>OU383776.1:1846518-1874018 GCA_910950805.1 Acrocephalus scirpaceus scirpaceus
AGTGGGGCCAAGCTGAACCCCACAGCAAGAGGGCTTATCCCCAGATGACATCAGCACAATTTTTTTCCTCACTTTCTTGAATCTCATGCTAAAACCTGACTTGGTGTGCAGTCCAGATCAATAATGAAGTGAGTAGGAAGCAACAGGCATGTTCTTGGTGAATGGAATCCTCAAAAGCTTTTAGTTGCTCAAAGCCTCATCTGAAGCATGAAGAAACACACATCATATTTCTCATTTCTTTGGATTTTTTGGTTTTTTTTTTTAAATGTAGTGAAGATGTCCCTTTTTGGGGCATGGGATAATGCAAAACATTTTTGATGCATTACTTTGAATGTAAGTGTTAAAGAAAAGAAAGTTTCCCCTATGTTTCATATGAAACGTTGCATACCAATAATAATTTATCATCATCTTCATATATTCTTATATAAGTAATACAAATCACCACAGCCAATTAATCAATCTGTAATTAGGAAGTGACACGAACATTTACTACCATCAGGCATAATTTATATGATTACAGATGATTAAATAAAATGTAATTGAGTGAACAGGCAATTTGTTAAGCACATGTAAATTCAGCCAGACCACCCCAGGCTGTGATCTTGTCAGATCTCACAGCTAAACAGGGTCAGGGTGGGTCAGGATGAGAAACCCCAAGGGAGAACCCTGGGTGATGAAGGAAGAGGTGGTGGTTAATAGGTAACTCCCTCCTTGCTCCTTGTGTTGGAGGTGCAGAGCCTTCAGTGCGTGATGGGAGAGATGGACATAAGTTATTAAAAGTGCTGCCTGAGCAGTTCTTGAGAGAGGTGGGAATTTGTCTCCTGGGCTTGGGTTAATTTAGAGTGGAGCACACACCTGGCCAGTCACGGGGAGGAGACAGTAAACCACGGCACCCTGACACTTGCTGCTCCTCAGCAGAGCCAGGAGATGTGTCACTGCTGTGATTTAGCCTGCCTAGCTCAGATACCTCCATCTTCATTATTTAGGGAAGGGGGAGGCTTCTTAAAATAGCCACATAAATTCCTCTTCTGCCAAGTGGAGGTGCTCTTGAAAGCCAACCAAGGCAGAAAATGTCTGCCAGCCTGGGGTGCTCAATCTCCTGCAGAGACACCTCTGTCCCTCCCGTGGCTGGATGGAGGATCTGGTCACACGCATCAGGACAACCACCTCACTGAAACACGGGCATAAATTGGGCCTGGGTCTCATGTGTTTGTGCAGACCCTTGAGGTAGAACAAAGACTGTGAGCCAGCCAAGGGCTGCCAAGCCCGTGAACAGGGAAATGAGAGTTTGTTCTTCATGCTCTGTCCAAAAAACAGCTGACACCGGGAGACAGTCCCATGGGAAATGCTAAAAGCAACACTGGGAAAGTGCTTCTCTTTTATTCCTTTCTATTTTTTTTTTATGAGACCAGGACCAAGTCCAAGTAAGTGAATGATTTCTTGAAAAGTTCAGTGTGTTTCCAAATTGGCTTTGGTCACACAGCCAGAGAAATGCAAGAGGTTTTCTTTAATTATTTCACAAAAATAAACTTGACTTATTAGGATCAATTCCATTTCTGTAGTCTTAAACAAGAATATTTTTGCTTCCTCTGTTTTTAGTTTCTGCATGGCTTCTGCCAAGGCATCTAATTTTAAATAATTAAAACCATTTGTTTCAATACAGTGCAGCAGTTTCTGCAGTGCTGTGCCTGTTTATTTTTCGTCGGCTTTCCTCAGGTCCTGTGTCAGTCCTTGTGGAAACTGGAGCAGACATCCAACAGATCAGAGGCATGGATGAAATCACTCAGGGAAGTCAGGCAGACGGGCCAACTGCAGCTATAACAAAATGATCTTTGATTATTAAATGGATCCTTGCGTAGATGGATAACCAGATGTGTTTGACAGTGGATGTGGAAAGCGTGGGGGGGCAGCACCTCAGGATTAGGGCAGAAAGTAACACAAGCTTTCTTCCCTGAAACAATTAATGAAATCACTTTCTGGGCAGTAAGAGCCTGGCATGTGCAGCGTTATACGTTGGGCTTGCACAACCAATTTGGGTCAGAATGATGTTTAAACTCTTAAGTGGTGCCACTAATCTCCGTTAATCTGACTCCAAAGATGAGACATAATGCTCAGTACAAGAGACTAAGAGTTGCTAATGCGTGTTCCTCAGCTGGAGCACTAATACAGGACTCCTGCAGAAAGAGCAGGATCTTCCAGGCTTGGGTGTGAGGGTAAAAAACAAACATCTATTCAGGGATGTCTCCAGAAGTGTTCTCTTCTTGGGTTCATTCTGCCCACTGCTGCCCTTTCCCACTGAGGGTGCAAGGATGGCCATGAGGTTGTCCTCTCGTTTGGGTTATATTTTTATTTTTCCTCACAAAAATTACCAAGTGTTGTCATTTCTTGTGCAGGCTTCATGATGAGCTGCTGATCTCATTTAATGAGGAGGAGCAAGGGCAGTGAGTTACAGGTTTACCCCAAATCAGGTGGGATGGAGGAAGCGAGGCTGATCAAGAAAGATTTAATCTCAACCCCACAATTATCTGCCAGAAACGACCACAGAGGCCAAAGAAATTATTTTGGTCAGAAGCACCCAACTGCAAAGAAAATCCCTGAGGAGTGATAGCCAAGCCCAGGTTGGGCAGGGCTTGGAGCAATTTGGGATAGTGGAAGGTGTCCCTGCCCGTGGCAGGGGGGTGGAATGAGATGAAATTTAAGGTCCTTTCTAATTCAAGCCAATCTATGTTCTGTGCTAGATAAACAACTTTGAAAATTCGCTTTTTGTTTTTGTCTTTTTGAAAATTCTCTTTTGCAACGTGCAGTTTCAGCATAGATCTCAGAAATGATCATAAGGAGTCACCACTTAGGCTGAGTAGGATTACTCCATGTGTTCCTATTTTTTTTTTAACATTTTGGGGAGAAAGTAACAGTTTTTGTTAAAAATACCAAAAACCTTTCTTTAATTCCACAGCTTTTCAAAATAGACTAAGTTCTTGCATTTTTCCTACATTTATTACTGAAATATTTCCCAAAGCAATTCACTGAAATTTATCAAAATCTGGGAGAGAGAAGCATTTTCAGACAAATTATAATTATCCTCTACAACGTTATTTAAAAAAATATGTGGCTTAAAAACCAGAATTAACAGCTATGTTTCCAGCCTCAGAATCTTCTGCCTGAATAACTCTGAGTAGCTTTACTTGAAGGTAAGGCCCTGTATAATTGTGTTGCCAAACCAAAACCTTTATTCTGTAAATGCCATGAGATCCTTTCAATAAAGGCATCATCACCTAAGTGCCAAGCTGTAAAACTCAAGCAAAAGTGAAGAGGGACTTAAACTGTGCCTTGCTAAGAGAGAGATGTCTGGAAATCAAGAATAATATTGAAAAACATTTGATTTGTTTTCTGATGTAAAAAAATCCTTTGATTCCAACAGAGAAGAAACTTTAACTGGAGAAATGTCCCCAGATCACGTGCCTGGCATATAACCACAACCAGGATGAGTTCCCAGAGTGAGCCTGACCATGGCTGTCCCCACATTTGTGACAGCTTTGCCTTTGACTTCCTTCAGGGTGATGTCACCTGTCCTCCTGCCTTCTCTTCTCGTCTGAACATTGACAGAGTGTTAACTAAGTTTCATAAAATTGCTGAGATTCTCACTTGTCCCCAAGGAGCCCCCCACAGGAGACAGCCATGGTGAAAAATTTCCTAGGCTCCATGAACAAACAATCTTGGTATTCCCTGCCTTCCTCAGGGATTTCTACCCCTGCTGCTGAAGTGGCTTGAGCGCTGCAAACTAATTATAAAATTATTTAGTTAATAAAGGCAGGTAGGAAAGTTTCTAATTATCCCTGTGATAAAAGCCCTCCTTGCAGCTGTAGGATTTGTCTTACCCCGCAGCAAGGTGGGACCTGTCTCCTGTAGCTGAGGCCGTGCAGAATCAATCAAGGGGGGGTGTTGGAACCCTGGAAACTGAGAATTTTGGGCTTTCTGTGCTAAAAGGCACTGACCCTCAAGCAAACACTGCATCTGACGAGAGGCCTTGGAACAGGCTTCCAAAATTGAGTGATAGCACTGGGGTTGTGGGTGTGCAGTTTGAATAGAAGTGTGTAATATCACAGGGTGGAAAACTTAAGAGTTTAAGGTTTTAGAATATAGTAATATATATATAAAGCAAGATGGAGGTTTTAGTGGGTAGGCCAGTCCTTCTTCTTCACCTTCTTCACCTTCACCTTCTGGGAGAGAGAAGCTTTTTAAGACAAATTATAATTATCCTCTACAACCAACATTATTTAAAAAAATATGTTACATGTGGTTCTCTTCTGGGTGGTATTTTGTAATTGGGTAGAAAAATCCACATCATGCACCATGGGTGGTTGGTTATTGGGTTAAAAATAAAAATAATTTAGGTTTCATTTCAAAATTAGACAGTTTGTCTTTAAAAGGCCTTGTAGAGGGATAGAGACAGAGCCTTTTTCTACTTTGTTAGCTAGAACTCACAGCTTGTGAGACTGTAACATAGATAAGAATTAATAAATATCTGAGTCCGAACATGAAACATCATCTCGAGCATTTAATCCCGACTCTAGCAGAAAAGAAGAAAAAAGCCAGAGGGAGGCAGGGAGATTTTGGTGCAAGTACACAGGACACAATCCAGCTGCCTTGAAACAGGTCACAGAATCATGGGATCATGGAATGTCCTGCACTGGGAGGGATCCACACACTCCTGGCCCTGCACAGAGCATCCCCATGGATCACACCCTCAAATCCAGCCATGTCTGAGGGCACCCTGGTCACCTCAGCTGGCCTTAGCTCTTACCCCAGAAGGATACTGTCCCCTCACAATCCTGTCATATGTGATACTCCAGATATCTCTGCACACCTCACATGGCAATAGATATTTCTGTTTTATCTCACAGGTCAGTTGCTTGATCTGGCTCAATCTCTGGGCTCTGCTGAGAGCTGGGACAGCAGTGCACCTGCAGACACCTGTGTGCCTCAGCCCCCAGGACACCTAGAAAGAATCACAGAATCATGGAATCATAGAATCACAGAAATATAATATCACAGAATCATGGAATGATTTAGGTTAGAAGGGGATTTTTAAAGGTCATCTTGTCCAACACCCTGCCATGGGCAGGGACACATTCCACTACCCCAGGGTGCTCCAGCCTCATGCAGCCTGGCCTTGGACATTTCCAGGGGTCCAGGGGCAGCCACAGCTGCTCTAGGAAACCTGTTCCAGGCCTCACCACCCTCAGAGATTTTTTTTTCCTAATATGTGATGTATGTCTACTCTCCTTCCACTTGAAGCCATTTCCTGTTATCCTGTCACTCCAGGCTCTTGTAAACAGTCTTGTCCCATCTTTCCTGTAAGTTCCCTTCAGGTGCTGCAAGGCTGCAATTAGATGGCCCCAAAGCTTCTCTCCTCCAGGATGAACAATCCCAGTTCTTCCAGCCTTTCCTCATAGAAGAGGTTCTCCACCCCTCAGAGCATCTCCGTGGCTCCTCTGGCCTGGCTGCAGCAGCTCCACGTCCTTGTGCTGCTGGAGCCAGGGCTGGGGCAGCTCTGCAGGTGGCTCTCAGCTGAGCACAGGGGCACAGGGGCAGAATCCCCCCTGCCCTGCTGCCCACGCTGGGGATCAGCCCAGGGCAGGGGGGGCTCAGGCTGGGGCAGCTCCAGCTCTCACCCACAGCACCCCCAGCTCCTTCTCCCAGGGCTGCTCTATCCAAACTCTGTCCATCCTGGCTTTGGATTTCCCCAACCCAGGTGCTGGACCTTGCACTTGGCCTTGTTAAACCCCATAAAGTTCCCTTGGGCCACTTCTCCACCCTGTCCAGGTCCCTCTGGATGCCACCCCATCCTCCAGGTGTGTCAACTGCACCTTTTGCCATCTGCAAATTCACTGAGGGTGCCCTTGATCCCTCTGTCTGTGCCATTAATGAAGATACTCAGTAACACTGGTGCCCACATGGACCCCTGAGGGACACCACCTGTCCCTGATGTCCATTGGGACCCTGAGCCATTGATCCTCTGGATGCGACCATCCCATCCTACCAACTCCTAATCCATCTAACTGTTCACCCATGGAATCCATCACTCGCCAGTTTGGAGGGAAGGATGTGAAGCCATGTCAAAGGCTTTACAGAGGTCCAGATAAATGACATCTGCAGCTCTTCCCTGATCCTCTGACGTAGTTACTTCATCAAAATTAAACCAGACAGGATTTTTCCTTGGTGCAGCCCTGCTGTCTCAAATCACGTCCCTGTCCCATAGCACAGCTTCTGTTCCATGATCTTCCCAGGCACAGCGGTCAGCTTGGCAGGGTGGTAATTCCCAGGGTGCTACTTTCTCCCTTTTTTAAAGATGATTACTGTTTTTCCCTTTTTCCTGTCACCCAGGACTTCCCAGACACCCCAGGATGGGAGAAGCATCCCTGTGGGATCAATGGTCTGAGGTGGATCAGCAAGGTGTGTGACAGGCCCTGGAGGGGCTCAAATGGCACCAGACACTCAGCCCCTTGTTGGAGGCAGCTATCCGAATTTTTAGGTGGTCCCATCAGAGAGGTCCCATATGAGGAGTCCTGTTGTTTAAATGGGAAAACTTCCACTGGCTCCAGCACAGCCAGGACTTCACAGCACAACTGGCTCCTGCTGATTATGAAGATGAAGTGAGCACAGGTGTTGTTAATGTGAAATCACACTAAGAGTTTCTTCCACACTTTCCCCAGGGAGTTTTGCTTTACCCTGCATTTCCTGTTGGGAATATAATTTTTTTTTTAATCTACTTCTGTGGAAGACAGTGGTGACGTCCCCAGCTGAGGTCAGGCTACCTGGGTTTGACAGATGTTAAATGACGGTGTGTCAAAGCACTAAAAACCACGTTGGCTGAAGTTTTACGTGGAGTTTTACAAGGCAGTAACACAGACTATAAGCCGGTGCATTTAGGCGCCTGGGTGGGGAAATGTATGAAAAATGCATGAGAGGTTTGTGTAAGAAATGCAGTTCACTGGTGTTTCATATTCATTATTCTTTTTTTTTTTTTTTCCTCAATGAAATTATCCTAAGGAATTTTTTTTTTTTTGAGCTGAAGAGAAAGCACGTGCTCAGTAAGTGAGTTCAGCCACAGATTTCAGGGCCCTTAAGTACTCATTGACACAAGAGGCGACGACAGCTCTGCAGGAACCTTTATGGGTCTCTCAGGGTTGTTGGTTTTTTAAGCCTGTGTATTATGGATTTCCACAACAGGTGTTAACAGCTCAAGGCATCTTAATGCCTGCTGGATTAAATAATGCACGTTTTTAAAATTGCATGAAGTCTCTCCCACCGGGGAAACACTATCCTTTCCGCCTTTACTTTTTAAATGCAAATAAAACATGTATTACAAAAATTACCAAAGAAGTGGCTAAAATCCACACCCAAAGCAGCACAGGAGCTGGGATTCTGTGTTTGGCTCACTCTGCTTTTACCCAAGTCGTGATGTTCCTGGGGCAGTTCAGAGCAGAGAGTGAACAGGTGTGACCACATGAATGTCCAGGAAAGGTCAGTAGGGACAGAGAATGGGACACCAGGATAAAATCACTGATTAAACCAGTTAAACAGGGGGCCTTACATGTCCTTGCACCGATTCAGCCAGCATAAACCAGCTGAAAGTCTGAGCCAGAGCTTTGCTGGAAGGAAGACAGGAGTGAATGAACCCATTGTTGGGAGTGGGGAGATGCTGGCATCCCCTGGAGGGCCCATCCGGCCCCAGGGAGGGACAGACACAGGACACAGCACATCCCACCTGTGCACAGCTGCTTTTGGGAGATTCCCTGGGGCTCTGAACCCTCCCCTCAGGCAGAAAACCCCACTCTGATGCCCCTGTGGCCCAGTGGGACGTGGCCAGTGCAGAAGGTACAGGTCATGACATGCTCAAGCAGGGGCAAGAGCAGAGCCTGGCCCTGAACCTCCTCTCCTGGGAGCTAACACTCTCCTCGGACACCAGCTTTGGGAAGCTCTTCTGCAGAAGGTGGGGAATGCTTTTCTAAGAGTTTGGCTGCCATTTGGGCATTAATCGTGGGCCTAAGAGCATTTATTAATGTCCTGTTGAAGTTAACAGGGAGGCACTGCTGCCCCCCCTCGATTTTCTGATATGCAAACAGTGGTGATTAAGCACCAGATTAAACATCTTCATGAATATTTAAAAGGCTGTTTTTGAAAGTTTCCTGTCCTTTTACACTAATAGCCCCATTAAAACCTGTTTACAAGCCAGTCATGAGAGTAACTGTGTGCACTTAAAACACTGGAGAGTTCCCCAAGAGGAGTGCTTTAACCATGTGAGAATGGCAGCTGATCAATAGGGATCTTAAAGTAAGACTGTCTGCCTAAACCCAATGGAAACAATCCTTGCAGTGCAGAGAGAAAGAGCTGGCAAGTGCCCAACTGGTTAATTAGGGAGGCAAAACGGTAATAATAACAACCCTAATATTTGCTTTAAGGTCCAGATGTCCAAGGCCTGGGTGTCTGGCTGCCACAGCACTTCTCAGAAGCTGCCTTAAAGATGTTGATGGCAGCCAGGAAAAGGCCAGGGAAAGTTTTAAGTAAGCTTGACAGCTTGCAGTTTCCTGGATCTTCTTGTCTTTCACACATCAGACCCTGCACACAGCCAGAGCCTAAACCAGGGATGCAGATAAGGCATGACAGCTGTTGATCATGGAATCACAAAACAGTTTGGGCTGTAAGGGACCTTCAAGACCAGCTTGGTCCAACCCCTGGCATGGGCAGGGACACCTTCCACTGTCCCAAGCCCTGTCCAGCCTGGCCTTGGACACTGCCAGGGATCCAGGGGCAGCCACAGCTGCTCTGGGCACCCTGGGCCAGGGAATTCCTGCCCACCCTCCCAGCCAGCAATTCCTGCCCCACATCCCATCTGGCCCTGCCCTCTGGCCCTGGGAAGCCATGGCCTGGCTGCTGTCCCTGCAGGCCTTGTCCCCAGTCCCTGGGCAGCTCTCCTGGAGCCCCTGGAGGCCCTGGCAGGGGCTGGCAGCTCTCCCTGGAGCTTCTCTTGTGCAGCTGAGCAGCCCCAGCTCTCCCATCCATCAATAATGGATGCAATCAGATTGTTATATTGAAGCACAACCCAATAAATGTCAGTCTTACGTGGTGTGTACCCATAACAGAAGAGGTGGGCATATTCAAGCAGTGCTGTTGCTTTGGCTTAAAGGCCAAAATTTAAATACAGCCCTGCCACAGGTACCTGGACAGCTCTTGATCTGCTCTCTGTTACTCAGCACACATCCAGCACACTCCATTATTCACTGTACAACATCACCACCACCTCACTGCCTTGCTCTGAGCCCAGAGGCCGTGAGGCAGAAGGTTTCTGAGCCCAGCACAGGATGTAGGTGCTTAAATGCTGCTAAAAACCTGAGCTTTTGTGTCTGCTTTGTGCTCCTGAGTACACTGGAAAGAAATCTATTGACATCAGTGGGTTTTGGATTAGGCTCCCGCTGTGTTATTAAGTGAATTATTAATTATTAATAATAACATAACAGAAATCACATGTTGCCTTATTCAACCATTCAATTTTGCCTTATGTGAGGGTTTTTGAAAATGCAGTCGCCGAGTTTAAATACAAGTGTGGATTGATTGTTTAGCCTCCCTGCTCATTGCCAAGGAGAGAGTATGCTTACATATGGGTGTCCAGTTTTAAATGAATATTGATTGACTGAAATTCATGCCGTCTGCTTCAGTTTAACTGTTTGGCAAAACTAGAGATGTCAATAAAACTGGATTGAATTTTGAACGGTATTAAAACTTTCTGGAGCCAAGGTAATCATGATGGAAAAAAGTAATAAAGGGCTGGAGACCTTACAAGCGTGAGGTTTTTCCTACTGCTGTGAAGCCCTCTGGGGCTAAAGGTGTTTAGTTCCAATGCTGAAAGACCAGCAGGGTTGCTAATGGCCTTCCAGTTCCTTTGGCAGCAGCAAATATAAACAGGCAAAGTGGATGCTCTAACTCCTCCCTCCCTAAAACTCAGCCAAACACTTACAGCGTTGCTTCAGTTAGTGAGGTTTGGGAAATTGACACCCCTTCAAGAGAGAGGAGGCTGACTGCATGTCCTGGAGATTGTCTCTGAGCTTGTCCCTGTGGGACTGGCACTCACCTGTCCTGCCTTACCTGCAGCAGAAATGGGGCTTGGCAGGGTGGGGACCAGAGGGTTTGGGAATGGTGGGTTTGGTGTGCAAGGATGTCACATAGTATCCAGGGTTTATCTCCTGAGACAGGAATTCCTGGGGTAAAAGCACAGAGTGTAGGCCCTGCACCTCTATTCTCACTGCATCCCAGAGCCCCAGCAACTTTTATTGCACTTTCTGCTTATTTATAATCACTATTAATTGGCTACCCACTTGTTAGTGCACTTAGCGTGACTGCAGTGGGGTGGAATTAAGACACTGATCCTCCAAAATTGTTATCACATTTCTAAAAGTTATCTTGAGGATTTCTCCTATGGATTAATACATATCCCCCAAATTTATTCATGGGGAGGTCTGATTACCTCATCCAGCACCAGAGAAGCCTCCTTAAGCTCCAGAGTGATGAATTGTGGGCACTGCCTTTGTCCTGGGAAGAAGCTGGTAGGACAAGTAGGAATAATCTTAAACTGAAGGGAAGTAGGTTTGGATTGGGCATTGGGAAGGAATTGCTGGCTGGGAGGGTGGGCAGGAATTCCCTGGCCCAGGGTGCCCAGAGCAGCTGTGGCTGCCCCTGGATCCCTGGCAGTGTCCAAGGCCAGGCTGGACAGGGCTTGGAGCAACCTGGGACAGTGGAAGGTGTCCCTGCCCATGGCAGGGGGTGGGATTGGATGATTATGAGGATCCCATCCGACCCAAACCATTCTGTGATTCCATGGATTCACAAGGAGAGATAGAACCACTCTCATGGCTCACACACAGAGCCACGAGCAGCAGCAGGTAGCAAGGAAAGGAACTGAATCAAGCTGTCCTGCAGGTCTGCTGTGCACCCCAAGCCTGAGCAAGGACTTCAGCCATCCACCCCACCTTGGGGCTGCAGCTGTGAGAGAGACAAACCAGCAAGGTCAGGCCCAAAAGGGGAGCACAGTGCTGTACCAAAAGCAGCTGGGCTGCAGATGGCTGGTGGGCACCTCTTCAAAAACGCCCCTCATGCCTTCTCTGTGGGGTTTTTTTCCCTGAAAATTTCACTGTGACTTAATAACAACAAGCCAGGAAAGCTATGACATCTTCATGTTTCTACTCCTGAAAAACTGGTGTCTGTGTTTATTACCTACCAATTAATTAACAATCATGAGCGAAAGCAGATAGGAAAGGCTTTAATTTCTGGGCCGAACTAATCTACAATGGTGCTTCTTTGAAATTAGTTTTGTGCTTGCTTGATTCCTAAACATCAGCTCATCAAAGTGTGTTAGCATTGCTGTGAAATAAGCCTTTTTTTAAGGCATCTAATATAGTGACTTAAAAGTTTATGCTAGGGAAAAATCCTTGTAATTTTTTTTCTGATCTCAAAATCAGCTGAAGATATTTTTAAGCCTCTTCTCAGAATTTTTCTGTTGTGACAAGGAACACCCCTCTTGTGGAGGTAGAAAATTTTGTTTTCTGAGCAGTATTTCACTATTTGAGGCTGAAAGGTCACCCTGCAGACAGAGGGGTTATCACAGATAAAAGGAAGCTGAACAACAATGAGAGAGCTGGAAAAGTAGGCAGGACACAAGGAAAGGGAATGAAACTTTCTGGCACTGGTGAAAACTCACCAGCCTTCGAAAATTCTGTTACACCAGTGAAGTCCCAGGCTCTGGAAATGCCTAAATTATAATTAGAGGGATGGCAGCAACAAAAGAACTGGCAAGGTAGGAGCAGAGGTGATTAACTGAGCTGATGTGAAGGCAGAAGCCATCAGCTTGCCTGAGTGGTCCCAACCCCAGCAGGAGGTGTTGGGGGCATCAAGTGGAAGAACCACAGAATCATTTATGTTGAAAAAGATCTCTAAGTTCATCAAGTCCAACCATTCTCCCAGTAATGCCAAGCTCACCATTAATCCACATCCCCAAGTGCCAGTCAGGGATGGGGACCCCACCACGGCCCTGGGCAGCCTGTGGGGCTGGACATCCCTTTCCATGAAGGAGTTTTCCCTAAAATTCCATCTAAACCTGCCCTGGCACAACTCCAGGCCATACCCTCCTTTTGTACGAGGGGCAGGTGCCATAAAATTTCCTGCTGCCTGTTTTGAAAATCTCCTGTCCAATGTAAAGATTGATTCAATTGGGTTGTTGCAATATTTTTAAATTTGACAAAATGGTAGGAGCATTTTCCTTTGGATCATAGAATATTTTGGGTTGAAAGAAACATTAAAGACCATCTTACTTCGACCCCCTGATATTGGCAGGGACACCTTCTACTAGACCAGGTTGCTCAAAGCCTCATCCTACCTGGCCTTGAATTTTTCCAAAATGCATCCAAATTTATGAAAGGAATGTGTCAGAGGGTGGATGGATCTTATGGTGCACGAAATTAAAATTTGGATGGCAAAGGGGAAACACTGGCAAAAATCTCCTGTCCTGGTGAGTCTGGAAATACCTGAATCAAACTGTGAAGTTACTCCACAGTTTCTAAATTCTTGGGAGTCTTTCTTTTTATGCAGCTTTTCAGAGATGCTTTTAGCTATGGTATTTGTTTATTTATTTATTTTCACCTGTATTATGAAAGAGGGAGAACGAAGGCTAGGGTAGGTTTGAGTTTTTAACTCAACTACATTTTATAAAACCTCTCTGAGATGCTGGTAGATGAATGATGTTCCCTGAACACATTCACACACACACACACATCCTTTCCAGGTGCATAAATTGAGGCTTGGAGAAGAGGTCGTATTTTTCCAACTTAGGTATGTCAACTGAGAAATCCCAATCCGAAGGAGATTGATTTTCAAAAATGCCCAGTCTGGACAGATGAGCAGCACACCAGATTACTCACAGGGCACTCTTATTTGAGAGCTTATCTTTAAAACGTTGGTCTATAAATGGCTCTCTGCAAGGTCACACTGTAATTCTTTGTGCTAAGGAGTAAAATTCCCAGTTTCTGGATGTGCTCTGGCACGATCATACCACTGTACCTTACCCCACTGATATGGTTATTTGAGGAATTATTTCAGAGATTTCTGTTGTTGTGACAATTGGGACGTTTGGCACAAGTATCTGCTCGGAGGAGACTGCTCTGACCCAGTGAATCTCACCTCAGAGGCACCAGGTGATGTCCCTGCCCTTCTCAGAGGGGTTAGAAACAGATGATCTTTCAGGTCCTTCCCAAACCATTCTGTGGTTCTGTGGTATCAGTCATGAAATGCAGTTTAGGGAGCTTTAACCCTTGAGTCCTGCAGCCACTGATTTCAGAAGGAAAAATAATTCCCTTGATTTTTAAAATAGCTGTTTAAAAATGCTGAAATAAGAGATCAGTGTTTGAAATGGAGAGAACTGAGACCTTCCTGTGCCTGCTGCAGTTGCTCTCCTCAATTCACCAGGCACCACCAAAAGTGGAGGACCATTATCTCACCAATATCACAATGTCGTGATAAATATTGTAACAACATCCCTTGTAGGTTACTCGCACCTACAACCCTCCTAAAGCTGATGACACTTCCTCTGACACTTCCTCAGCCAGCAGAAGGGGCTTTGCTCCTTGAACGACAACCTTGCTTGTGTAAATTTGTCCTAGATTGCTGGGCCCTGAGTGTCTGTGGGTTTCGGGTTTGCCGTCCTATTTCAGCTGTGAAGGTGCAGCGCTGAGCTCTCTCCCAGCCAGCTGATCCTGCTGCTCCTTCCAGCTCCCAGTTTAACTTCAATGGGAGTCCCAGGTGCACAGAGGAGAAGCTTTAATGGATTAAACAAATAGAGCAAAGTCAAATAGAGCACGCATCCGTAATGTGCACGTCTGCGTACTCACGTACCTGCATTTATACACACAGAGGACAGAAAAACAATTTAAAAAAAACAACAAAAAACTTTTGGGAAAGGTTTCCTTCATAAAGCTGAGCTCCATGCAGCAGCACAATTTATACATCTCTCATTTCTGCATCATTTCTGTGCCGTGGTCAAAGATTATTAGAGGATACATTTCTGTTCTAAATTACATCTGGGTAAATCCAGAGGAATTCCCCTGAGCCACGTTTACCTCTAAGATTTTGCCTACATGGGGACACTCAGGAAAATAACCCAAATTAGCTGAAGGTGAGAATTTAAAAGTGGATTAATTAAACTGCGTGAAACCCCTGTGAAGGTTGTTCTTATTCAGAATTCAGGTGGTCTTCATTCAATTTAATTTAATTCACTTTGGAAATTAATTCAGATTAATTGTCCTAACAGTTTTTATGTACCTATTCTAGATTAACACCGGGGTAATAAAATGAATTGTAGCCCACTGGCTTCAAGATTATTTTTAGATTTATACCAGGAGGCTCTGGAGGAAGATTGTCCCCTGGGTGTCCAGAAGCCAGTGCTTTGCTAGTCAAGACAAAGGAGTGGAAGACATTTCTGGAAGTAGATAAGCAATATTCTTTTAGCTTTCAGGCCAATTTTTAAAAAGATATGATAATTTTAAAAAGGTGACAAAGGCAACACAGCAACAGGTTAAACATCCCTGCTTTTGAGCCCTGAGTAGGGTGGCCACAGACTTGCCCTCCACTGGGGCTAGATCCTGCAGGTGTGACATCCCTTCTTGGTGAGGAAAAAAAAATTCTTTGACATCAAGAGGAACAATATTCAAATCTCTTAATTCCAGGCAATCCGATTTTGCACGCCTGGAGCCAAATGAAAATCAAGACCACGGCAGAGAGGGCCCGCGATGTGAGAAAGGAAAAACTGCTTTAAAGAGATAACTGTTGCCGATCTGCTCCCCAAAGGAGACGACTCGCATTAAGGGTTTCTTCTTGAGATGTCTGCCTCGAGGCTTCTTCTGAAGGGATTTAGTCGTTTACAACTCAGATCTGGAGTTTGAAGCCCCCCTTGGTACCTCAGAGGTCCTGAACCTGCCTTCTTCCACTGAGCTGGAGCTGAGCTTGGGCAGGGGGGACAGCAGAGGTGACAACTGCCCGTGCCAGGCTGGGGACACTGCCAGGAGAGAGGCAAGAAAAAATAAAGACTTCTGAACTGTCCGGAATCGGATAAATGCCCGTGGTCAAGCAAACAAATAAACAAATGAAACCCTAAACAATAAACAACCCGCACAAACTTATTTCTGAAAGATTTTTTTTTTTTTTTTTGCAGTGTTGTGTGCGTTTCTCTGAAGCAGTAGTGGGGGGGATGAGATCAGACCTCCTCCTGTCTGCTGAACACTTCTGAAAATTCAGATTTTAAATGTCAAAGACAGCTAAAAATAAAGGAAGAAAGGAAAAGAAACTTTCAATAGATCTAGGGAAAAAAAAATAAAATAAATGCAACCTCCAGCCTGTTGGAGCTGCGCTAAAATGATCACAACGCAAACACTTAAAAAGCAGCGATTCTCATGGGATGGAATTTGGGGAAGGTTTGGGGGTGTCCATCCCGCACCGCCAAGCATTGCGATTCGAAGGAAATCGCTTTAATCCTTAACGGGGCAGCAGCTGCAGCGGGGACACCCAAAATCCCCGCACCGCCACCGACACCCTCGGGACGTGCGGGACGCTGCGCTCGCCGCTCCTGGGAAGGAAAGCGGAGGGAAAGGCGAGCGCCCCAACCCGTTTGGCCGCGGTGCCCCCGCAGCAGCCGCCGCACGGAGAGGAGAGGAGAAGCGCGGAGAGACGCGCAGGGAGCCGCGGAGCCCCGGCGGGCCAGGGGCAGCTTGGACGCGGGAGTTTTGGGGGGCATCCCCCACGGTCACTCCCGGCACCTCGCGGCGCCCCGGAGCCCAGGCTCCCCTCCAGCTCCGCGGGGTGGAGAGGCAAAACCCGGCTCTGCAGAGCCCTGGGTTCACTCGTCAAACCAAATTTGCTTCTCGAGCAAATCTGACCTGTTTCTTGGCCCAGATACGTTTCAAACAGTTTCTCCGTTAATTTATTTTAGATTTTTGTTGTTGTTATTTTTTTTTTTGTTGAGACGGGGCGCGGGGATCCCGGAGTGCGTCCCTCCGCCTGCCCATAAATCGGTCCGGCTTCTCCCGAGGGAAGAAGGACGGGGAGTCCCGGGTAACCTCAGGACTCCTTTCCTCCTCCCCAGCCCGACACCTTCGGGTCCCCTTCCCCTCGGAGGGTATCCCACAGCAGCTGGGACAACAGGTGATCTCCTTTTGGGGTCCGGGAGTCCCCTTTTGCGGGGGAGGACGGACACACAGCCCCGCTCTCCCATCCTCAAACGCGCCGGGATGTGCACGGCGCGTAACCGCGCCAGCTTCGGAACTCCTCGCAGCCAGCTAAAGGCTGTTCTCTTAATGAATTACTAATGAGTTAAAATTGGACAGCCGGCTTAATTAAAGCGTAGAGGCAATGTGTTTACCACATTGTAATTGAACTCATTAGGGCTCCGGCTTTGTGTTTTTAAGCAGCCGCCTTGTTCCGCACGTCGAGTGATCTGCGGGAAGCGTTTTGCTGGGGACGGGGGCTCTGCGGGAGTGCGAGGGCTTGGAGGAGGTGGCAGTGCCCCCCACACACCCCCTGAAGCTCCCTCAGGGGTTTGAGCTTGCGGGGACACCCTTCCCGCTGTCCCTCAAGGCGCTCAAAATTTGGGGGGTGGGGGGGCTTGCCCGCGTTCCTTTTTTTTTTTTTTTTTTTTTTTTTTTGGCCGGGAAAGCAGGGAAGAAGCAAAGGAAATTTTGGGGGAAGAAGGGAAGTTTGGGGTGGGGGGAGCTTGGGGAAGCAGAGTCCGCCCCTGCAACAGGGTCTCTCCCTCTTGCCCCCCCTCCAGGCGGGCAGAATGTGGGGGGTCCCCTCCTCCCATCCTCCGCAGCCGTCGGGGCGGACCTGCCCCGGGGTAGCGGCGGGGCGGGGGCGGCCGCGCTTCTCCCCCCAGCGAGGGGAGGGGGCCGGCGAAGGGGGCGGCTTCCCCGCACCGCTTGCAAGGCGCTGCCTGGCTGCTAGAAGGCGTCCGAGACCCGACCCACCCGCGGCACAGCCGCCGCGGCAGACGCGGGAGCCAAACTTACGCACCGCGGAGCTGCCGCCGAACCGGAGCGGCCCCGCACGCCCGGAGAGCCCATGGAGCCCGGGTGTCCAGGTAAGCGTGGGGTGGGGTGAGCGGGAACCTTCGGATTTGGGGTAACCATCCCTCCCCGAGTAAACAGCCGTGTCGCTCGCTGTCGCGATAGATCGCAGGGTGGCTCCGGCCGGCGCGGGGAGGGGAGCGGCAGGCGGCTGTTGGCTGCCCGGTGGGGTCTCGGTGGGACAGAGGAGCCCCCCGCAAGTTTGGGGTGCCGCGGAGGGAAGGGGCGATGGTTTGGAGGTGCGCGGCTCATCCCTTCCCGGGTGCGCCGCTCCCGCGTCTCGCACACGTACGGGTTCTTCTACATATGTACAGCTTTTAATTTTCCCTGCAAATCCTGAACTTCGGGCCTGGCGTGGAGGTCGGAAGGGACGAGCAGGGCTGGCTGGTCCCCAAATCCAAAGCGGGGACCTCCCGGCCCGCTGGGGAGGGGAGGGCGCGGAGCTCTCGGTGTCCGCGTCCTGCCGGCAGCGGGATGGGGGACCGGGGTGTGTGCGCTGCGCTGCGCCTCTGCCCCACGCCGCTCGGCTTTTCCCCCCTGGAACGACCCTCTTTGCCTGGGATGGGGCTGATTTTGCGGGAGAGGTGGGATACGAGGCGACCACCAGCCCGTGAGAGGCGTCTCCGCCGTTTAAACAGCGGCTCCGATTTTTTTCCGGGAGAGAAAAAAAAAAAAATCAGATATTTAAAATTATTATTAATTAGTATATTTTTGATGGTTGCAACTCCAAAGCTTCGGGGGTCCGGGAGCTGCAGCCGAAGCGGGGAGCCCTCGGGGAAACCCTTTTTTCCCCGCCCTCCAAGCCCTTCCTGTGCGTTGCCTGCTTGTTGCACCGCTCCTGCCCATCGGCCGGCCCGAGGCAGGAGCTCATCCCGGTCTGTGAAATCCTTTGGAGACATCCGTGTGGACCTGGCTTTAGGGAGGAGTGCCCGTAGTAAAATCCTGTACTACACAAATCGCTTTTTTTTCCTTTATTTTGATGATACTCCTGAAATCATGGCAAGGAGCGAGGGAACGAGAGGAATGCGGCGCTAAGGGAAAAGGGAAGAAGTTGTTTTGGGGTGTAGAGAGAGAGGGAAGGTGACAAGCCAGACCCCGAAGTGGGTAATGGGAACTGTCAAAGAGTGCAGAAGCGTAAAAGCCGAACGCTCCCAATCCCCATAGGTTGTTTATTCCTCGTAAAATACAACTCTACATAGCAGGAAGTTACTGCAAACATTTATCAATAATGAATGAATCTCCTGTAATAAAATACACTCATAATTAGCTACAGTCAAGTACGTGCATTATGCCAAGGCTTTTGCAACTCTTCGTTGAAAATCCGACTTAGATAAATCCTCTTAAACAGCCTTTTAGGAAGGGGGAAAAAAATTAAATAAATAAAAAACCAAGAGCAAACCACCACCCAGCATCTCTCCTCCTTTTCTGCCGTTTCTGAAACCCAAACCGTAACTACTCCTGAAATATAACGGAAAAGTCTTTGGTGAATTCAGAAGAGTCATTAACATTCAGCTTTAAGTGAATGTTAACAGTAAATAAAGAAATCTCTTGATTGTAATAGTTGCAACAAAGCAATAATAAACCAGTGGGCGGTCATCAGTAATGATAAATGTATCATTATTACTGCGTGTTGGGGAGCAGGGTTTGGAAAGTACTTCAGACTTTTTAGTGGCAAGCTTGGTGGCAATTCGTTTCTTAGCCTGGGAAAAGCGAGGGGGGGGGGGGGGGGGGAACGCCATATAATTTTATACACAATTTAGGTGAAAATAAATTTAAATCTGTATATTACATTTTTAATTTCAAGATAGTAATTAAAGCTGGTTCATTATATCTCCTCTGAAAGTCTCTGTGCTCATCTTAATTGCCTGTTTGTACAATCTGCTTTCTAAGACACCCAAGGTTACTGGGTTCTGAAAGACGCAAAATTGAATTATTTACTGACGCGATGACTCTTCGTCACGTTCCTCTCGGAAGTTTGGGATCGCTGCTCCCCATCACAGCCCGACTGGGGCCCTGCTTCGCCACCGTGGAAATTTGTTGCTCGTTTAAATACTTGGGAGCAGACACGTTTCTGATGCAAGATATTCAGGGCTCTTTAATTTATGCGTTCGGGGGAAAAAAATAAGTCAATAGCTGAGGTGGCTTTTTTTTGGTTTGGGATCTTTTTTTCCCCCCTCCTTTCTCTAGTCCCCCACCCCCTGGGGTGTCAATTCACGCACACCTGAACTTGCAGCTCTTTTCTTCCCCACCGCCCCATCCTCAGGCAGAACAGAAATAACCATCCTCGTGTTTTTAAGAGGGTTAAGGAGCGCCCATCTCCTCCCGGGCTGCTCTGCCAGTCCCTTCCCGTAGGATAAAATAAAGTGATAAATCGCTTTTTTTTTTTTTTCCTTTTTTTTTTTAGTGCTTTTTCTACCGGGTGAGCGATGCTGGCGGGGCTGGCGGGCAGCCTTCCCCCGGCGGGGGTGTCCGCGCCTCCCGGCTCAGCTCTGCACGTACCTTCGGCGAGGGCCACCTCGGGTTCGGATGGCTCCGAGCATAATAAACGGAGAATTTATTTTGTCTCCGTCAGACAAAAGGTGCCGCTCTCGGTTCCTTCCCTTCAGCCGGCGTGCTGGTTTTCAGCCACCGGTGGGGCAAAAAAAAAAAAACTACCCAAAAAATGCCCCATCCCTGAACTCTCCTGGCGTCTGTCGAGAGCCGAGAGAAGATCCCGTTGAGTCCTTTCCCCCCTCGATATTACGAATATAGAAGCATCTTTCCCCGGCGTCCTTTTGCCGCTGAAAAAACTCCACGTAGAGAGATCTCTGCCCTTTTGTTGTGTCTAGCTGGGTTATTCAAGAGCAGAGACAAAAGCCCGAAGTGATGTGATCTAAATGAGCTCCGGGGTTTTCCAGATGGGACCACCTCTATTCCAAATGCCCTTTCTGCTTAGTATAATAAAGTGCGATTAAAAAAAAAAATACTACTTAGAAAAGAGCTTCGCTCTAGACCAAGCAACGCAAGAGAAATCTACACAAAAAGTATTTAAAAAAAAAAATAAACCAAACTTCGCTGTCTAAATTTTGTTAGGAGAAGAGGTTTTATAACAATACCTTGTGTGTCTGCTACTCACACGGCTGGAAGTTTCAATGGGATGTGGAGGGAATGGATTCGCGCTGGGGGCGGCTTTCTTTGTGATTTTTTTTTTTTTTTTTTGAACGCACCAAGGTTATCTTGCTCCTCGTGGCCTCTCTGCTACAATATTTAAGCGCTCTGGAGGTAAATAAAGGCCATGAGGGTGGGTTGGGGCGGTTTGAACTTGGCCGCTTTCCCCCCCGCTGCTCGTTTCCACACCCAGCGATCGGCGGCAGAAGGAGCTGCTGTCGCCCCCCGCTCGGCCGCCCCGGGGCACAATCGCGACAGAGAAGGGAAGAAGTAAAAAAAAGGGGTCAGGACCCTTGTTTAGCCCTTCCCTGAGAAGTTTGTCCACCTTTTCCGCTCTTCTGCTGAGAGGTGGCTCCAAGGCAAAGGGCAACAGCGAGCAACGAAACGAGCGGGAGAAATTGGGGGAGACAATCAGGACAGGAGCCCAGACTGGGGGAGACAACCAGGACAGGAGCCCAGATCTGCACCTGGCCCTGAGGGGGAGTGTGGACACCCCACCTCCAGCCGGGATTCCCTTCTGACCCTCATCCTGGGCTCCATCCGACCCGCGGAGACCCTGGTGGTGCTGCCGGCGGCCGGAGCAGCCCGGCCGGGCCTCGCCCGCCTGGGGACACCTGCGGGACCCTCCCCGCCGCCCTGCGGGTCAGCCTTTCTCTGCCAAAACACCCCTGCCGTGCCCGCACTGAGGTCGTGCCACCCCGTGAGGCTTTCCGAAGGGCTTAAGTAAGAAAAAGTAGAGAACGGTGCGTTCTTGCCCCTTTTCGGTGCTGGGGTGGGTCAGCCTCCGCCCCAAATTCGGTGGTCCTTGCACCTCCTCCCTCCGCGGGAACCAAGAGATCCCGGCCCGTGGGTTTGGGTTTTTGCATTCAAAGGGAGTGGAGGAAGCCACTCGGATTTTTACGACAGGATTCAGGAGGGTCAACAGCACCAAGCAGGTGACATAAAGGAAAAAAAAAAAAAAAAAGGAAAGAAAGAAAAAAAGAAAAAGAAAAGGAAAAAAAAAAAAAAAGCCAAACAGTTTAGTTTTGTTTTTCGTTTAGTCACCACAAAATAAAACGTAGTCGCTGGCTAGCCACGACCCCGTCCCGAGCCTGTTCTCCTGCTCTCCCTTGGCTGAAGGTGTTTTGCAAATCCCTCTCATCCCTTTCGCCTCCTGCAAATCGCTTCTCGTCCTCTTCCAACGCCGGGCTCGGAGCCTGGGGCGAAGTTGCCCATCCCGGTTCTCCCGGGAATGGTCTGGGAGAAGCCGCCGGGTGACCACGGCAGCGGGGAGCGGTCTGCCCCGCGGCCGCTGCGGGGATGCAGGCGCTGAGCATCCGCAGGATCAGGCGGCTTCTCCCTAAAACCCCCCGTCCCTCCCGGTGCCGACCTGGGAGCCAAGACAGGAGGGGAGATTTTCTCCGAGGCGTGGTGATAGATCATACAATGTGTGACACGGGTTTAACCAATAAAACAATTTGAATCAATTAGCTGACGGAGGAGAGTTTTGAAGTGTAAAATTCATGTCAGTCTGGCTAGGAAGCATTGATTAAAATGTCACCAATGTGAGGCTTATGGCCATTGCTCACACGAAAGCAGCAGGCTCCGTGCGGAAGAGGATCGGGAAAAAGTAGGAGGGAGGGGAAAGGGGGAAGTCTCCCTGTGACAGTTGTGACACGGGGAAGAGCAAGGTTTAATAAGAAGTGACAGAAGTAATAAGGAGAGATGTGATGGTTATTATTATTATTATTATTATTATTATTATTATTATTATTATTATTATTATTATTATCAGCGAGGAACCGACCAATACCAGGATAGAGGAGACAAGGTGTGAGCTTTAGTGTGGATGTCCTGGGAAAGGTCGGTGTAGAGATTTCCCTCTGGATCTCTGATGCCCGAGAAAAGAAAAACAGATCAAAAAAAAAAAAAAAAATTCACCAAGTTTTCATAGCTAAAATGTGCAGAATTACTGAGTTCTGGTCATGTGGATGGAGAGAAAAAGATACAAAAATTTTTGTAAAAAGAAAATAAATCAGAAGGGTTTTAGGAAACACTTGACGGTCCAGTTATCTCCGCGTTTTGGCTAGGAATGAGTTTTTAATTTTCCCGGGGTTTAGCCGTTTTTCTGCAGTTTTTCTCGGTGGAAAGCAGCGGAGTTGAGCGGTATTGGCCTTCTGCCTTGGGGCGGGCGGGTCGAGGCGGGGTCGCCCCTTCCTCTCCTCTCCTGTCCCAGCTCTGCGCGGAGAGGCAGTTGGGACCCACAACCTTTTGGAGGTGATTCGTGTAAAAAAAAAAAAATCTACTTTTTCAGTTCACTATATTCACTTAAAAAAAAAGGGAGAAATCGCTACTGTGCTGCAGTCTATTTGCTGGTTTTTTAGGTTTTTTGGTTTTTTTTCTTTTTTTTTTTTCCTTAGCTGGGGGCATAAAGCGATTAGGGGAAAGGGGGAGAAGTTTAAAAACCCCAAGCAGAACAAATTTGCGCCGCATTGGTCTTTGTGGGAACGAGAATCTGGGTCCGGGTGCTTGTGAAAGTGGTTCTGGTGAATGACTCCGGCGTGTTTGGGAATGGCAGTGAGGACACAGGAGATGCTCGTGCTCGTGAGGACACGGCTGATATCACGAGATAACAACTTTTTCCCTCTTTTTCCTCCCCTACCCTGCAATTTCTCCCGATCCCTTAAAAAACACCGTTTTCCGAAAAGACGCGGGGTATACTCAAGGAGAATGTCCAGCTTCTTGAGAGCGATTTGTCTCAGACAGTGAAGGGACGGAGGGAGGAGGGGAAGGCGAAAAAAGGAAAGAAAAAAAAAAAAAAAAAAGGAAAGAAAAGGCAGAAAAAAAAAAAGCTAAAGCGCCTTCCACCTCTCCGACCTCTCGGCCGCGAAACCGTGCGCGGAGCGGGGGCAGCGCTCGGGAGGCGGCGGCGGCGGCTGCGGGAGGCCGGGCCCCGACGGGGCGCCCGCATCCCCTCCCGGCGCGGAGGGGAGGGAGACAGAGAGGGGAGGACGAGAGGGATGGGGGAGCCGCCCCCAGCCCCGCTCGCCACCCACCGAGCGGGGAGGGGGCGTGCGGTGGGTCCGGCCCCGTCCGCCCCCCCGGGCCGCTGACGTCAGCGCGCCCACGGGGGCCGCCGCACCGGGGGCGGGGGGCTCTGTCCGGCCGCGCGGCTCCGCGGCGGCGGGAGCGGGGATGCGCTTCCCTCCCTTCCCGGCGGCTGCTGGAGGAGGAGGAGGAGGAGGAGGAGGAGGAAGGTCGGGCGGCGGAACGGCCGGAGAGCGGCCGCGGAGGTAACGGGAACCGGGCGGGGAGGATGCCCGGGTAGCCGCGGGGAGCACGGGAAGTTTGGGGCATTTTTTCGTTCCTCTTCCGTGTTTTCCTCGTCCCTCGGTGGCCGCGGAGGCTCCGCGTGGAGCCCTCCCGGGTGGCGGCGGGTTTGCAGGGCGGGGAGACGGACACGCGTCCCCGCTGCGCGTTCGGGGTGGAAGCGCCCGTGGGTCGGGGATTCCTCCGAACGGGGACGGCTCGCTCGGGTACCGCCACCTCCACACCCGCGGTGGGATGCGGACACGGGGGCGGACAGCTCCGGCCAGGACCGAGGAGGTTTGGGGGAGTCGGGGTCGCTGAGCAAACCTCCCGCAGACCGGAGGAGCGGGGGGAAGAGGGGGTGCGTGCGGCGGGGACTCCCCGGTCCCTGTGAGTGCTGGGCTGACGGCGCTGTGTCTCTGTCCCCCTCCCCTCCCGCAGCTAGAGCAGAGCAGCCCCCCCGGCGCTGAGACGATGGCGACCAGCCCGCTGCCCGGCCCCACCGATATCTTGCTGCCGTCGCCGTCCAGCGCGTACCCGCCGGACCCCATGAACCAGCCCAGGGCCGGCCACGCCGCCATGAAGCCCAACCAGGTGGGGCAGGTGATCCTTTACGGCATCCCCATCGTCTCCCTGGTCATCGACGGGCAGGAGCGGCTGTGCCTGGCGCAGATCTCCAACACGCTGCTCAAAAACTTCAGCTACAACGAGATCCACAACCGGCGGGTGGCCCTGGGCATCACCTGCGTGCAGTGCACGCCGGTGCAGCTGGAGATCCTGCGGCGGGCCGGGGCCATGCCCATCTCCTCCCGCCGCTGCGGCATGATCACCAAGAGGGAGGCAGAGCGGCTCTGCAAGTCCTTCCTGGGGGAGAACCGGCCCCCCAAACTGCCGGATAACTTCGCCTTCGACGTGTCCCACGAGTGCGCCTGGGGATGCCGCGGGAGCTTCATCCCGGCCCGCTACAACAGCTCCCGGGCCAAGTGCATCAAGTGCAGCTACTGCAGCATGTACTTCTCGCCCAACAAGTTCATCTTCCACTCCCACCGCACGCCCGACGCCAAGTACACCCAGCCCGACGCCGCCAACTTCAACTCCTGGCGCCGCCACCTGAAGCTGACCGACAAGAGCCCCCAGGATGAGCTGGTCTTCGCCTGGGAGGATGTCAAGGCCATGTTCAACGGAGGCAGCCGCAAGCGCGCCCTGCCGCCCGCCCCGCCGGCCCCCGCCGCCGCCGCCCCCGCCGCCTGCCACCCGCTGGGCTCGGTGAAGGCGGCGGCGGTGGTGGGCGGCGGGCTGCTGAGCCCGCACCTCCTGGCCGCCCCGCCCGACCTGCACCAGAAGCGGCCGCGCTTCGAGGAGGACGAGGAGCTGCAGGAGGCGGTGGCGGCGGCGCACGGCGGCAAAAGCCCGCGGAGCTACCCCGTCATCCCGGTGCCCAGCAAGGGCTCCTTCGGCGGCATGCTCCAGAAGTTCCCCGGCTGCGGCGGGCTCTTCCCGCACCCTTACGGCTTCCCCGCCGCCGCCTTCGGGCTCTGCCACAAGAAGGAGGAGGGCGGCGGCGGCGATGCCCTCGGCGGGGCGGCCGCGCACAAGGCCGGCGGGGCGGCGGCGGCGGGCGGCGGGCTCTCGGGGCTCTTCTGGCCGGGCAGGAAGGACGCCGCCTTCTACCCGCCCTTCTGCATGTTTTGGCCGCCGCGCACCCCGGGCGGGCTGCCGGTACCCACCTACCTGCAGCCGCCGCCGCAGCCCCCCGGCGCCCTGGGATGCTCGTTGGGCGGGGACGGGGCCGGCCTGCTGCGCCAGGCTTTCCTGGACCTGTCGGAGCCCGGCGGCGAGGCGGGGCCGGCGGGGCTGGGGACGGGGCCGGCGGGGCTGGGGACGCCGCCCGCCGCCGCCCCCCCGTCCGCTCCCGCCGCCGCCGCCGCCGCCGCCGCCGCCCGGGACCCGCTGTTCGAGTCGCCCCCCGGTGGCGGCGGCGCCGAGCCCGCCTCGCCCGCCGCTTCCGACGGGGGCAGCGGCGGCGGGGGCGGGCGGGTCCCCCCGCACCACCCGCACCTGCTGGAGGCGGCGGGCGGGCGCAAGGCGGGCGGGGGGTACCACCACTCCAGCGCCTTCCGCCCGGTGGGCGGCAAGGAGGACTCGGAGAGCCTGGCCAAGCTGCACGGAGGCGGCGGCGGCGGCGGTGCCGGCGGCCCCCCGCGCTCCGCCTCGCCGCTGCAGCTGCTGCTGCCGCCGCCGCCGCCGCCGCCCCCCGAGGATGCGGGATGCGAGAGGCACCCGCACCCTCCGCACGCCGCGCACCGCCTCCTGTCCCCCGGAGGCACCAGCTGCAGCTTCGCCAGCGAAGAGAGCAGCGAGGAGGAGGAGGACGAGGAGGAGGAAGACGAGCCCGAGGTGGACGTCGAGGGGCACAAGCCCCCCGAGGAGGAGGAAGAGGATGAGGAGGAGGAGGGAGAGGAAGAGCCCCGCGGAGGAGACCCCTTGGCGGCCGGCGGCCGCTTTCCACCCGCCCGGGGGATGCCGGAGAAGGGCGGCCGGGAGCGCCCCGCCGCCGGTCCTTTCCCGCGTCCTCCCATCGAGGAGAAGCCCGGGGATGGTCAAGCCCCACCGCAGCCGCCTGCCGGGGCCCCGCGGGCGGGCAGCGGCGGCAGCAGCCCGGCACATCACCCGGCGCCCGAGGAGCAGCCCCTCTACAAGGATGTAAATGCCCTGGCAGGCCCCTTCCCCTCTCTGTGGATGCTGACACCCCCACCCCGGGCCGGGAAGGCTCCCTGGGTGGGACGTGGAGGGCTGAAACCCCCCAGCCACCATGTCAGGCACTCTGTGCCCCCTGACTCCGTGTCAGGCAGTGTAAATCCCCCACCAGCAGGTCAGGAATTGGTTATCCCCCACTGTCTTGTAGGGCACCAGACCCCCAATGACCTCTCAGACCAAGTTGGCCTTGCTGGGCCACAGTCAGACATGGCCCCCATGGCCTCCTGGGCAAGCCCCTGCTGCTCACCTCACTCCCAAAATCAGGGTGGCCCAAAGCCCTTTGCCCAACCGGGCAAGCATCCCAGGGATGCCCACTGCCATGGGAAGCTGCTTCCATGGTGCTGTACAGCAGGCCAAGCCTGCCAGGCCTGGGTGCAGCACCCACAGGCCCTGAAAGCCTGAAATAATTCCCTGTGCCTACAGAAGCCAACAAAAATACCGGATTTATTTAGTGGGTGCCTTTCCCAGCAGGGTGTTGGCAATGTTTTGGGCATTGCTCCACGTCCTGACCCCCTCAACCCAAATTAACATATGGCAGTAAATAATCCAGCCCCCTTTTTGGGATGGGTGCCCTCACCCAAACCCTGCACGTTTCCTGCAAGTTTCCAGCGGGATGTGTGCTGGCTTTGGAAGAGGCCACAGTGGGATTGCTCCATGAAGGGGCTGTGGAAGGTGCCCACAGTGGGATTTCCCGTGCCATTTCCCTAGGCGTTGTTTGTGCTCCTGTGAAATGTATCCCATTTCAGAGATAAACCCCTGCTCAACTGCTCCTTGTAATTTTCCACGCTGATCTCGTGGTTTTTCACCATTTTCTGTTTTTCTAGAATCAGAAGAGCAAGGAGGGTAATCAGGTCATCCTGCCTACGAAAGAGGACGCCTTCTCAGGTGAGTACAGATGTGGATCTGCCCGCTCACCTCGAGGTGGGAGCTCTGTGAGCCGGGTGGGTTTGTTCTCTGTGGCTTGGCTTAAACAAAAAATAAATCACTTCCGTGATTTCAATTAAAAAAATCCATTAAACATTCTAATAGTCTCTCTATGGTGGTAATTTAGCATTATATTAATTCTCATCCGAAATGCTTCTCTGTGCCTGGTGAATGTACAAATATACATTTACTTTTTTTTTTTTTTCCCTTGGATTCTGATACTGA
>OU383776.1:1876518-2058536 GCA_910950805.1 Acrocephalus scirpaceus scirpaceus
GTTTCCTTTATTTACTCTTAAATATATTTTCAGGACAGCTCTGCAAATACTGCAATTGCTGTAGATTTAAAATACTTTGTAGAGGGTTGAAAACAGCACAGCTTTTACTATACAGTAGACTGGATGGTTCTGTACTCTTAACTGGGATAAGCTGAAAGCACTGGATACAGAAGTTAAATTACTTTAAATTTTATTATGGAAGGTGTTTTCAGAAAAGCCCAAAGAAGTTAAAAGTTGACAAGATGAAGTTTCAGATGTGGGATCCAGCACTGCATATTAATAGATAAGATTGTGTATAAATACATGGATCTCTATGACAGACAAATCTGCAGATTTGGACTGTAGGAATGCATCCTTATTTCTCTTACTTCTCTTATTTATCATCTGTTATTAGTAGGGACCCCATGAACTCTCTTTTAATTATTAAAAAAAAAGAGGAATTGTTGTTGAATTTTTTCATTTTTTGCAGTTTTCATAATATTAGGTGTGTTTTGCTCATTTTTAAAAGCCTCATCCTTTGGAATCTGGTGAGGATATTACCGTCCATTTAAAACAAACCAAGAATTTGAAATTTTCTAGCTTTTGTGCTTCTAAAATAAAATTATGAAATAGTTCTCAGATGTATGAATAAGGTTCAGACCAAAAGCCAACAGATTCCTTATCTTTTTTAAACATTTCAGTATTTTTGGTTGGTCATGCATAGGTTTTTGAGTGTTTAGTTTGAAATCCTGAAACTCTTTTTCCTCTCTATCTGTTATTACTTCAATGCGGATGTTTTTTAATCAGATGTTCGTGTTTTAAACTTTAAATGGATGTTACAAATGAAGATTTATCTGGGCATAAAAAAGAACTAGTTTGTTTTAAATTTAAATCACTTTTGGGGGCAAACTGCCATTTGAAACTCCAGATTTTTCAAGACATTTATCAGCCCCGCTACACAAAAACCCTTAAAAAAAGGCTTATTGAGTTTCCTAAAGTAGGCATATTTTGCCAAGTCCTGAATACCGTCTTGATTATTCCCCCCCAAAAGTGGCATGAATATGCAGGATGCATGAATGTTTTCAGTAAGTTTAGAATTTCTTCAGGACATATGCAAGAACTCTGCGTGTCTTAGAGCGAGTCATTAATTTCAGATGCAGAAGGAGCCTCTGGAGCGCTGAAAGTCTGCTGGTTCACATCTGCCTGTATTTTTTTAAATGGATATAAATGTATATATCTATATATATTTATATCCAGAAGACACCAGCAACTTTTTGCTGTGGCCTTTGTGTCTGCACTCAGCTATTTTCTCCAGATGAAGATATTAGTGGGTGTTTAAGCTATGATGGACCAGGAGTGCTGTGGGCTTCACAGTGTCAGGGGTGAGGTGCAGAGCTTTTGGCAGATGTGGTGGGCTCTGCCAAGCACAGTGGTTGTCCAGGAATAACAGGGATGAAGTGGACACAGAGAAAAAGTGCATGACGTGGTCTGAAACCTCAGCTGTGGTCAGGGCTGTGGAGGGCACAAGTTGGGGATTGGGTGCAGGGCGTAGAGCCAGGAGAATGGAATTATATTCCCAGACCATCCATGCTCTGTGCTGGACAAATCTGTACATTGAGGTAGCTGAGTTGTCTGGGACAGCGTGGAATTTTTTAGCCGCTTTTCAGAAAGTGTTCTGAGATCTTCCTGGGGAAGGATTGCAGGAGGTGGCAGGGCACGAAGGGGTAACCTGGCTATGTCTGGCCTTTTTTTTTTTTTCTTTTACAGTGAGGGCAAAGTGCATTTCTTTTGAGGAGGAGAGGTACAGAAATGTTAAAAATTCAGACGTTAAAAATCCAAATCTTGAGCGCTCCAGCGGGCGTAGAGCTGATAAAATGGCGGCACCGCGAGAGCTGAGGTTGTGCCAGCGTCCAACCCTGAGGCCTCTGTTTCTCCAAGTGCCAATTTCTGAGCAGTTTTGAGGTGTCCTTCATGGGTGGGAGTTCACACTCCAGGTTAAGAAACCCATTTGTACCTATATTCCAGGAAAACAATGTCTGTGCACCGGGGCTCGTGGGGAAGAACCCAAAGCTTTCGCTGAGGCAGTTTAAGCGGCCTGCAAATATTTCACCCTCTTTCCCCCTATCCAAAAGATGATGGAGGCAGAGTTTGATTTTTCTGAACAAACTGAAACAGTCTATCCTAAAGGAAATCTCCACGTCCATACAGAGGGGTGGCACAGCTTTCAGTCCTGCTGCTCTAAGTGCTGCAAGTTTGCGCGCAGACAAGGCCCAGGAGAGTTATGGTGGAGCTATTAGGAGGGGAAGTGATTTTTTCTTAGACTGATTAAAATTCTTTGGGCTTTCTGTTTGTTTGTTTTTAAACACCTATTTAGCTTTTAATTAACATTTAAGAGAAGGGAAGCTGGTTAAATATTCAATACCTCCTCCCTTTCAATTAAGGTGGAACAGTACACAACGCGTGATGAGGCCTCTGGGAAGTATGGAAAAATGGAGAAGAGCAGGCTCTTGATTATCATTTTCAGAGGGACAGGAAAGGTGAAACCCATCTGATTATTACTGCTGTTAACAATAATAACATCGAGATTTTTTTTTTTTTTTAAACATCAGAAAGCAGTTTAGAAATGCAATTATTCTTCAAAACCGTACATCCTGTCTTCGGCCTGTAAATACCTCCATCTTTCCACTCCCATTCTTTACTTATTTCAGGTGCAAGCATGGAGGATTTTCTAATAGGCCTTTTCAGTAGCTTAGCAGGGAGGCTGCAGATGCTGGGGGAAGTTATTCTTCATGCTACATGCCCTTATCTTCATTTTGATGCAGTTCTTTCTGTCCCAGCGAGTCAGCAGCCTCCAACCGTACAGCCCTGGGAGCTCAGCCGAGCAAGTGAGAAAGAGCTCTGTCATCACCATATTCCAGTCTCTTCCCCTTTCCCTTCCTTCTGGATTGAAAAATCCAGCTGCCTTCTGTCTGTGAGCCAGTTATCCCTCAAAATTGCACATAAAACACACAGAAAAGGGCGCCTTCTCGAAGGGAGAAATGGATTGGGAATATGCTGGTATTTGTAATTCAACAAATTCACCCTCCCTAAACCTAAATTCCTCCCTCTTGATTTAGTGTACCCTAATTTGTCTGACAAAATATTTTGTTTTGCTGGGCATCCAGTTTAAAAAATAATTATGTTAGCTAAAAAAATACCCCCAACAAACCCATTTTACGTTGTGGGAACTCCTCAAACCACTGCCCAAAATGTGATATATTTTTAAGCCTGCTGTATCTTCTACTGTGGTGAGACAACTTACCTGCAGAAAATACTTTGTTTTCACCAAATATCCCACAAAAATGATTTTTTTTTAATCACCGCATTACATAAACAAGTTTTTAAAATGGAATTGCTGGCACCAGATGCCAGTTGTGTAAATGTGTGGGCCTGAATGAGTGGTTGCTTTTCGGCATCTTTTTAAGGAATGAAGAGAAGGAGATGCTAAAATGCAGAGCTGTTGGATAGGTTTCATACGCTATAACTTCAAGGTTTACTGGATATAGAATTGCATCGATTTTTAAAAACAGAAACAAATGTTTTGCAAAAAGATTTCTGACTGCATCTATTACAAGACTTTCCAATTCAACTTTAAAATTAGCCTAATGTGATGACACAATAATTTTTAAAGTAACTGTTGTATGTTGTCTGATTACCTTTTCAGTGGTATGGCTTTTTATTTAAAAAATAAAAAGCAAAACCAAAGGAAACATGAAAGCTCAAAATATTTTTTCCATGATCCTCTCTTCCAAATACATAAACACATGAATATATTTATATATATGTCTCTTGTGATTACTTGTCAGTAGAGTTAATGATGTGTATTTACTGGCTGGACTAAAACAAGAATTAATCCCATTAGTTCAATAATTGGTTATTTACCAAATATTTTTTTAATTATTGAGAGTCCATTTCTAGTTCAGCTGTAAATAACAGAAAATCTCCCTTCAATTTCAGCTAAAGTGGTATTTTTTTTCTTTTTTAGAAAGTTTTTCATAGCTTTTATAGAAGCAATTCATAGAAGCCACAGGAAAAATTGTGCAGTTGCAGAGGATAATAAAAGTAACACCTTTTATGAGGAGGTTCAGTTTTTAAGTCAAACTGTCATTCAGGTGAACTTCACAACTTGTGATTTTTTTTTTAATTAATTTAATTCAATTTGTAGATTGAAAAAAAAAAAAAAAAACCTGAAGGAAGCAGCATGCATGTGTCTGGAAATAACCAGATTCTGTTACATAGAAAGTTCTGTGCTATAATATGATTAAAAGTTGATCTGAGCAACCTAAAACAGGAGTCCCTCAACTGGCTGACCCCAGAACTGTATCCTTTAGATGCAAATACCACTAATGTCAATTTTATCTCAGCTGGATAGAAATTATATCCACTTGCAACACACCCATGCCATGGAGCTCTGGAAGATGATAAAGCTGAAGGTGAAAAGGAATTTTTCCTGTGGATTTTGGAACAGTGTCCTGCCCAGATGGAGAGCACAGGCTTCCTGTTGAGAGGAGGAGAGATGAGACTGTAGAGAAAGATCTTCCCTTTTCTATGCCTGCTCCCAGTTATTCTCTGATAAGGGAATCTTCAAGAGGGCTTAGAGGCAAAGGAAGAATCAGCTCAGCCAGAAGATTGTCAAGGAGACATCAGCTATTGTCTGCAAGAGGCCATGCTCTAGGCAGATACTTCACTGAACTAGAGAAAATATGAATTCAGAAATATTTGTGCCATGCGCCCAGAAATTTGTAGATAAAGCTCAATCTTACTCTTTCTTATATTTTTGCCCCTTTTTTTTCCTATCCAGATTCTCTGAAGCAGATGCCTAATAAGGACAACACTGACAAAAAGCACTATCAGTAAATCAATAACTTTTTTTCTTCCTCTTTTTTAAGGAGAACACACACAAGAAACCAATTCACCTCATTCTCTGAAGAAGGATGTGGAAAATATGGGGAAAGGTAAAATAAATAAGGGCCTCTTACATTATAAAACTGCTCTTTGTTTTAATAGAATATGAGGATAATAGGGGGCACTTTTGTTCTGCACCATATTTTAAGCTTGTCAAGTAACATATGAATAATATATGGACCTTTGGGTGGATATAATTGAGATTAATGCATATATATCAATCAATACATGACACTGTAATATAATACTTTAAAATAATATATTACATTGATTTATATTCATGGCTTTCTGCACAAAATCTATGGTAGGTCTATGCAACACTTTTTTTTTTTTTTTTTAATAAGCACTAAAATATTTTGTCTTAGAGTAATGAATTGCTCTGCAACTGTTCTTTCAAGAATTATTTATACAGATTATCAAAACCACTTTTTCTCTTTGTTAGAGGAACTCCAGAAGGTTCTGTTTGAGCAGATTGACCTACGGAGGAGGCTGGAACAGGAATTCCAGGTGTTGAAAGGAAACGCGTCTTTCCCAGTCTTCAGTAAGACACAAAATCCGTGGTTTTGGTGTTGTGTGTGCATGTGGTTGGTTGTTGCCAGGCTGATAAAATGAGAGAGGCTCTCAACTGTGTTGTCATGATCTTGGGCTTAGTTCTGCCAAGGCAAAGTTGGGCAGGGCTTGGAGCAAGTTGGGATAGTGGGAAGTGTCCCCAGGGTTGGAATGAGGAGATTTTTAAGGTCCCTTCCAACCCAAACCATTCAGTGATTCTTCTGCTGTGGCTTTGCAGCTGCCCAGGCAGGTCTTTTCTAGGGAAAGTACAAAGCTGGATGTTTGTTTTGGTGTGCATTCTACTGTTTTTGGTAGCGTTGAATACTGTGAGTGGACAGAATCACACCTGGGCCCTCGTGGGGTACGGTGAGGTTGGTGTCTTGGCCAACACCTCCGGGGCTTTTGAAGACAAGATACTTCATCCTCGTTTCCAGGAGGTTCTTAATACTCCTTTTCAGGAGGTTCCAGCTGATGCTGGAGAATTGATCTGGCCTTTTTAAGGAGTAGGAATTCCTGTTTGGATTTTTCCCGTTGAGAGAGGCAGTTTGAGATGGCCCTTTCACCACAGCCACTGAGCCAGGGTGCTGCTGCAGGGCACATCCCAAATAAAACAAAATGGGCACTTAGCAGGGCTTTTGTGAAGCTCCCAGAAGGTTGAGCTGATCATACAGGGATGTGGAAAAAGAAAACCCCTTGGCTGGGATCTCTCGAATGACACTGGAGCAATGGCAGAAAGATTCTTCCAGGAGAAATCCCACCTTGATCAGGATGATCCTGCCAGAAAATGTGGGAACACAGACAGCATTTTCCCACTGTTCAGAGAAAATATGCTGGTCCCCTTTCTGTAGCATCAGATAGGTGAGTTCAGGGAAGCAAGGAAGTGTGAGGACTCTGGGAGTGACTCCATCTTTAGCCCGAATATTGAAGTATGTAGACAGCTCCATAAATAAAGAAGAGTCGCTTGACATGATACAGATATTAATGAAAGGAGCATAACCTCATCCTTCAGAATAAATCCAGTCATTACTTGGGTTTGGGAGTGAGGTAATTTTCAAGTAACTCGTGGAGATCAAAACGCTGCTGTGTGGTATTGGCGAAATGGCATCTTGGACTTCTGCCATTCAAGTCTCTTATTCATCCTTTTGTTCTTCTACAGTAAAATTAATGCTCTGTCTTTGCCATGTAAATAAACACTGCAATTAAACCACATGAAATACAATTCAAATAAAAGAAAAGAACAAGTACGGCCAACCAAGGAAGTGGTGACTGCTGTATGCTGGCTTGAAAAATATGTGGTTTCAATGTACCACAAAGTAGTGGTCAATTTTCTTCAGGATTAAAATAGAAAACAGATAATGTGCTATAAACCATACCTACAAGTGACCGTAAAGCCTATTTACAGATTTAGATTTACCAAAAAAACCCACCCCTCCTCCGCATGTAATAAAACAAGAAAAAAGGGTCTTTGTAAAGCAAATTAGTGTAAATCTGTGTTAAGGGTGTTTTGTCCTCTAGTGCAGTGCATGTTCTAGCACAGGAGAGGGAGGCTGTTCCAGGCTTTTGCTGCTGGACAGGGCTGTTGCTTTAGGTTGGGTATTAGAACAGTATTGGTGTCTTGGGCAGGGAGGAGCCAGGGAGAGAAATCTTTGGAGACCCAACTAAAGAAAAGTTGAGGTAAAATTTAAATTATATTGAAAACTCATCCCTGTTTCAGCTGGGAGGCAAGATGCAAGATGTGGAAGGCAATACTGTTTCTCTCTGGAAAATCCTTCCGTCAGGTTACCTGCAGTTAACTCTAGAGTCACCTCTTCTGGGTCCTCCACTTGGAACTGAGCATATTTGGGATGTTTTACCTTCATAGCATCAAACCACTACTCACCACAGGGCTGTGCAGTAAATGGTGTTTGGTTTTGATGCCTTGGGAAGGCTGACCTGAAACAGACTGGACAGAGCAAGAGGATAAAATAGGGATTTATTGAAAGGCCTCCAGGATACACCTTGGGCAGGACAGGGCCTGACCAGGGCTACACCCAAGGTGGATTTAGAATGGTCACAAAATGGCTGACAGGTCACGAGGTCTTATATTTTTATAAGTTTTGGTCCATTTGCATATTGGGGTTTAATTGTCCAATTCCAGCTCCAGGCTGTGAGGTCCCATCCCTCTTGTTCCTCCCTTCAGCCACCCTTGTTTGTGCTTTTGGGCTGAAAGTTGTCCTTGGTCCTCAGCAGGAAAAGGATTTGTTTTGTGTCCCTGCTCTGTGAAGTATGTGTTGCTGAATCCAAAAGTATGAAAGCTAAAGCTTAAGGCATCTGTTTCAAAGTTCTCCTCTCATTTAAATCACTGTTAAATGAGAACTGAGCTTATTTGCAAGCCCTCTTAGCAGTGCTATGCTGCAGTCTTATCTGTGGCTTCTTGCACCTGCATGAAACACAGACTGTGATAATTTATAAAACACCAAGACCTTGTCTTCTGCTGTATTTTTCACATTGCTATTGGGCTTGAAAGCTGCAGGTGAAATTTTCCTTTGCCTTTAAGATCTCTTAATGCCGAGATCATTTGAATAAATTTAAAAAAAAAGAAAAAAAAAAAAGAAAAAAAGAGATCAGATCCCATGAAGAAAGTCAAAGTTTTTGCTGTCCTGATAAAAATTCAAGCATCTCTGCATGGTGACAGTGGAGCCCTGCTTTGGTTTGTACCCTCCGCGTTGGCTGCTCCCCTCTCAGTCCGTCTGCATTTTAAACAGTGTGGCAATAAAATGGCGGAGACGCAGTCTGGGTACTTAAAGTATTTAATTTTGTGTTAAGAAAGCTATTTAAATATTCATATCTTTTCTCCTGGGTACAGCTTATGGCTTTGTCTGTGAGCATTTGGGCTCGGATAAATGCCGCCGGAAAAAATCGCTGTCCCTACCCTTAACACCCCATTTCCACTGTCAGCTTGGACATTTTCCGTGCAGGGCTGAGCAAGATCCCTGAGCTGTTTCTTTGGAGAGGTGATGAGCTCATGAAGAGGCAGCTGGGAGGAAAGCATTGAGGGAAAAAAGGAAAAATTCTCCTTAAAGCCTACTCAGAGTGAAGCTGGAGGACCTCAGTTGTAAATATCAGCCTTTAGTGACCAGGACAGGAGGCAGTTATCTTTCTATACCTGCATGATTTTTGGTGGGGGGGCTAGAAAAATAGGAATTGTAAATCTGCTGTATTTTTGTTGGCTTGTTTTTCTGACCAAAAATAGTAGAGGGAATAGGCTTAAAAGTTCTGTGGGAATTTACTGGAAATCTGAAGAACCTCATTGGGATAATGCCACCATGTCCTTTTCAATGTGGGTGTGCTGGAATCCTGAGGGCTTCAGCTTGCTAAAATTTCTCACTCTTTCCCTGTTTCATTTCTCCTTTCCTGCCTCCTTTTCTTTTAAACAACTTTAGCCATCATTCAGAGAGGACAAGGTTCTTTTTTTGAGAGGGGGACAGAGCTCTGCCCCCTTGTTCTTTCATCCAGGACAGGCTTGTTACTTGAATCAAAATGATAGTGGTTGGGATGGGTTTTCTTTCCTCTTCCATTTAACAGCCCATCCTTGCACCCTGGCTTCCATCAGGCAGCTCTTCAAGTTATTTGGTTCTTGTCAATAGTTTTGTTTATATTTCTCTTTTTCCCACCCACCAACAGGAATGTTACGGAACACAGAGCATCAGTTAATCTTCTAACAAATTAAGTTTTTGCCTGAAATGGTTATTTAGGAGGAAAATCAGGGAAAGGGCATCTATTAGAGCAGGAAGGCCAGCCTGTGCTGTAACCCAGCTGCCCAGGATCTCTCTCTCAAAGACTTTTTCTCTTCCAAATTTTGTGTCACTCTTTATGGAGCTCCGTTTTTGTTCAAAGCCGTCAGCACAATGCTACAAACCACAAATCAAACCCTGCATCCTTGAACACTTTCTCCTCTCACACGTTGGACATCGCTGTTGATGTCAACAGATTTATGCCAAAGCAAAGAAGAGCAGTTTTTGCTCTTCTCTTCAAAAGTTTGACTAATGACTGCAGAGATTTGCCCGTGCAGGAAAACAGCTGGGAATAAATGCTGGCAACACAAACTTAGCTTAACTACAATTTCTGATGGGGGAAGTAGTGAAATTTAATTTTTCCACATTTTTTTCTGTTGTCAGTGGTGTCTCCTATTAGATAAGTATTTGTTAGGCATATGTTTTAATTGGGTGGAGGGCTTTGTGGTTCCTCAGTAGTGGCTGGGTTTGATTCAGCTTGATTTATGTCAATTCTGCCATGTGGTCTCTGTTTTCATTACATTTTTCCCCCCCCTTCTCATACAGATAATTTCCAAGATCAGATGAAGCGGGAACTGGCGTACAGAGAAGAAATGGTGCAGCAGCTACAAATCGTAAGTTTCCTTTCTCTGGCAAAAACGTCTTGAGCTGCTGCTTTGTGTTTTTTAAGCGCACACCTCAAATTTTTTCCTCTGTGAGCCATGCAGATGCACCATTACCGAGCTCCTGTTGCCTTGTATTTAGCAAGAGGTAAACACGCAGTTCTCAGCTGGTTTGGAGCCCAATTACCTGGAGATTTACTTTCCTACAGTAACCAGATGGGTCTTCATGTTTCAACTAAACAAAATGTGTTGACTGAACACGGAGAGGTGCTTCTGCGGAGAGGAGTGGGGAGGAGTGAATCAGTAAACCTTAAGCAGTTAAATGTTTCTACCTCGTGTGAGTTGCCAAGGGGTGCATTTCAGCCCTCGGTAGGGAATCTGCTCAATCCCTGCTTCTCACCAGAAAATAAACCTTAGGATGTGTCTTTTTCTCATTTCAGACTCTAGAAGAAGTGCTTAACTCAGCAGTAAAGGATCAAGTTGCCAAAAACACAGTGCAGTGCAGGCACACATTACTGTTGGGTCTCTTGCTTGTTATTTTTAAAACCAAGAGGGATTTTGCCTGTGTGCTAGTGCAGCTCTAGATCATCACATTCAGCTGTGTTGTTTTGAAAAGTTGACGTTCTTAATCCTGTGCAAGCAAAGGGGCTGGAGCATGGGAGGCTTTTCCACACTCATATAGTGCTTAGTGTGGTTTCAAGAGCAGGGCATGGTGAGGCTGTCAGCTAAAGCTTCCTTTGCTGGTGCTTTCTCTGTGATCAGTCTGACATTGCTCAACAGGGGTTTGGTTTTGGGGCAAGTTTGGCAAATATCCCCACTTCCCTGAATCAGCCCCATTTAATTTTTCCTTCTGCTTGTCACGGGGCCCTGGTGCAGAGGAAGGCATTGCCCAGCCTCCTGGTACTGTCATTTTCTAACGGATGGGTTAGGACATAAAAGTTAAGCTGAAGGCCAGGACTGTCAGACTTGAGCTCCGATGTTTGGAAGCATTTAGGACTGGCCTTATTTTTAGAGCTGCTGAACACCCACGTGCCCCATTCCTGCTGACTTCAGAGATTTCAATGAGAGATGGAGGGTGTTTGAAAGAGATTGTTTGTGGAGGAAACTCGGGTCCAGAATGTCTCTGGGTGTTTTTTTGTAGCTGGTCTCCTCTCTTTTCCTTTAATGTGCCCAGTTGTTTCAGTGTCCCTCTTCATGTCCCGATGCCAGGCAGGAAGATTCACTTGACCTGTGAATTTTGTTGTCACAGAAAATTCTAATTAGGATGCCATCCTGAAAAGCACTTCCCCTGCTGCTTTAGACTTGAGGGGCAGGTGACCAGTTGGATTTCCTGCTGCAAAGCACTTCTAAGCACAAAGTTTATGGACCCTCCCTGGTGTTTATCTCTTGTGTCAGCTGAAGTCGGAGCTAACTCTGGGAAAGAATGGATCTCCTCTGCCTTTTACCTCGTGGTCCAGTTGTGGAGTTGTTTCTGGAATTGGATATCCCAGACCCCCAGCAAGCCATCTGTGGTGATTTCCCTGATTTTTTTTGGGCAGGGAAAGAAATATGATCAAGCAATTCACCCCTTTTCACTCACTGACATGTGCTATGGACAGACTAAAAGTCATTTAAAAACAGAGCTGTCTGAATGTACTTACAGAGAATAGTTTCAACATTTAATGTGCTGCACCAACAGCTCAGGACCTCTTCACTCACTACAGATGTCTGAGTTTAATTATTACTAATAGAAATGTTGTCAAATCACCAGTAAGTCTTTGTGCTCATATTTGTGGGGCAGATTGTGATTGGTGAGACTGATAAAAAGATGTTTGTATGAAAAACTGAGAGACTGCTGCAAGTGTTTGCTTAAGATGGGTGCAGAAATCCTCAGAGATGTCTTGGCTGATAACTGAAATGGAGTCAGCACTTTTGAGGTGATAATCCCAGCAGTTGCTTTAATTCATTCCTGGGAATGTATCTTGTATGTTTATATCTAGAATTAAGATTAATGAACTGAATGTGGTAATGATAGAAACTACTTTGGCCTTCCAGGGTTATTGCACGGATGAATTGGTGCAGAATACACAAAAAGCATGGCTGCTTTTGATTTTTTTGTTTAATTGCTGTTGCTGTTTTGTTTTTAACTGGGGCAGTTAGGATTTTTTTTTTTTTACCTAAGATGCTGCACTACTACTTTAAGAGGGCTTTAACCTAATTTTCTTGTTAACATGGAATTACAAAGAGAAAAGCAGAAGTGTTTCATACATACTGAAATGATAGTTTTACTTAAACCTTCATAGGTGTGTGCCTTTGTAGTATTAAACTCAAAATTTACTGATGTAACTAGCCACAGAACTTGGCTTAATTGCTTTTAAAAATTATTTCACAAACAATATAGATGCCTGGAGTCAAGGGGTTTATTGGCTCTCTCTTCTCTTTCTGCTGAAGATATACAACTTAAATTAGTCCTTCCTGAATATCCCTGGAGAGATTTAAAAGCCGTGTGGATGTGGCACTTGGGGACATGGGTTAATGTGGGCTGGGCAATGAGGGGAAATGGTTGGATTTGAATATCTTGGAGGGCTTCTCCAACCTAAATGATTCTGTGATTCCCTGATCCCCTGTAACTGAGGGTACCAGAGGCAGCTTTTGCCAGAACGATCGTTTCACTCACCCTGAACTGAGTAATCAGACTTTAAAATAAATTGACCCAGCGTGTCTGCTGTTTTGGAAATGTCTTGCAACACAAGCTGAACGTAACCACGAAAAAAAGAATCAACCAAACATGATTGCATTTGAAAACTTTCCAGCGCCAACACCCACTGCAGCCTGACGCGAAGCGCTGTGCGCTGGCGGTGGTGTTTCAGGCCATGGCGCTTTTTTTGTCCCGTTTTTTGGGGAGATTCTTCCCCGTTTTGGGAGCGATCCGTCGCAGCGCGGCCCGCGGGCGCCCTCTGCCGGCCGCCCGCCGCCACTGCAGCGGCCGCGGCTCGGCTGAGCCGGCGCTCCAAGCCTGGGTTAAAGCCAGGCTTTAATCAGTGGCCCTCATTGCTGCTGCCGCTGCTGCTCTGCCCGCGCCGGGATTGAAAAATAATAATATTTCATGGCTTCCTGAAAGCCAGCAGTAAGGCTCAGGTCGCTGGGAAAAAGGCGTTTCTGCTACATCTTCATACCGGTGGATGTTGGGTTCTTTGCAGGCAGCCTGACTTAGCAAGACGCTGGAGCAGAGGGAGGTTGTGTGGCCCTCAGTTTTGATGAGAATCGCAGAATGAGTGAGGCTGCGAGTGGCCGCTGGAGGTCACCTAGTCCAGCCTCCCTGCTCGAGTAGAATCCCCCGGAGCACATTGCTCAGAACAGCTTTTCCAGGCAGGATTTGAACACCTCCAGTGAGGAAGGCTCCGCAACCTCTCCGTGCAGACTGCTCCAGTAAGGAATTTCTTCCTGATGTCCAGATGGAACTTACTGTATTTAAGTTTTCATAGTTTTCAGAGTGCCTGAGGCAGCTACCAGGAAGTTTTGCAACCTGTTTGTGTCAAGGTCTTGGCTAAATGCTAAGAAACAACCAATCATCATATTTAACAAGAAAATGGATCTTAGACACCTGAATGTGTTTTTGTCCTCCTCCTCCTGCAAATTGCTGTGTCCCAAATTGGCTGAGTACAGGGCGTGTACGTGGAGATCATATATAAAATACAGATTTTGCATGTGGATGCTGTTGTGCCAGGGGAGGTTTAAACTGGATATTAGGAAAAATTTCTTCACTGTCAAGCACTGAGGTCAGCTGTTCAGGACAGAGGTGGAGTCCCCATCCCTGGGGGTGGTTAAGGGCTGTGTGGATGTGGCACTTGGGGACATGGGTTAGTGCTGGGGAAATGGTTGGATTTAATGATCTGGGATGTCCTTTTGAACCTAAAAGATTCTGAGATTTTGAGGATCATCTGGCTTTTGTTACTGAGTTGTACGGGAAGGGCCAGTGAGGAGGAACTGCTGCCCAGCAGGATGGGGGAATTCTGACATGGCACGCATGGTACAGCCTTAGAAGAGCTCACCTGACTTTGAAGTTTTTGGTTTCTGTCAATGAGACCAGAGCTCACTCATGACCTGGGACAGCCCAGCACCTTAAGCAAGTATCAAGTCACCTCCTGCCTGAGACTCTGCACCTGTCTGATTTTGTCATCTGAGCAACTGTGTTAGTGGAAAAAATTTTAAAAGCATGAACTTTCTTCCTAGCTGCCTGGTGAGAGAAAAAGACCAGAAGCAGCCTTGCCAGCAGGATGATTTTCATCCTTTAATGTTTTGGTGAACTCTGCCTAAGCATGGCCACAGGGAAGTAGAGCACCAAGCAGGAAATTTAAATCTCCTGCAAACTGAGGGGCTTTTCTTAATTTTCTCTCAGAGGTGCCTTACAAGTAGTTTGTGGGTCCTCAGGAAGCACTGGCCTCAGTGGTGACCTGTCCATCAGGAAAAGCTCAGGTGGTGTTCATCACCCATCATGGCTTAGATCATCAGGTGATAATCAATCCCGCTAATTTTACATTGGGGTAAAAGGTGACAGGTTTTTGAGTTGTGTTAGAAATGTGAAACACTCAGGCGGGCCTTTGTCTTTCCAGATTAGGTGAAAAATGATGGTTTGGTTTTGTTTGGGATATTTTGATTAGGTTATGCTCCCATGAAATTACTTCCTCCTTACCAGCCTCACTTTGGGCTGATAATAATGTTCAGAGCTCAGGACTGGATCCATCTGGAACTCCTCTGTGTTTTATGGCTTTCTGCTCTCAGTGCTCCTTTAAATCAACTCTGTTCTTCAGAGTCAGGCAATAAAATAAATCAGGAATATCTCTCTGCAAAACTGATTTCCATCTCTGCATCATCTTTCACCCTGATCCTTAAAGACTGACAAGGAATGTTTAAAAGAAGAAAAAAAAAAAATCTACCATGTGGTTAATGTTGGTGAATCTTCAGAGGCATGAGAGCCTGTTCCTCTGGGTCACGCTGTAATTCAGAGGAGCATGAGTAGTTTTTATTTCTAGTTTACATTGTTTACAGAAAGCTGGTGCTTCTGTACAACTAATGTATTCATTATCCAAAGAGGCAGCGCCCACGTTTCTGTGTGTGGAGATCTCGGTCTCCGCGTGCCTGTCTCCACTCTCAAAAACAGGAAATGGGAAATGGCAGTGCTTCAGTGCCATTTGTGATTTCTGTGCTCGGCCTGAAGTGGTGCAGCTCAGATGATTGACCTTGGCGAGAATACAAACAGTTTTTCAGCAGAATGGCTCTCGGATTTCTTGAGTGGCATCTTGTGCTGAAGTGCCTGCTCGCAGGCGCACACATAATGACAGGTAAAAGAACATTTCTGGAACGCTGTGTCCTGTGTCCTCAAAAGGCTCATCCCTGATTGTGTACAGGAAAGTGATCTGTTTTCACCAGAATTTTATTTCCTGCTGTTGGGTTTTTTTTTTTTTTTTTTCCTTTTTTAGGACAGGTGAGCAAAATTTGTATCTTGACAACACATGTGGATATGGCTTGGGTTGATAGGATGGAGCTGTGCCTATTTCTCCAGTAAATTCAAATGCTGAAGAAAAGGAATGCCTTGCAGGAATTTAAGCAGAAAGCTTCCTTTCTTTTAGAATCTGCAGAAACTCTGATCAAAAATGGGTGTGGATGTACAGGGAGCCACAGGCCAGCCTCTGCTGCTGCATGAATGCAAAATATTTTTTCTAGGGAACAGAAGGCAGGGTGATGTATCATTGTGTACCTCACCAGGGATGGGATGCAGAGGTGAAGCCTCTGAAAGAGGATGGTGTGCTGAAGCTTTTTGATATCTGAGTGTAACAGGGACCAGACAGGAACTTCAGAAATGACTCCCCAGTCCCACCCATCATCTGTGCTTTGGTTCGAGTCGTGGAGGAGGCTCCGGGCTTGCTGACTGGGCTCCTTCCAGGTGGAGTAAATGGGTAAATGTCCCAGAAATGCTCCAGCTCCTAATGGGTACCAGGACTAGACTAGAGCCAGCCTGTAGGAAAAAGGACTCAGTGTCCATATTGCATTTTTCTTCAGATCTGCTCTTACTGTGTTTCCTACTAATGTGGATCTGGTTATGAGAAACTGGGTTTTTTGCTGCTTAAAACCAAGCTGCCATCACTTTTGTTATTTTTGTACACCCTTTGAAAGGGGCCACCCTTTGCATCTCCGTGCCCTTTTGAGTACTGATCCTGCCCTCATCACAGCAGCCCCCATGGATGCACAGAGAGGGATGGTTTTGCCATGAAGAAAATTTGCTATTTGCTCCATTTGCTATTCCACCACAGCATCCAAGTTACCAAATGGTCTGACAACAAAAGAAAAAGAAGATGACATTGCAGGTGATTTAACTCATAGAGAAAGTAGTCATTTCCCTGTTGAACACCCACCTCTCCCACCGTCTTCTATTACCAGGAGATCAGGTGAAGCAACACACATTAGAAAGACGCCGGTGTGCCAAATATAGCAGAGAAGTGGATTAAGAACAGTTAATTTCTGACAGAATGTACCCCGTTGTATTATCTAGGTCAGTACAGCCTGGGAGATGTCCTATATAATTTGTGGCCATGCAAACCCAAGTTGGCCTTCGCGAGTGGGAGAGAGGCAGGAATCAGCTGGTGAGGCACCACGGGTCCCAGCTGGAATGTGCTGGTTTCTTTGTGCAGTTTGTTTGCTGCTCCCTTTTGCATCCAAACCACGGCCAAGGGTGATCAGGGAAGCAGCTTCTCTGCACCCCCCTGTCTGCTGCAGCTTGGGAGGGAGCTGTGCAGCCTTTGCAAGCACCGTGTCCTGAGGGCAGCTGTGTTTGGGGACAGCTCAGTTTCTTGGGGGAATCTGGCCAAAAGCTTCCTGATACCCAATATTTTCTGTCAAGGGAAGGGATCATAAGGGTAGTCAGACAAAACACCTGGAATCTTGATCTTTTCTGGTCATCAGTGGCTCATGCACACACATTTCCCCTTTTCTAGGGCTGTTTAGGGGGGATGCAGCGTGCCCCTGTGAAAGCTTTCTGCTTTCATTCAGCCACAGACACTGCACCTTCCTGGTGCTGCTGCTTTCAGTCAGATTGACCTCCTTTCCCAATAAATGAAAGGGTTAGTTCTCAAGCTTCAAAAGCCCCTCTCTTTCCTCTCATCCTGATCCTTCCCTCCTCTTTTCCTTATTAAGGCAGGCAGGGATGGATAAGTCTCTCAATGTCTTTGCAGACATGATGCTTCACCCCAGGCCAGAGGCATGCTGGGCACAATTCACATAAACATCCTCTGTGGGCATAATGTATTTAAAATCAAAACAGGGATTTTAGGAATTTGCATCCGTATCCACTTACCCCACACGTTTTTTGCAGGGACATGTGGGGCCAGTGGATGCAGATGCAAATTCACTGTGTCAAGGTGTGTGGGGCAGCTTGCTTGAACCCTCTGCATTTGCCCATCTGTTCTCTCTGCTGTTTGTGCAGGTTAAGGCCTTGATCCTGACTTCAGCTGACATAATTGTCAGCTTGCAGTAACAAATTTGACATTATTTGTGAGCATATTCTGGAGTGCCTGGCAGCAGAAGCAGGTCAGCTCAGCGTGCAGCAGTTCCTAGGAGTGCAGGGACACAGAATTTTTTGGTCTCCCAGCCTGAATCCCTCCAGCAGTCCCTCCAAAAGTCATCATCAAAGAATTTGTAGCCACTTGGATTCCCAGCTATGGGGAAATCTCAGAGCAATTTAGTTTTGTTGCATTCTAAAGGCCCAGCACTGAAGAAGAGCAGCCCTGTAATGTATTCCCAGTGGCCAATGGGCACATCATCCCACTTTGTTTCTAAATATAACTGTGTTCCCTAATATGCCCATGTTCTCTGTTTTTCTTTAATTATTTGTTCCACTTCAGTGGCTTCCCTTCAGATTGGTGCAAGTTGGAGATAACTATTATGAACTTCCTAATTACAGGGATATAAATACACGAAGTCTCATGCTCCCAACCTGCTGTATTTTGGCTGTTCAGGGATCAGTGTGCATTGCTTGATCTGTCACAGACAGCTGATTTTTTGGGGTCTCACAGGTGGCTTTACCCTTTGTCTGATACAAACAAAGCATTATAATGCATCTTTTACATTGAATTTTAAAATTATATCTGTCGTTTTAATTCTGACCATTTTTATTTTATTTCTGCTTCAACCTCCCTGCGGTTTCATTAGGAGCTGAACCTTTGTATTTAAGCGTTGTTTCCTACAATTCCTCCTCATTTTCAGGGAGGAAAACAAAACCTTTTATTTACAGGGATTTCCAGCTTGGATGTTCCTTTAGCCAAACCTTGGCTTGAGCAGTTGTCTCTGTTTCTGTGTCATTCCAGATTCCCTATGCAGCAAGCTTGATCAGGAAAGAAAAGCTCGGTGCACACCTCAGCAAAAGCTAAAGGTGAGCTTGTGAAAAAGAGACTCCATTCCACCTGACCTGGCTGCCTGTGCTCTTTTTCAGCCATTGCAAGAATTGAGAGGATCATTTTGTTGTTTGATGTGACTGGTTCTGGTCCCAAAGCCCGCTCTGTGCAGCTGTTGTGCTACAGTCTAAAGCTGATAAATTACATGTGGCACGAATTATGAGGCTGCACTGGGGTGGGAATTAATGTTGGGAGCTGATCCATGGGTCCTGCAGTGACAGGACAAAAGGGCTTCAAGCTTTAAGAGAATAGATTTAAATTTAATTCTAGGAAGAAGTTCTTCCCTGTGATGGTGGTGAGGCCCTGGCACAGGGTGCCCAGGGTGTCTCATCCCTGGAAGTGTCCAAGGCCAGGCTGGATGGGACTTGGAGCACCTGGGATAGTGGAAGGTGCCTGCCCATGTCAGGGGTAGGATGAGGGGATTTTTCGTGTTCTTTTTAACCCATATCATTCCATGACTCTAACTGCCTGAGCATGTGCTTTTCCTGACACTGACAAATGTCATCAGAGTTAATGTACCCTCGGTGGAAGGAGGGAAATACCTTGGCATTCAGAGTCCAAAAAAATGTTCACACTCCAGGTAGGAAAGAGTTTTTCTGCCCTTAAAGGAGCTCCTTTAGCTCCAGGAAAAAGCAGTACAGCAGCATCTTCTGGGAGCCTCACAGAACCCCACTGACTGTGGTTCTGTAGTTCAGTGTCCTACAGAGGGTGATTATCCTGCTGCTCACATGCAGGGCCTTCCTAAACCAAACACCACATTCTGCAGGATTAGAAGTGTTCATTTAGTAGGAGGGATGTAGTCATCCATCATCAGTGGCCTGAGAGAGTCTGGTTTTGGGTGCTGAAGTCTTAACATTTAAATGACATTCTCTCAGTTTTTTCCTGGTGAAACAAGAAGATTAGGGATTGGAGACAGATGCCAAAAGCTGGTAGCCTCACTACTGTGTTATGTCACAAAATCTGGCTCGTGGATTCACTAAAAAAATCCCCAAGGAGAAGTAGAGGGATTAGAAAAAAAAAGCTACTCATACACAGACATCTCAGTAATGTACAAAACAAAGTATTCAAGAGGGTCTGGGACATCTATCTGAGAAGGGCTTGATAGTAGAGATGATGGAGGTTTGCCTGAGCTGTAGAAGAAGCAGATTCTTAAAAATAACAGCAGTAGGAGTAAGTACAGAGTAACCAGATAACCACAATCTGTGGCCCTGAGCTCTGCCCGCTGAGATAAGATTATTTTAAGCACCGCGCTGGTCTCTTTTGCCCTCTTGTGCACACTTCCTTACTGGCTGCCAGCGTTTTCCAATCGAGTCCACAGCAACCCGAGCGCTGATTTAAAACAAATTCAGCGGCATTAACACCCTGAATAAAACAGCACGCCTCCCCAGATCAGGAGCAGCAGGTCCTGCCCCGGGCGCCTTGTCTGCAGCGCTTGACGCACAAATAAAATCCTGCCTGAGGATGGCAGCATCGGAGGAGAGGAAAAAAGCAGTACAACCGTCTCTGCCGGGCTTCCATCAGCTCCCAGTCCGTGCCAGGACGGCGCTGGCATCCCGGCAGCGAGCATTCCACGCCTGTCCGGCGGGAGCCTGAAGGATGGATGGGGTGCGCTCCTCGCACCGCTCTGGTTTCCAGCGGCTCGCCGTCCCCGCAGACAGCGGGGAATTCTCTGAGCGGCCCCGGCGCTTCCCAAAGATTACTTGTTACTTAACTGCTAAGCCGAGCCAGCCAGGCGGAGAACCGAGGCTCTGTGTCGTTCAGAAGGAATTTCGTGTCCTTGATGTGCCAAGAAGGAGAAGTCGCCTCGGGAGGAAGCGTTTGCACATCCCTGCCCGGGCAGCGCTCCCGGGGGCTGGAGATTCTCTCTTTTGCAGAGCGACCCCTCGGTTCCTGCCCTGCGCCCCTCCGCTGCCCTCGCCGGGCCCTGTGCTGCTCCCCACAGCAGATGTGGCCGTGTTTAATCGCGCTGCAGTCAGTTAAAGTCTGCACTTCATCTTTATTGCAAATATTTCCACGTGGCCCCACAGATACTCAGTCTCGGGGGATGCTGCTAGAGCAAGTCACGCACGTGTGTCCCTTTCTCAAGGGCTGTAAATAAATGTCATAATTTTGTTACTGTCTCAAACTTTGGCTTAATGTTGGTAACACTTTCTCTCTTTTTCTCCTTCTCTCTCTCTCTCTCTTTTTTTTTTTTTCTTTTTTTTTCATTCCCAGAAGCACAGGAGCTTTTGCAGCTGTTACCTTATAAATTATAACCCAGTCAGAAACCTGACTTGTATATAGACTGTGAAATGGAAGTGTTTGGGGATCTAAATAAAAAAAAAAAAATCAGGTTCCTCTGAACCTAAGGACAAGTGACCTCATAGTATCATGGACAACCATGTCAAATAGAATGTAGCAGCCATTTATTAGTAAACACAAAACAACAAAAAAAATGCCTGTCCTTGATATTTTTTTTTTTTGGTGGTACCAAAGTTTAAGTCTTTGTGTTTTTAGAAGGACTATTGAGCTTGATAGAAAACAAAAAAATGCTTTTGAATCGTGCAGATAAGCTGTGAAAGGAACTGCTGGTCCTTTCAATGCCACAGACACTGACAACATCTGCCAGTTCACCTTTTGCTTTGGAATAGTGATTGTTTTATGGAAGGAAAGAAAAGGAACGTCTCACCAGATGGGCCAGAACCACGTTTGGACGGACAGATGGATGGATGGACGGACGGATAGAGCAGCGTTAGCCATACACAGTGCTTTTTAAAAGCAGTCTGGAGATTCTCACACCCCTCTCCCTCATCCCTTTCCCCCTCTGGTATTTTGCCTGCTGTATGAATTACGATTGTACTCCTCTGGAAATATTTTACAATTTAATATTGAGTGTAATTAAGAATATAATCACTGTTATCAAAAAAAGGTATTTAACTCTGTTGTAGTTTCTTTATCATTCATGTGGATAAAAAGTCTATAATAAAAAAAAAAAAAAAGAGAAAAGTATGAGATAATAGTTGAGCTTCCCTGTAATTTAATGCCATGCTTAGTCCACTGAAGAAAACAACTGGGAAATTCATCCCCAAGAATATCTTTTTAGAAGTATTTTAGTTCACAAATAATATGTTGAAGAGTTTCATGGCAGAAATTTCTGCCTCTGGCTATTTTGAAAACACTCAGAAGAAGTAGATTTAGTACAATTTCAGGACGTGCCTTGTGGATCCACAGAAATAAAGGCAATCAGCTGATTTTGAAGACTGCAGCTGTGTTCCCCCAGGTCTTTCCTCGGTGACCTGCAGCACTCTAGCTGCCTGGGCTTTCCTGAGTGAACCCATCTCCTTGCTAAAGGTCTCAGCCCCAAACACAAAGGATCTCCCACACCACTACAGCACCACCAGCATCCAAAAATGGTTTTAGCCATGCCCAGCAGAGCTGGTCTATCAATATTCCCCCCATTCCCAGAAAATTCCTGTGAGATTAAATCATCTGGCATCCCTTGGTGCAGCTGGCAGAGCTGGCAGGCAGGGGAGGAAGGGCACAGCTTGCTTTCATGTCCTACCCTGCACAGTTTTCTCTGGTGTTAGGTGAGCTGACAAGACTCAGGGAACCTGCATAATTATGGCTTTTGTGGCGTGGGGGAAAAAAAAAACAAACTGGAAAACCACCAGAAAAGCTGGGCCAGGTCAGACCAAATTTCACCTGTGCCAGTAGCCTGTTCCCAGTAACAGAATAAATCAGATACTTTGTGAAAGCACAGCAGCAATTAGAGACCTGTTCCCAGAATATTGTTTCAGCTATAATGATTTACTGCTTATGGGTTTTCTGACCTAGACATGATGTCTTGCTTTTAATAACCCTCAATGGATTTTTCTTTCTTCCATGAACACAACAAGTGACTTTTTAAGACCTAGGCACACTTTTAGCAGATTACAGGATCTTGTGGCAATAAACTCCACAGCTTAAATACAGCTTGTGGGGAAAAAAAACCTCAGAAACCCAGCTTCTGATGATTTGAGTTGCCAAATTTAGCTTCATTTTATGCCCTGGGCTTCTTGTACTGGATGAGACAAATTGCCTGTTGACTACTGGCCATCCCTGTCCACTTTCTCCCTGTCTGACATGATTCCATAGGCATCTATCAAGCCTTTTTGGCTGTCATTTTTCCAGATTAAGCTGTAGTCATCCCTCCAACACCAGCAGCCCCATAGCTCTGTAGTCTTCATGTATCTTTTCCCACAGCTCTGTGGTCTTCATGTGTCTTTTCCCAATCAGACATGTTCTTCATGAGGTGCAGAAGTGGCTGCACAGAATACTCAGGATACAGGATACTCCATAGGTTACTGCACAGGATACTGTGTGGCACTCTCTGAGGCCCCCACAGAGAGGCAGACTCTCCCATGGAGCAAGAGCAAGTGCATCCCACCCTCTCAAGAGTCTCCCTGAGAGACACACCTCGCACTCAGGGGGAACAGACTGTGCAAAACCCCAGCAGCCCTTGCCCCCTATGGTAATCTCTGACCCTTGATTGGTTGAACCCTCACTTCCTGGTTTATCCTGTCCCCTCATTGGTTCAATTTGGATCCTCTGTATGATTGGTTGTTCTCTCAATCCCCTCTCCCATTGGCCCATGGGGCACGCCCCGCCCCCTCAAGACCCTATATAATCAGGGGTTCAGAGGACTCCAGGGTCTTTCAGATGTCACTTCCAGGGAAGAAGGGAAGGCTCTGGAAGATCTCCTGGCTCCTTTTCCTGCGCCGCCTGAGGAAGAGCTGCCCAGCCAGGCTGACTGGCAGCAGCACCTCCCTGGATCACTGAAGATCACCATGGGCCTTCAACCATCAGCTACAAGTGGCGACAAAGGTGAGGCTTGACCTTTGACCTGGTCACTGCTCACCCCTCAGCGAGTCATTCCCAGTCGGGCCTGCCCGCTGGGAAGAAGAACAACCTTGGCTCTGCTGTTTCCTCAAGGGGACTTTCCTGTGTTCCAGCAGGAGACACCTGAGAGGTGCTGGTTGGGACCTGTCAGAACCAAGGGACCACAGCTGACCAGCTCAGGTGGCCCCCAGCAATCTGCTGCTGACCTGTGCCATCATGTGAAGAGAGAGTGTGAGTTTTATTCTTGTCTGGTCTTTCTACTTTTGTTTCACATTTTATTGCCTGGGAGGGAGTGGGAAAAGACAGGGAACCAAGTGAGCCGTCCATTGCTCAGCCCATCTGAGCAGTTCTATATCCAAGTTTGTGACATCCTTGTTGGGGTAAGATTTAAATTTAATAGGGGTCTTTTAAAGGGGTTTGTCCATTGGGATTTTAAGTGTTTTCCTGATGTTAAGTTTTGTTCGTTCTGGTATGATTTGGGACAAGGTTGGGAAATGGTTGAGTGTTGTACAGTTTGATGGGCACCTTTCTGTTGCAAAGTTTTTTCCTTTGATTAAGTTGATAATCAAAGCTTTAGAGGGAATCAGTTTGGGGAACGACAGTGGGGAAAATATTGGGAAAACCTTGTTAAAATCCCCTTCCCTTCTTTCCTCACCCCATGTTCCTAAACCCTCTTCCCTAGCTGAGGGTGGGTCAGTGGACGTTTCCTGCATTCCCACTCCAGGCTGCCGCTGTCTCCCAGATGTCCCCCAACCCTCTTTCTCCCCCCTCCAGGGCACTGCTGGCCACACTGCCCTGGACCTTCCCCCCAACCTCCTCCCTATGCCCACATACCCAAGTTGGCCACTTGGCTCCCTGTCCTAGGTTACAATGTAAAATTGTGCCCAAGGTTTGTATTCTATCCCCATGAGCCGTTGGAGCCAAGGTGGGGCAGTGTTTTCCTTATCTTTTGTTAATGAGCCTAACAACGCCTTGCCCATGCCTCATAGATAACTTCCTCCGGGAGTTATCTCTGTTTAATGGGCCATCAAGGACCCACTGCATGACTCATAGAATGAGATCAGCCCATTGGGAGATGCTCTGCCCAGGGGGAGGAGCCAAGCATTCCCACCTGGATAAATCCAGGGTTTGGGACAGCACAGGCAGCTTTTTATCCACTGGACTCCCAGAGGAGACAAGAGCTACCAGACCTTTCTACAGGATCACTGCTTCGACAAGATCATCTCATCTGGACTGCTACTACCACCCTAACAGGGTGTCAGGTTGTATTCTGACTCTGTCACTGGTTTTTTGTACTATTACTTTTATTTTACTTTCTTTTATTCTTTTTCCTCTTATTAAATTGTGTTTCTGACTTGGAGTCTTTCACTGGTTTTGCTTTCAAACCAGCACACTCCCCCTCCCAAGTTCAGTCTTTTGTTACACAGAGCGGTGCCAGCAAGGCGCCCAGCCCTGCCATTTTACCCCCTCCTTGCCCCAGTTCTCCTGCCCTACACCTGCAAAATGGCCGCCGTCCTGTCACGTCACCGCCCTTTGCTGCGCTTCCCACTGCACAAGCACTGTGAATTTGCTAAGCTCTTGTCTTTAGTTAATCTGGAACAACTGCTCACCCCAACAAGAAACCCAACAAGAGCAGGATGGCATGGTTCACATTTCTAGTTATTGTTACCATTGTCATGCAAGGCACTGAGAGTGGCAGAAGTGGTCAAAAAGTAACTAATCCTGAGGCAGACACCACAGTAAAGAAGGCTCTGCAGTTTGCTGTTGGAGAGCATGACAAGCTCCATGGGCATCCCAAGCCCAGTCAAGTGATAGACCTCATTCGAGTGAAAAATCAAGTCAGTGCAATTAAGACAAGTGGACAAAGATGTTATTTGTGACTTTGTGGTATTCATCACTCCATGGAGGAATTGGATACAAAAGATCAGTGAAAATTGCCAAGAAGGCAACCCCCCAGAGAGTGCCTCAACAGAAGCTGAAGAGATCACCTTGAAACCTCAGGAAAGAGACTTGAAACATTACGGTAAGGGTGAAATGACTGAGCAAAAGGTTGTTGTAAATGTTTCCAACACCACACATTTTGATATTATTGTTATTACCCTGATTTTGCTCCCCTTGGCACTTCACCTTCTTTATCTTCACTCCCCAAAGCCTGCAATTAATGCCATGTTTCCAGTTTCTCAGCAGCGGGGAGAGACTGAGTCCGAAGCAAATAACAAGAGAGCAGTGGGGAATTCAGACAAGCAAGCGAATATCCCCCCATGGAGAGACACCCAAGTTTAAACCTTTCTTTATCCTTCCTTTAGAAAGCACCCCCAGATACCCACCTTCCCAGACCCTCTTCCCTTCTTTCCCCAAAACCCCTTGAGCTGCTAAGTCCTTGCCAAAGTTGCTATGGATGGTTCAACTCAGTTTTCTGGTTTAATAAAAGCAGATCCCCAAGAGACCATTCCAAATGGAAAGCCGGACACTTGGGTCTGAAGGGGTGGGCTGCTTCTGTGTTGAACAATTTGCTTTGGGTTGTTGTGGTGGTTGTTGTTGTTCTGTTGGTGTTCTCTTGTTTAATGAGAGGTTTTAAAAGGGCTGTTGTCAAACTGTTTTTAATAAAGAAAGAATGGGGAGTTGTGGGAGCCTCTGAGGCCCCCACAGAGAGGCAGACTCTCCCATGGAGCAAGAGCAAGTGCATCCCACCCTCTTGAGAGTCTCCCTGAGAGACATGCCTCGCACTCAGGGGGAACAGACTGCACAAAACCCCAGCAGCCCTTGCCCCCTATGGTAATCTCTGACCCTTGATTGGTTGAACCCTCACTTCCTGGTTTTTCCTGTCCCCTCATTGGTTCAATTTGGATCCTCTGTATGACTGGTTGTTCTCTCAATCCCCTTTCCCATTGGCCCATGGGGCACACCCCGCCCCCCTCAAGACCCTATATAATCAGGGGTTCAGAGGACACTGGGGTCTTTCAGTCATCGGTTTTGGGGAGTAAAGGAAGGCTCTGGAAGATCTCCTGACTCCTTTCTCTGCGCTGCTGGAGGAGGAGCTGCCCAGCCAGGCTGACTGGCAGCAGCACCTCCCTGGATCACTGAAGGGCTCTTAGGCCTGGTTGCCAAGGCAACCCTCACAAATGTGCTAGCAGTCTCTGAGGTGTGCCTGTGCCTCTTCGGCAAAGGGCACCTTTCTAAAGGCGACTCATTGGGGAAGGTTGTGGCATCCTGAAGTTCCACTAAGCCTGCTAGGCCGCGGCCTGAAGACCGCCACCGGCCTTCAGCCATCAGCGACAACACTGCACTGCTTTTTGTGATGAATGAACCCGGCTGCAGGGCGGTGGTAAAATCTCTTACCACTATAGATCAAAAATTTTGCCCGGACATAAACTAATCCTGTCGCTCAATAAGAAATTACCGCCCTAATGGCTTCTGAGTGCCAGCGCTCCTGGATGTGGTCAGGCGTGCAGAGCAGCCCTCCTTGTCCCTCACCATTTGAGAAGCAGCCTGTTCGGGCCCAGGAGCAGACACAAAGCACCTAAAGCAGATTTATTTGTTTTCTGCTCCCAGCTCAGCAGTGTTCAGACCGTCGTGTTCCCCAGGGACTTTCCGGAGCACAGCCCTGTGCGCTGGCAGAGTTGTGGAACCGTGCATTAAATGCTCAGCTCACACGAATGACAGATTGAATAAGCAGCAAACGCGCTTCAAATTGAACACTCAAACTCAAAATGTCCAATTTCCACTCGGTTATTTGTGCCCACTCAGGAAATGGAGGCCCCATTTGCCTGGTTTGTAGCTGATTCACAGACCACAATGGCAATGGCTGTGATGGAACATATATCTCAGAACTAAGAATGAATGAGGTGTTTTGAATTAAAAAATAATTCCTCATGCTGATAAAGGTCAAGAACGTGATTCTAGAAAATAAATGAGGAGAGGCCTCCACCTAAACAAATTACCTGGTTAAATATCCAGGGAAGCTTCTTATCACCGGTCACTTTTTGTTTGCTTTCCTCTTGTGCCAAAGCTTGTACACATTAAAGTGAAAAAGATCCCATTAAACACTGTTGTGTTTCACCAGCTCAACCTTTCCACCAGCTGGCATCACAAATAAAAGTTAAAAAAAAAGGACACTGGAAGATTTTTCCCAGCAGCTGGTATGGTTGTGTCTGCAGCACACATACCCTGTGTCTACACAAATTGACTTGAACTCAGCTAACTCCTTGCAGTGGCCTTTTCAGGATGGTGTTGGAGCCCACTGGGAAGCACTTCCCAGCATGGCTGGGGAGTCACCCCAGACCCACAGCCTCTCCTGATGGCAGCCTGGATGTGGCCACCCCGAGCTGGAAGGTGACAGTGCTCACAGCTCCCCAGTGCCAGGTGGGAATGGTCCCAGGCACAGCAAATTTGCTCTCACAGAAGAGCACTGCTGCTGCCCTTAGCACAAAATGAATGACGTGTTGGTGTGGAAAATAAACACCCAGCTTTTCTAACATATGACGTGCAGCTTGTCAACAGCGTGAAGGAACCTGCGTAAGTGACCAAATATCTCCTCCACAGCTGTTATCACAGAGAGGCAAAGGGTAACAGCAGTCTCACAGGCCTCAGTTTTAGCCTTCTGGACACCAAAATCCCCTGGGAATGGCAAAACCCACAGCACAGGCTACACACTGAGGTGTGGTTTGAATTTCCAAATGGACTGACAGGATTAGTTTTTACCTCACAGAGCTGTGTTTCCATGAACTGCCCACAGCACCTCCCAGGTGGGCTCTGTCCTCAAGATGTGGTGGTGCTCCTCCAGGACCTCGGGTTTGCATTGTTTGCTTCTGAGATGCTTTAGCACAGCTATTTATGATGCTGAAGAAGTGCACCAAAATGCACCAAAAAAACCCCATGAAGATATGTGCTTTCCCTTATTCCAGGAAATGGGAACAGACCTCCTCTCAGGACCAGAATTTTGTGTGCCTTCAAACCATCTCCCTCAAAGACCCTTTCTGCCTTTTGCTGACCTTGCTCTAAAATGGGAGGTGCAATCCACACAACTCTGGAATGGTTTGGGTTGGAAGGGATCTTAAAGCCCATCCAGTTCCACCCCTGCCACGAGCAGGGACATTTTCCACTAGCTCAGGTTGCTCCAAGCCTCATCCAGTCTGGCCTTGTGAGTCATGAACAAGTTATTTGAAGCAGACATCATATCTGAGCACTTATTGCTTTTGAGATTGATCACATTGATGAATAAATACCTTGGAATAAATACTTTGATGATTATAAGAAAGGTATTTCTGCCAGAATAGGTTTCTTCAAGGTGTTACAGTAAAGATCAAGAAGTTTTGTCTGAGCTGGGTATGGCAAGCAGGATAAGGCCCTGCATATTAATAGCAAAAAAAAAATAAAATATCACTACACCTTTTTTTTGGTATTATTGATCAAGTAAATTCCTGCACCTTTTAGACTTCAGATTTCCTTGGAGTTATTTTTCCTAGTCCATAATTTTTATGTAGTGTAAAACACTGAGGCAGCTGTGCCAAAAGTTTGGTATAAATTTTGCAGTGTGAAAAAAAGAGCTCCTCCTCATAAAACTTGTGTTTTTCAGACTGTATCACCAAGGAATTAACAAAACCAAAGTGAAGAGTTTTCTCTGACCCCCATTGATAAAAACTGTCACCCTGCTGGCTTTTAAAGCACAATCACTCTGCTAAGAAAAGCTGTTGGGAGAGCTCCTGTAGGACATGCCACAATTTTCCTATCATCTCCTGTAGCTTTTCTTTTCTCCAGGAGGTTTGCCCATGGAGTTTATGCCCAGATGAGCATGGCAGGAGATTGGAACAAGATGGTTTTTAAGGTCCCTTCCAACCCATGTGATTCTATGACTCTATAATTCTATAATTCTAAATGTATTTTGACTTTTTTCACCCAACTGCCTTGGATTATTCAGTACAGTTTCAAGAGGGCTTTTTTTTTTTCATTATAGTAATATTATTCTTGATACATACCCTCACATATGAAACTTTTGATCTCCAAAGTGCTAGCCAAGTATTCACTAATAAGTCCCAGAGCAGGTAAAAAAACCTACAGTGGTGCTGAGAACCTCCCATCCTTGCCACCTGTGGTGCGTGCCTCTGTGGCCTTGTGCACACTTGGCTGCCTGCCCTGGTCTCACTGGGACTGTTGTTATCTGTGCTGGCAGTTTCCAGTGGTGGAACTGCACCCAAGCCACGTGAGATAAGGTGTTTCTGCACGGAACTGGGGCCTCCTCGTCCTCCACCACAGCTCCCCACACTGTGATCTCAAGCTTCTCCACAAAGCTGAGTTTGGGGTGAGGTGGCACCAGGATAAAAAAGAAAAAAGGAGTATTTATTCACGTATTAATTTTTAAAAAAATAAGACTATTTACCTTCAGGAATATTGAGAGCATCCATTGCTTTTTTTTCCTTATTTTGTCTGAAAGTTCAGTAAAAGTGGATTTCCATTCACAATAGAAGAACTCAGCACAGTTGCTTCCATAACATTTTCTCACTGGGCATGACCTACAAGACATGTAGATCCATCATACAGATGGTCAGTGGCTTTCACAAGTGAGGTAAATGCTGTGTATTTAGCAGCTTTTTCTTTAGAAACACGGTCTAGATACCAGAGAAGTCAGCAGAGATTCCCATTAAGTCACTTCGGTGACCTTTGGATCAGACTCAAAAATCACAAATGTGTTCCACAGAGCAATCTCAGCTTTGATTTGAGCTTTCCCTTTGTTTGATAAAGAAGGAAACTGCTGGCACCTGCCTGGATACAAAGTCCTCCCTGCTCAGGAACCCTTGTGTGGCCTGTACAACACAGGAACTGTTCTGACAGTGGTCTTGTTCAGGCTCAAACCCAAGCACAAGCCCAGTGATTCCCTGCAGGAGGGAGAAAAGGCTCCTACAGAACAAGTGTCCTCCTCTGTGGGTGACACAAAATGAAGAGTGGATGTGTGCTCTGCTCTTTGATGTTCATCTCTCTGTTAAATCTATTTTATGTAGGTAATTCGCTGTTTTCTTGAGCCACAGAGGAAAATCCACAGCTGTGGTGATTCTGTGGATGCCTGAAACCCTTCCAAACAATCTCCAGGGGACTCAGAGAGGTGCTTGGGTCCTGTTTGTTGCTGTGACGTAAGAGGACCTGCGATTGTTCTGCACCTATTTGCCTAGGCACAGCAGAAAATCCTGTCAATCTCTGTTGTTTTGAAACACCTGCCAATCTGGATGTTATTAATGTTTTCTTTGTGCCCGCATTAACGGAGAAAGGGTCTCCACCCTGGGGCACCACCCCTTCTCTGACCACAGAGCACAGGGAACTGCAGCCTTTCCTGAGATAACCCTGTGCAGCTGCCAGCTCAGCCCCAGCCTGGCAGAGGGACTGGGGGCTTCTGCAGAGCAGGACGGGGTGCAGAGCTCTGCAGATGTGACCTCCCTAACAAAGGGCTGGGTGCTTTGGAGATAAAGTCATGTTGTCCTCCAGCCTGTGGTGCAGCGAAGCCAGGCTGCAAGAAACACCAAAATGAAGCATTTTTGGAGCCCTGGATTGGCCATCTCCATTTGAGAGCTCAACAGCAGCTCCTTAAACCCCTGCCTGGTTCCTTCCAGTGCAGGGAGCAGCCAGGTCAGACCAGGCAGCAGCCAGACAGCAAAGACAGGGCTCACATTTGTCCCAGCTGGGCTTGCTTGCCTGGAGAGCACCCAAACCTGCCCTCTCCACCCAGCCTTCTGCAGAAGACCCAAAGCCATCCCTCCTGGGACACAGCAGGTTCCTGCAGCAAGTCCTGGGCACCAGCTACAGAGACAGATTTGCTGGAGGAGTTCATGCACATCAGAGCGGGTCCCGTGCCCCGTGGGAGCCCTGTCAGGCCCCTGGGTGGAGCCCAGCTGTGCCTCCTGCCCCACAAGAGAGACTGTGAAAATAATTGCTTATCCAAAGGATGGTGAGTAAAGCCTCTGTTTGATCCACCTCCACACGTTATTGATTGTCTACACACGGAAGAGATTACCCTGCCCTATAAAAACCACGGGGAGAAGGAAGCAATCAACAGAGGTAAATGAAGTGAGCAATTAGTCCGAAACCCTTCAGCTCAGCTTTCCTTTCAGGCAAGGTTTGAGCAGTGTTATGCTGACACAAGGATCTTCAGCAGTCACAAGGTAATCCACAAATTTGTAATCTAATTCTGCTTTGTGTTTTAATTTCCATGGCCTATTTTCTTGACTTTTTTTTAAGAACAAGGGTTGACTCTGAGGTTTTCCTTTGGACATCTCACAGATGGGACAAAAAGATTTGGTGCCTTGAGGGGTTGGAGGACTCTCTAGTAGGCAACTTGATTTTCCATTCTCAGTAACACTCAGCCCAGCTCTCCTTGGGGAGAGGGAGAATTTCTCCAGGATAAATTTTACATGACATCCTGGAGCAGATTCTGGGCTGACATTTCATTTTATTCACACAAACTGATGGACAAGAGGTAAAGCCTGGACCATTCATGTAGCTACCACTTCTGGAGGAAGTAAAAGAAAAGGCTCTGTGTCCTGAGGAAAATTGGCCAGGATTAGATAGATATGTCAGGATGTGTGGTAGGGTTGTTGGTCCATGCCAAAATTCCATCCCTGAAGTGCTCAAGGCCAGGTTGGACAGGGTTTGGAACAGCCTGGGACAGTGGAAGGTGTCCCTGCCCATGGCAGGGGGTGGGACAGGGTGGGCTTTGAGGTCCCTTCCAACCCAAACCATCCTGGGATTCTGGGATTCTATAAGGATTAGATGCCATGGATAGGCACGAAGTCAAACTCAAGACAGTGGAAGCTGATTGCCTTAATAGAAGCATTCAGGGTTTTTGTGTTGGATTAACTTCTGTCTTTTGGATCTGTCCCTCACCACATCTCGCTTTAATCTCCAGTTAGAGATAATTCACATTAGACATAGTGAAATACTCAGATGTCATAAAGGAATCTGACCTAAATGTGCTGGTTTTGAACATTAAACAGGGATCTGATTGTCTCTTCACTTAATTTTTCAGGATGGCCAGTGCTGGTGGCGAAGATTTGTACAACTCTGTGGCTTTCCAGGAAGAAGGTGTTTTACTCTCCTGTTTGTTTCCATCAGCATTTGAAATCAGTTTTGCAGTGTTTATCTCTTTGGTGACACTGCTGAGCATGTTACCAAGTCTGTCAGGTTGTAGATAGAGGGTGTTGAGTGGGCTCAAAAGGAGTGGATGAATCAGTCATGGTAGACATGCTTCTGTTGGGGTTTAGGGCAGAAAGATCAGTGGAACTAAAAGGAGGGGTTGCAGCAGAAAAAAGTGGGAGCTTTGGAGGCAGGGATGTAAGCCAGCCTTCAATACTTCAAGTTTGGAATTATACACAAGAGTAAAAAAGGATGGAAACAGATTGAAAAGGGTGGGAGTGGATGGAAAGTGCTGGCTAGGCAGGCAGCAGGATCCAGGACCCTGCTTTACTACAAACAGGTAGATAATATGTGACATGACTTTGTGGTCTGACAGTGCAGGGCAGACCTTCCCACCCTGAGATCTGCAGAGCTGCATTTCAGCCTCAGCCCTGAAAAAGCAATTTTGCTCTGTTCTTTGGTAGATAAAGACACACAAGTTATTTAACTGAGCCATGAGATTTTTGAAGAAAAAATAGTTCCAGGAACACCCTTCTAACACAGAGCTGGTCACCCCCTTCCAGTCAGGGTTTGAGCAGAAGGACTGTCAGTATTTTCAGCCTGTAGCAACCTGTAATTTCACAAGAGGCTGAGCTTCCTGAAGCTCCTTGCTGGAAAAACTCACCCGTGATTTCTCTTTAAGATTCACCACACTCCACCTATGCCATTGTCATGGTGTCTCTCAGTGGAAGCCTCCTGCTGCTGGTTGCCCTCAGCATGGCAATAAGTGTGCTCCGGAGGTGAGTGTCAGGGGAGGGGAGAGAAACCAAGGTTGCCATGGGAATGTGTGCAGGGATGAATCCCTGCTCCAGCCAAGAGTCATCAGGCAGCCCACTGGAACAGCCTGACAAGCCCTGGTGGGGTTTCTTGGGGCCTTCCCAGGCTTTTCCATCAGCCTGGAGCTGGATGGGATAACAGTGGCTGGAGAATCACTAGGGTGGGTGCTTGGGTAATAGCAATTTAGGGCAAGGACATTTGTTTTATATCTGGTCCAAATTCTTCTCCCCACCTCCAGATTTTTAAGTATGTCTAGCTATATCCTTATCTATATCTATATCTATATCTGTATTTATATCTCTATATCTCTATCTCTATCTCTATCTCTATCTCTATCTCTATCTCTGTCTATATCTATCTATATCTATATCTGTATCTATATCTATATCCATATCCATATCTATATCTATATCTATATAATCTATGTCCATATCCATATCTATATCTGTATATATAGATATATACATATATAGATGTATGCATATATAGATATAACGATATAGACACATATTTAAATTTTATAGAGGAAAATTAAGACACCCAAGCCCCTGATTCCTCAATAACACCAACGTTTCCATTGTTTTCAATGACCTGAAGCCACAAAAAGAGGGACTTTCCTTGTGGTGTCTATTTCTATAAAGGGAGAGTAAATTACATGTTTTGTGGATTTTCTTCAAGAAAAAATTTGTTCAGTTTTAGTTTGAATGCAGCAATGAAGCAGGGTGATGAGGTTTTTTTAAAGGGCAAAAGATTAAGGGTAAAAGGAATATGTCACCTCCATAATTAATTAAATCAGCTCTATCCCAGCTATCAGTTCTCTTCTGCCATAAATTACATTCTGTCATTAATTGACTTGGTTTCAAGATACCAACAGCTCCTCATGCTGATCAGACACCCAATTATTTGTTTTTCCTCCATTTCTGTTGTGCCAGGCGTTGCACATCAAATTATTCCTCCAAAGACCTCAGAACACCTGTGGTGGTGGAAAAAGTTACAGTGGCAAACTGCAGCTCTGACAAGATTTCAACGGTGGATTTGACTGGCCCGATGTGCATAAATTACATTTCTTACAAGCAAAACACCTGCCCAGCCAGAGTTTGCCATCTCTGAAGAGACAATTTCCATTCCTGATGCTTCTCCTTTGGCAACACCCCCCAATTCAGAGCCAGAGCAATGGCAGCCCACAGCTTCTTCCATTTGCAGCTTTCTTCTGGAGAGAAAAGGGGATAAAGGACTAAGGGGATGTGTGCTAGTGAGTGGATGGACACTTCATTTTTTCCACCAAAGTCCTGGACTGTGAACTCATACCACAAAAGTATTAGAAAATGCAGGAAAATGGAGTTTTTTTAATGGAAGTGGAGAAAAAGCATAGATACACGTACCTTTTCTCTGTGACGTGTTGTGTCAAAATTTACTGCAGAGATTTACGTCTTTTTCATATTGCCTGTTTTCTGTGGGGTGAGTCATGGGAAAAAAAGCACAGGAGGGGGAATTCTGGTTCTTTTTACAAAGATTTCCCAATCCCTCTGACTCACTGAGAATCCCAGACCTTATGCTGGGACCTAACCTTCTGCACATGGTTTGCTATTATCTGCATGGCTCCAACTCGTTAATGCTAACATTATTGGCCAGGCTGCAGCCTCCAGAACCACCAGGCCTGTGATTTGGTTTTTACCCACCCACTTTTACAGCCTGGAGAAAGAGACCATCTATTAATCTTTAAACTGAGTGCCGTGACTTTCCGGGCACTGATGACCCCTGGCGTGACACCAGCTCACCCTGCTGTCCTTCTCGTTCAGGTGGTGGTTCCAGGGATCAGGCTGGGCTGGGATCTGGCTCCAAGAGGGATCAATGTGATCCCTGGATCTGGCCAGCTTGTTCCAGCCTCATGTCCTTTGCTGACTGCTGCTGGGAGCCCCTAGGCTGCAGCCTGTGAGTTTTCTCCTTCTCCAGGCTTGCATGGGGCCACCGTCCCCTGGGGAAGCTGCTGGTGGAAGCCCCACTGGGACACACAGGGACACCAAAACTCTCCGAAAGTTTTTCACCTCCTCTGTATGACCCCTACCAAAAGAGAGACCTGGGGCAGGCACAGGAAGGTGAGGCTGCCCTGCACAGGTCCACATCTCATAGCCCTGAGGGAAAATCTGTGCCACAAAGGCAGTCAGACTTTGGTCACCCCTGCAGCTCCTCCTGTTTGTCCCCAAAAGGGCTCTTTGAGTGATTTTTCTGCTGGCAGAGGTGGAAGCCAGACCTGATTCCAAAGCCGTGGGCACATGTCAGCCATCCCTGATGTTAGCTGTATTCCCCCTCAGGATATTTCTACTGGCACCATTCTCCCTGGTCCAACAGAAACACATCTGTGCAAGTCCGTGGTGGCAAACACCAACTCTGTGCCTGGAGGAGTTTGTGTCATTTTGGTCTCTCTCTTTCCACACCTGTATGCAGTGAGCTGCTCCTGCCTGTCCTCGGCTGCAGCACCAGCCTCAGACACCCTTTTCTTCACACTCCTTAATACCCCTGCCTTTTCTTCATGCTGCTCACTGCACAGAGACTAAATCCCCCACCTTTCAAAATTCATGGAGCTGTTTCCCCATCCTCTAAATCCCTCCCTAAGACTCTCTGCTGCCTCCACGCCTGAAAATCCTGCCCGTCTGTCAGCAGTGAGGCAGGGCTAAGCAGAGGCTTGTAATTCCCTGAAAAAAATCCATTTGTTTCCTTGCTGCTCCACTCCCCACGCTGGCCTGCTTTTGATATCCACTGTCTTCCAGCTGAGACATGGATTGGAAAATCCCTATGCCTGCCTCTGAAAAACATCTGCATGGCACTGAGCATGACAGGATTTGGTTCTGGACTGGTGTTTTCCAGTGCAAACACAACACAAACAGTGCCAATGATAACAGAACAATGTCGTGTCACAGAGATGATCTTTAAGCTCCCTTCCAGCTCAAACCATTCCCCAAATCTATGACAATTCTGTGCTCTTGTTGGTAGCAAGACGAGCAACAGCATGTGCGTGTCTGTTTCTGTGTCTGTGAGAGGGAGAGAACCAGGCAACAAATGGCATTTAAAGGCTGTTATGGTTACAGAGCCAAGTAACTTCAGAAAACAGCACCGATAAATTTAGGTGTAAATTCAAAATTGTGTATGGTTTTTCATTTTGTTCCTCAATCCCCAGGCAGTCCTTTCGTTTATGAAGCCCTATTAATGTCCTCTCAAACCTCAGGAAGGCTGTCAGGCTGTATTTTTGGAGGGATGGCTGCTCATTCCTCAAATAAGCAAGGTCAGAGGTGACCCATGAGTCATGGATAAGGCAAGGATTTTTCTGTACGCAGCTGCTGACAGGTAAGGACCAGACACGCATTCTCCTAAATGTACAAAATCTTATTGCATTCCCAGCTTTGATAGTTTTAAAAAAAAAAAACCCATCTGGACATTAAACCAGTCACTCAATTTGTGCTTACCAGGGACGTGTTACATCAGTCGGATGCACCATTAACTTTACAGCTCTTTGACAGTGCTATAGGTGTGATGAGTAAGGGATGACAAAGGCTTTAGCTGTGAAATTTAACTATTGGATTTATTTATAGCACCTGGCTGAGACACAGAACCTAATTTTTTTAACACACACACACACAAAGTTTTTCAGTTAATGAAGTTACTCATGGTAGTAGTCAGTAAAAAAGCTGTCCCCAACAAAATGCATTTCTTCCAGCTTAGGATCATTGGGCCCAATTTCCAGACTTTTCTGTGTCCCTAAAATTTCCTCACTGATATGTGCACATCTGGTTAGGTACAATGTCTAAAGAAAGAAATGGTTAAAGCTAGTTCAGAAAATAAAGTCAGAAGATGGTGGTGGCAAGTGAGGTGAAGGGTACAGAGGCTGAGGTCATAACAGGTCTTCCTTTGTTCTGGTATTTTCTCATCAGGATTAAACTCAGTTAACCCCAAAATCTCCCATGCAACAAGCTTGGTTCTCTTTAATTGTAGGGGACAATGAGACCCGAGGAGATGTGCTCTGAAAATATTGAGCGAGCAGCTGAGAGTGAAAAACACCAGTGCCTTCACAATACTTCACCAGCCTGAAGTTTAATCCTTTGGCATCTGTAAGGTGGTTTAAAACTCTCCTTTATGGTGATAGACTGCACCCTACAGATGGCACCACGGGAATTTACTGTACTGAAACACAACACCTTAATGAAGAAAAAAAAAAAAAAACCAAAAAAAACCCAAACCCAAACCTTTCCTTCTAATGCAAGCAACTTTATCTGGTTTTCCCTTCAACCACGTAACGTGATTCAGAGATAAGACTCTTGTGGTTGCTAAGTTGCCGTGATGGATTTCACTGAGGGGAAAATCATGTCAAGTTTATGTCAGCTTGATGGCAGCTGCTCTTTAGAAATACATCTTAATTATGGGTAAAAATACTAAGCCATAACTTGTACACTTATTGCAAAAACCTCGGAGTTTTTTTCAGGGCCATAACTCTAAGCATTAGCTCTCCACTGAGGTTAGTGCTTATTTATTTATAGGTTGGATTCTGTAAGGAGATAGCCCAGGAAATGCTTCTTGATAATGGTGGTTATTAGATATCTATGTTAGTGACCCCCATATTCATCTGTGTTTAATTATAGAATCACTGCCAGAACACACTAAGTTATGTCTGAGGACAAAAGACAGTTCTCTTTGTGAGACCATCATGTGTCACCACTCAGAACTCCTTAAAAATTAGTAGTGACCTTCGGGATGAAATTTTTCAGGCCAATACTGACTTTCTCTATCTGTGTGGAGTTTGGTAAACTCAAGATAAGACTTTTTTTCCCAAAAAAAATTTTGGGGGCAGGGGGCCCTACCAGAAATGACTCCATTTTAAAATGTTAAAATGGTGGGGTTAAGGAGTTTTTCAGTCATGGCAAATTCAAAAACCTAGATGAGAAATAAAGGAGCTGTGTTGGAACTCCTGAGCCTGCAATGTGTGTTCACATGTGCCACTACACTCGAATGTTCCCACTAACTGCTGACTGATGAAGTTAATCACACACATAAGAGTTTTCAGAACCAAATCCAGCATTTAGGGAAAACAATGAGTTTCCATGTAAGCAAACACTTCAGTACAGGCTTCAAAAATATTGAGCTCACTGGAACTGCAATAGATGTTTTAGTCACTACTCTGAGTTGAGACTCTACTCCTTCTTGAGGCTGAAATGACAAATGCTTTTGACCAGATGATAGAACTCTGATGAATACGCTTGATTCTTTATCTCCCTTTGTATAACAGCAGCAATTTTGGGAGTAAATTATAAAGAAGATATGCTGTGGTTCCAATGGCGGGGTGCTTTATTCCAGTATTAAAACATTATGTTATTTAACAGTAATGATTATTAAGATGCACAATATTGTGGGACTGACTGTACCAAAGTGGGAGTTTTGGAAAGGAGAGATGAACACAAGGAGAAGCTGAGGTGTGAGTTTCCTCACGGCTGATTCACATGGTGTCTGAGCTTTTATTGATTATATACTCCTGACAATTAACTGAAGTATCAGATCACCGCTTGCTGGTGAGGGGATCTCCACACAGAGCATGGGAACACAATGTTGGTAAGTGGTGAATAATTTGTCCAGATTGTGTCAGAAGTCTGTGGCAGGGCAGGGAATCGAGATGGGATCACTCCAGTCCACCACGCTGAGCACAAAGTTATCACCTCAATTGCAGCGGGCAGGTCTAATAACCATCACCACGCAGTGATTATGCAAATCATCGTGCCCTGACTGAGTAATAAAAGCTACCAGCCATCCAAAGTTAATGGGCTTGTGTACGCTGTGATTACTGGGAAATAAAATCAGGGGGATTATGCAAATCACCTCCTTCAGCCAATCGGACTGAAAGAGGCAAAGTGAAAAAATGTCTATTTGTGCATGGAGAACTACAGTGGGATAACTGTGTAACTACAATACAGGGATAACTATATAACTACAGTAGTTATAACAGGGATACAGTGTCCCTGAGCTGCAGTTGTGATTCTTCTGTTATTTGACTGCAGAACCGCCCAGAAGCCTTGATCAATCCACTTTAAAAGGTAATTGTTTTCTTTTGGATTCTGCTTTGGATTATGCAGCACTACATGTTGGACAAACAGCATCTGGGATCTGGGCTGACTTCCTGCTAGAAACCTCAGTCAGGATAGAAGGAAAACCAACGTATTGAGAAAACACACGGAAAAACCCCGCTGTCCATAAGACTAAATATTAAGTATAAACTTATGTATTTTTGCATATGCAGTGTTTATGTTTTTTTATTAATTTTACTAGTATTGGGCTGCTGATGATGGATGGCCACGGGGGCTGCCCCACGCCGGGCGATGTCTCCCTGCCAGCTCCCGCCACCGGGAGACGCTGTGTTACCGCGCTACCGGCGGAGGAGGATGAGGATGAGCCTTACTCCCGCTCCAAATCCAAAGGCCACTTGCTACACGGCGAGCGGAGCTTCCCACGTCACAGCCTGCGCTGTGAGGTCCATGGGGCTCCGAGAGATCCACGGACCTGAGAAATCCACGGGGCTCCGAAGGACCCACGGACCTGAGAAAACCATGGGGCTCCGAGGGATCCATGGACGTGGGGGATCCATGGATCCGATGGGCCCAAGGGGCTCCTGGGAACCCATGGGGATCCGAGGGATCCATGGAACCGAGGGATCCACAGGGCTCCACGGGCTCCGTGGAGCCGAGGGATCCATGGACCCAATGAACCCAAGAGGCTCTGACAGATCAATGGACCCAAGGGATCCAAAGGTCTCTGAACGACCAACGGACCCGAGGGATCCACGGGGTTCCAAGGGATCCACGGACTGAAGTGATTCACTGATCCGATGGACCCAAAGGGTTCTGATGGAACCACGGGGCTCCGAGGGATCCACGAACCCGAGGGATCCACGGACCCGACAGACCCAAGGAGCTCCGAGGGACCCACGGGGTTCTGAGGGATCCACGGACTCGAGGACTCCACGGGGCTCCAGAGGATCCATGGGCGCGAGGAATCCACGGATCCAATGGACCCAAGGGGCTCCATGGGACCCGCGGGGTTCCGAGTGATCCACGGAGTCGAGGGATCCACAGGCATCCAAGTGATCCATTGACCAGAGGGATCCATAGATCCAACGGACCCAAGAGGCTCCAAGGAATCCCAGGGGCACCGAGGGATCCACGGGGCTCTGCGAGATCCACCGGTACGAGGGATCCACAGGGTTCCGCCGGACCCGAGGGGCTCCGAGGGATTCGGGGTCCCGAGGGATCCGCGGGCGAACCCGGAGTCGGACGCGGCTGCCGGGAGCCGGAGGCCACGCCCCTCAGCCCCGCCCCCTGACAGACCACGCCCCACAGGGCGGGCACGGCGCTGCAGGGAGGCCACGCCCCCGCATAACCACGCCCATTAGGCAGCGACAGCTAAGCCGCGCCCCCTACTAGCCCCGCCCCATCAGACCCCGCCCCTTCCTTGCGCACCCAATGCGCTGCAGCCGCGGAGAGGCCGCGCCCCCAACAAGCCCCGCCCCCGACGTCTGAGGGGAGGCCCCGCCCCCTCCCGGCCCGTGAGGGGAGGCTCCGCCCCCAGCCCCGCCACGTCTCTCTCGGGCGCCGCTCCCGCTCCTGCTCCCGGTGCCGCTCCCGGTCCCGCCCCGCTCCGCCCCGCCGGGCCATGGCGTTCACGCTCTACTCGCTGCTGCAGGCCTCGCTCCTCATCGTCAATGCCGTGGCCGTGCTGCACGAGGAGCGCTTCCTTCGCCACGGTGAGCTGGGAGGGCCGCCCGGCCTGGGAGGGTGGCCGCGGTCCCCGCCGCCGCTCCCTGCCGGTGGGAGCAGCAGCGGGCGGGGGAGGGGTTGGGCTTCGGGGTGGGTTTGGGTTTTGGGGATGAATTCCCAGCCGCTTCCGTCGTACCTTTGTCTCGCTCTCTTTTTTTTATCCCCGTAATTGTCCTTTTTTCCTGTCCATTTTTAACTGTTTCACGCCCCTCCGTGCCGCGCCCCGGAGTGTTTGGTATCGTGCAAAGGTTTCCTTTTTCTTGTCGTGCTTGGTTCTTGATGAGATGGCGCCTCTCGGTCCAGTGGGATTCCCAGGGATCCCCAGGATCCTTGTCCTTCAAAAGAAGCCAAAGCCCTGCAAAACAGAGAAAATCCACCGAAAAAGATCTGCAAAGCCGTGGAAAAAAACATGGCCAATGATACACTGTTTCTCAGTTCCTTGGTGTGGAGAATCCTGACTTCTCACGTCAGGCTGAGCCAAGATTTTTGGCAGGAGTGCAGAAAGGCATCCCTTTCTCCTGCTCTCTGGTTGTATTTGCTTCAGGGGTTCTGCTCATTTTGGGCTTGGGCTTTTCTTTTGCTCTCCTGACGAACAGCTGGAAGTAAAAAAGGGAGATGTGGGGACTAGTGGGATGAGTGAAACCACTTGTCAGCCTCGTGAGACTTGGGAATACAGCTCCAGGCTCATCCCACTGGGAAGCAGCAGCTGGCAAGGCTGGTGAGGGACAGGACTCGCCCACCACTCTCAGTTTGATGCCAGGGAGATCAAAAATCACTCAGAAGTGGTATCTGGAGAAAGAAACGCTCAGGCAGTGGAGCTTGGGGTATGGAGAGCTGCTCCTTGCTCTGCTCCTCCTCAAAATGATAAGGGTTGCGACCAGCAGGTCTTAGAAATCCTTGGACACATCCCTGATCCCATCATGTTGTGTCTGGGCGTCGTAAAACTTCAGGACTTCTCATACGGTCAGAAAAGTTGCCATTTTTTTCCCTCAAAACTTTTAATTTTTTTTTTACAGCTGTTGCAAAAATTATCACCCCTATTTTGGCATTTGTGCTGGCCATTTTTCTCTCATGTGGCCCCCTTCTCAATGCTGAAGTATCATCACTTCACATCCAGCAATTATTTGCCATTTTTCAGGACTATGAACAGGTTGCAGTTGGTTTGGGGTTTCACTGCTGTTTCTTTTTCTTTAAGCCCAGGTGAACTCATGTGTTACTCTGGGCATGCAGGGAACAGTGGTGTATTAAAAAGGTGAGGGTTTTCTTTACTGAAACACAGATTTGTCATCACCTAACGTGAGGTTTAACAGCTTTCAGGCTATTGTATTAAAATATGTCCCTGAAATAAGGCTAATTGGGCTGTCTGTGTTAGTATAAAATATATTCAGGATAGATTGTTCGTTAAAATTGCAGCATTTGTTGTGTGGTTTTGGGGTTTTTTCCCTAACTTGTGCGTCTGTTTTTATGTGACCCAGTTGGCTGGGGAAGCGATCAAGGGATTGGAGGATTTGGAGAGGAACCAGGAATTAAAGCACAGCTGACAAACCTCATTCGATCAATACGAACTGTTATGAGAGGTAAGGGCACAATATCTTCTATTGTTATTATTATTACAATCTGTAATGTCTTGTTTCTGCACTAATCTATACTTCCTCTAGGCCTGGATGCTCAGTAAGAGGGTGCAGGCCTCACCTAAAGTGCCCTAATTCTGGTAAAAGTGCAAAAACATTCCCTGACTCTGGCTTGTGTTTCTCCTGCTGAGCTTTTGCCTTCCCTTGGAGTTTGGCAGCTGGGAGGAAGCTTGGTGTCAATCACCTTGTCTAAATCCAGTTTTATGGGAAGTATCTGTGAGGGAAATGTAATTCCTGCATTTCTGAAAGGCAAGCCAGGCTTATGTGCCTCAGAAGATGGGGAGAAAAATATACTTAATTTGTAAGTTACTGATAGTTCTTCATTATGAAGGGCACCAAAAATTCATTTTGTAGATGATGATAGAAAGGGAGTAACAAATCTTAACCTGTCTTGCCTACCACAAAGTAAAACCCAAAACATTTATTCTAAAGCACCTTCTAAAGCCAAGGATAGAAACTGGATTTTAGATGGTTTACTTTCATTTGGAAAGAGTTATTTGTGTTAAAGTTAGAACTAAAGGCTCTGGGTTAAAGTTAAAACAGGCTGTGGAAAAATGTTTCTGCTGTTGCTTTCTACTAATGTCTGGTATCCAAGGATTTGAGCCTGGCTTCTTCCACTGGTCACAACTTTACACAGGAAAGTGAAGTGTATTTTTAAATTTTTGACTGGTTCTGCTCCCTCTCCCAAGGTTATATGAAGCTCTGTCATTTTGTGATGTGGAAAGGAAAATTTCCACTATTAATTTCTCTCTTATTTTTTCCCCTCTGCAGTGCCATTAATAGCCCTGAACTCCATCACGATCGTTCTCCTCCTGTTGTTTGGTTGAAGACACCCAGCAGAAATCCTTTGGACATCCAAAGAAGCCAGTTGCTGACCACCACTGCTTTGAGTTCCCTGGGATCCAGCATGGTTTATCTGTCAATCTGACATTCAACTTAAAACAATAAAAGACACTGTTTTTATTTATCCCATTTCCTAATGTTCCCCTTGCAGTTTCATTAAGCAGGATCACGGGATCAATGCAACAACGCTGCAAACACATTGGACTGTGACCAGTTCTGTTGCTGCCTGATCATAGTGTTGATTAATTATTAGAGTAAACGTCATAGGATGTTGCAGTGACTGGCAATGGGATGCAGCTTTTAAATGCCTCGTTACTCAGGGATGAATTTCCTTCAGTACGCTCTCCAATTTGTTTTTAAATTGAGGAAAACGATGTGTTTGTTTTCATTTCAATTACTACCACGGAACTGTTTAAGAGAATACGAATTAGGCTCTTGAAACATGTTATAAAGAATACTTGTTATAAAGGACTGAAGTCCAGCTGTGATATGGAGGGAGATAAAAGCAGCTGGGTAAAGTCCTGATTCAGGTTAACATTGAAAGCTGAATTTTCCTGCTTTGATTGGGGATTTTTGTCTTCAAACCAGTATTTCATACTGATGCTAAAGTCAGTTGAAACTAGGTGCAATTGCAGTGCAAAATTTAAAAAAAAAAAAAATAAACCATTTAGAAAAAAAAGCTGTACCTAAAGCTGGGTAACTCTGTGTTAACTTTGGGGATATTAGTGATTAACATTTGTTAGTCTTCTGTCAAGGATTGTTATTATACTTTTTAAAATATGTATTAAACTTCTGCGTGGTGATTACTGTGATCGAAGTGGGGAACCATTTGTATTCTGAGCTTCCTGGGAAAAGTGGGAGGGGAATACCCTGTGCTTTTCAAATGCATTACTTTGGGAAAAACCCGCGGATTTGCAGCCTCTTCTGTTACTGCTCCTTCCCCTGCCCTCCATCGTCACATTTGTTAAATTAAGAGCTTTGAAAGTGCAAACTGTGTGTGTGTAACTTTGCAGTTCTGTCGCAGAGAATGCTTCTAATTTCTTTCCTACCAGTCTTGAGACAAGACTGCTGAGTTAGGTCTGAATTGGAAAAGGTGATTCTCATGTATCTTTTTAGAGAAGATAGAATTCTTTGTTTCTCTGCTGAAGTGTTTAATTTGAAAGAGCAGAGGCCAAGGGAAACCTGGCAGTTTCATTATTTTAAATCAGCTTAATCAATCGTCTCTTCTTCGGATGTCTTGATGACTAAAGCATACGCTGTTGTATATGAAGAAGAATCTGTAAAACATCTAAATTCATTTAAATGATCTTCAATCGCAACTTTTGCAGAGTAAAGTACATCCTGGAGGAGAGTTTTATGTTGTTTTCTTTTTTCTTAGTGATTTTTGTAAATAAATCCTGAATTTCCAAGTTAAGCACTCTCTTTCCTAACTCTTTCTCGGTGCACAGTGGGGATATCTCAAACCTCTGCTTCATCCTTTTCCAGATACCAGAGTTACTGCTCCTATATGAAATACACAATTTTTTCCTCATCCCTGTGGCACTTGGCAATATCATCTCTGCTGTGGAGCTGTATTTTGGTTTGTGTAGCAAACCCAATGGGACCTGAGGCAGAACAGGATCTTGAGGATCTTTAAATTTTAAAACGTGTGGATCTGTTAGAAGTAATTTCTTCATGGTGATCTTTGTGTCAGTCAGAGGTGACGAGGGTGCAGCCTGGCTCAGTTGTTTTCACAGATCTGTCTTTCATGGAAACAGGGCAATGTGTGTGTGGGACATTCTGTATTCCTATGAAATTTTTTTGGGAAGAAAACCAGCGGTTGAGGATTCTCAGGCACGGCGTGTCTGTAACTCCATTTCCTCATCTGTCAAAACTTCATTCGTTCTCACCGAAATAAAGCCCAGTACTAAAGACTGCAAGCAGCAGCTTTTAAATAAAACAGGTGAAAAGTGATTTTCTCCTTCTTGCTGTGCTTCCAGAGGGGCTGCAGGCACACGGGCAGAGCCGGCTGGGCACGTGCAGGGAGAAGGAGCAGCGGGAATCCCGCGTTGGAGGCAAAACTGGGACGAGTTTCACCTGGAAGGTGGAAAAATAGCGATCCAAAGTGGGGCAGCAGCCGAGGATCAGGTGTGCAGGTAACAAGGGAGAGGGGACAGCCAGGGAATAACCACGCTGCTGCTGTCCCCTCACGTGGCTTCCAGCAGTTCTGGAGCAGCTCTGCGACTTAAACTGCAAAAAACAAGGAATATGCAAAATAAAGTTATTACATATATATATATATACACACACCCCCCCCTTAGTAATAGTTTATAAAACTCTATATAAAATTCATATGTTTATAGATTAAAATTCATATTACAAAGATATATAAACACATAAATGTAGAATTATAAAAATAAATATTCACCAATCGATATAATAAGTGGATTAGTCACCACGGATGTATTATGGATGTAATTTAAAACATTTAATTGTAGATATATATTGAGAACAGTTTCTTCCCAATATCCTATATATATATATATATTTATATATAAATACATAGGAGTTACTATGGATACTATGGATATATTATGGATATTATAGGTATAACAAATCCATATATGGGTATGATAATGTATTTTGTATATAACTTTTTATATATGTATATATATAAATATATAATCATAATATCGATATATGGATACATTATTATATATAATATCCATACAGGGCATAATATTCCCACAATATACAATTATTGATATAGTATTGATAAATGGTTTATGGATATCCATAATGTATGGCTGCAGATATAAACATGTCCACATGGGATATAAGGGATATAATTTACGCGATTTATGATCATATCCACATAGGATATGATTATAAATTGCATGCATAGGCTAAAGAGGCTGTAACAGGTATAATAACAGGGATATAATGGATAGAACGGGTGTAATTTATACAATTTACAACCATACCCATGATGCGCCCCGCGCCCTCAGGGCCCCGCGGGCTGCCCCCCGCGTTGCCTGTCGCGACTGCCGGACGCCGACCGGCGGCGGGCCCGCTGAGGGCTGAGGTCGGTATTTATTTATGACAATAGCCATTACGTTCTAATTTTTATTTGCCGCGCTGGCGCCGGGCGCGGCTGGGCGGTCGCGGCTCCGCCAGGACCCCGCGAGCGGCGGGCAGAGCGCGGCGGCGGCGGCGGGGTGGGAACAGGTCAGTGCCGAGGGAGCCGCGCTGGCTGCTCCCCCCTCCCCTCCGCGTGGGCGCGTCCTCCGCCTTCCGCCGCGAACGGGCGGGCGGAACCATCCGCGTCAGGGAAAGGGGAGTTCGGCGCGGTCGGGGCTCCCCCGGTAGGGAATGGGCCAGCCCGTGTGCCCGTTGTGAGCTGGCGGGAAGGGGTGGTACCATCCGCGCGAGACGGGGGTTTTGTGGGACGGGAGGGCACACGCTTGTGCCATCAGAATCCTGTCATCGGGGGACATATCTAACCATATGTATTTTTATAGAATATATCCCTCTTTCCCTTAGGTTGTGTCTTGTTGTGTTCCTCGTGTCCTTGTCCCAGAGACCGGGGCAGGGAGGTCCCTTTGTCCCGACAAGGTGAGTTTTCGTTGGGATGTGATTATGAAAACTGAGGTTCTGGAGGCCTTTTAGGACTTCCTTGGCAGTTCATGAGCCTTTTCCTTAAAATTAGGCTGTGCTGGAAACTGGCTCTGCATAACTTTCCACAGGTAAATACACTGTGAACGGGAGAACCGGTGGAAATGTAGTGTAAAAATAAAATAATAGTAGTAGTAATGATAATAAATAGTCATTTCCGTTTAAATTGATGAAGCTCCTTAAGGAGTTCTGTTTTCAGCTGTGTGTCATTAACATTTAACTTTGGCTTTCCTAGCAACAGATGTACAGTAAAAGAAGCATTTTTATTTATTTTCTTATTGCAGAGATCCAGCAGGAATAATGGTAGTGGAATATCAAAGTCTCCTGTTGTGTATTTTTGTGTGTGTTGTGTACATGAGACACCAGGCTCACATGACCATTTATAAAACTGCCTGCAAGGATAAAACTGACAGAAATTTATTAGGGCAGGTTCCAGTCATGGTCTAGACTACTCTGTGTGCTTTTTTAAAGTACACACATGCTACATGCTGTCTGTAACCAAACCAGCTGAACACAAAACTGTGGTCACTTGTAGGGTTGGCAGATCCCAGAGTGGTTTGGGTAGAAGGGATGTTAAAACTCATCCTGTTCCATCCCCTGCCATGGGCAGGGACACCTCCCACTGTCCCAGGCTGCTCCAAGCCCTGTCCAGCCTGGCCTTGGACACTGCCAGGGATCCAGGGGCAGCCACAGCTGCTCTGGGCACCCTGGGCCAGGGAATTCCTGCCCACCCTCCCAGCCAGCAATTCCTGCCCCACATCCCATCTGGCCCTGCCCTCTGGCACTGGGAAGCCATGCCCTGGCTGCTGTCACTGCAGGCCTTGGAAATAGTCTCTCTCTGCCTTTCCTGTCAGCTCCCTCAGGAGCCAAAATCAGATCGCCCCAAAGCTTCTCTCGTACAATCCCAGCTCTCTCAGCCTTTTCAGACAGTTGTTGTCTAATGAACGGGAGAAAATCCTGCTGTATTGGAGCAGTTATTGGGAATTTTCTGAGAAACAGCTCCTCAGACTTGTTCGTGGAACAAAATGCAGCTCTTGCAGCACGCGTGAGGGGAAGCGTTTGTTTCTGGAGACAGATCTTTATAGCCAGGTGGCCCAAACATCACCTCTCTGCTCCTTCCCTGGTGCCTTTACCTTTCAAATGCTGGTTTTTATTTCGGGCTGAGTCCATGGAACCAGAAAAACTGCGTGGCTGTCCCTTTTGCAAGAGTGTGGAATGACCCTTCGAGGTGCTGGATATTCATGAGCCCTGAGAGCTTCCAGGCTAAAAAATCTGCAAAGTCCTGACTGCCACCACCTCAGAGTGGCTGTGGTGTGGGCTGCATCACCCTAGGTCTCTCTTAAAGAAATAAAATTATCAATATCTACTTTTACAGAGCATGTTGAGCTTTACAGCCAGTGCACTGCGTCTTTATTTTCACTGTTAGTGTCGCTGGGACTTGTTGAAATATTCTTGCTGAGGCCTTGAGCCAGCAATCCCAGACCTGAGGACCCTCTCCCCAGCACCCCTGAGTCGTTCAGAAAACTTTATTCTCTTTTGTTTAGATGCACGTGAAGAACAAACAGCACCTTATTTCCACAGAGTCTGAGGGGAAAAAAAAAAAAAACCACCACCACCCCCTCAATTACATGGGTTTCTTTTTTTTAATCCTGCCTTTTATCCCCCAATCCAGAGGGGCCCATTTCATACTGTGAGCAGTGTTGGCAGCAGTGAGGGGCTTGTGGAGCCCCTGGGTGCTCTCTGTGGAAAACAAGGTTCACTTTCTTGGTAAAATTTAAAAAAATTAATAAAAAGAGAATTGGGAGACAGAATAAAGCAAAATACGGCCGGGCACTTGGCATTCAGCCAAGAGCACAGGGGCTAACTCAGAAAACATTTCTTTAAATGCATCAGCATGTTGCATATTCATAGACCCTCATGCATTGTTCCAACATTCCTTTGAGTTTGGATGTTGTCTTGGTTTCCACCCCTGACCTGCCCTCATTCCATCTCGCAGGTCTGTCATTTTTATTTCTCCTTGTGGCTCCATCCTGTTGTCCTGACAACAGGAGGATTGATAAATTCTTCCTTTGGGGTTCTGTATCCCATTATCCATATAGGATAATCCAAGAATGTGGGGGAATTTCCTGATTATCTGTACCATTCTCTGAGTTAGCAACATGGAAAAAAAAATGCATTTTAGATACCGTGCTATAGCCCAAGAAAAAAAAATATATATAATAATCACACTACTATTTCTAGGTTTTGTTAACAGCAGAATTAAAAGAAACTATGTACATGCAATGAAGTTTTCCAACATTATATGTATAGCATTCATTTTAATATTTGCGAAAAGCCAATAATGCAAGGTACAAGATATAAGATATATGATATAATATAATAAAATAGATATAATAAAAATATAATAAAATAAAAATAATAAAAATAATAAATATAATATAATTAATATAATACAATATAATGTGATATAATATAATTAATATAATATACAGTGAAGTTTTCCAACATGATATGTATAGTATTCATTTTAATATTTGCAAAAAGCCAATAATACAAGATATAAGATATATGATATAATAAAATATATATAATAAAATCATAATAAAATAATAATAATATATAATATAATATAATATAATATAATATAATATAATATAATATAATATAATATAATATAATATAATATAATATGATCCAGTGTGATATAATATAATATAATTAATATAATATACAGTGAAGTTTTCCAACATGATATGTATAGTATTCATTTTAATATTTGCAAAAAGCCAGTAATACAAGATATAAGATATATGATATAATAAAATAGATATAATAAAATCATAATAAAATAATAATATAATATAATATAATATGATCCAATGTGATATAATATAATATAATATAATTAATATAATATATCATACAGTGAAGTTTTCCAACATGATATGTATAGCATTCATTTTAATATTTGCAAAAAGCCAATAAGGTAAGATAAGATATAGGTATAAGATATAATATAGTATGATATATGATATAAGATATAGCATGATATAACATGATATGACATAACATAATAGAACATAATATAATATAATAAATAATGTAATATAATATAATATAATGAGATGATATGATATAATACGATATGATATATGATACAATACAATGTAATATGATATAACATAATATGCTATAATATAGTATAATATGATACGATATAATACAATATGATACATATAATATAATGTAATATGATACATACTATACTATACTGTAATACAATACAATACAATCCAATCTGTGTTTCTAGCAGTGTCCCTGCTGTGTGCCCAGCAGCCCCAGGTGCCCTGCCCGCCGCGGGGCGCGATGTCGGCGCGGCGCGCGCTCAAGGCCGTGCTGGTGGATCTCAATGGCACCCTCCACATCGAGGACTCGGCCGTGCCAGGAGCCCAGGAGGCCCTCAAAAGGCAAGTTTTCCCTTCTTTTTTTTCAGGTTTCCTCTGGGAGGTTGTGTCAGTGCTGTTTGCAGGAAGGGGTGGGTGAGCGGGGCAAACGCGCTGCCAAATCCTTCACCCGGTGTTCATGCCAGGAGAACTCAGCAAAGGGTGGAGATGCTGGTGCCACCTGAGCCCCTGCTGCTTTCCTCAGGGGCTCACTCTGTGTTTTCTAAGCCTTTTCTAGACATAAACTCCCCAATATTCAAAGTGTCTCCACTGATTCAAGTTGAGTTGGGGTGAATTATCCCCAAATCGGTTCAGCTGAGCTGTTCCTTGGGGCTTTGTTTTAACTACAGGAACCTGATCTCCTGTCAGATCCTTTAGATCTGTGCTGAGATAAAGTGGGATGACAGAAAAGCTTGGTCCAGGGAGCAAGGCGACCTCTGCATTTCATTCAGACAAGGCTTTTCTTGGTAATTACTGGTTTTAAAGTTTCTTTCTGCTAGGTAGACAACCTCATTTTTTTTTTCTTTTGTAGGGATTTAAACACATTAATAAACAGGACAGTTAACTCTTTCTCTTGTGATGAAAGGGTGCCTAAAGACATTGAGACACAGCAAAATGATTTATTCCAACCGAGTCAGTGGTGAAATAGGACACACAATCCTGGGAATATTTGTGGTGTTTTCCTGGAGAAGACATCTTGCAATGGACCAGGAAAAGTCCCAGAGTGATAGGTGATATTGTGGTGAATGAAGGAGGACGTTTTAAGATTCTGGGGCTCTAAAGATCAATCAGCATTTAGAAGCAGAACTGAACTCTCTGCTGGAGCTGAATGGGCTGCTGAGGGTTTTGTACAGCAGGACTGTTGCTCAGAGGAAAAGTTCACAGAGGGATTAGGAAGCTGCTTTTCCCACAGGTAATGCCATGGAAATGATTATGTCCTTAAGATGTAAAACTGCAAGGAAGTGAAAACTGCTAAAACCCTGGGCAGTCAATCACTGCCCTTTCACTCACTGCACTGTTTCCTGCTGCAGGGAGAGCTTGAGCCAGGTGAGAGTCAATGTTCCTGAAAATCCATATGATAGATCTGTGCTGTCACAGGTATGCAGAGCAGGTGTCAGAGAACAGCCAGGTCTTTTGGCTCAGAGGTTTGAAAAGAAATTTTCATCCCTCTCTCTTTTTTTCTGCCAGTCCGTGTCCCTGTCCTTCCCAAAGAGAAGCTGGAAGGAATGGCAGGCAGCTTCCTTAGGGAACAAATGGAGAGATGCCTATTTTGGGGTCACTACATTCATAGTTCCCTTTCATTCCAGAGGGAACGAAATTATTTTAATTAATTTTTATTTTATTAATTTTTATTTTATTATCAACCAGGGGACTTTTTTACCAGCTCATACCTGTGAAGGGTCGGTGTAAAACAAGAGATAAACAGGAGAAGGAAGTGGCAGGTGCAAGCAAGTCTCCAACTTTGATGTTCTCCACACAGTCCTGGTGCCTGTGTTTGTTCCTATAGCAACAGAGGAAGTGATAGTGGGGGAATAATTAAAGGGAATGCTGTTGAAACTGTCACTTAAAATTATTTGATTGTTTGGTAGCATTTACTGTCAGCACAGGGCAATAACGTGGTTTTATGTGATACTGATGTTCCTCAGGAAAGGAGGAAATGGCTGCAGAAGCTGACATAAAACCACCACCAAGGTAACACAGGCTCCTGGAGCATCCTGAACGAGCCACAGCTGCTGGGAAATTCACCCAGGAGTAGAGTCCAACATATTAATTCAGCAAAAGCTTCTTTTGTTCGCTTATTTCGATCAAGAAGCGGGACTGGCTTATTTATTGTGTAGTTTGACTCAAAAGGCTTTTCAAATTACTTACCATAGATGTGCTGGCTGCTGCTGCGAGGAGGGAGTTGGAATCACTGTTTTCCTCAGGAATTTTTGTGGGAGAGGAGGGGAGGATGACTTTTCTTGGTCTGGGAGGCGAAATTCTTGCTTGTCTGTCACGCACCACAGAAGTTTTGGCGTGGCACCCGTCTTCTGCCTGGTCTGTTCATCCGCAGCCTTTGGGCTTGTTTTTAGCCCCAGGGAGAAGCACAGGTGTGAGGACAGGAGGAGCCTGTGCCCAATTTCCCCCTCTGTGCCCACCCCAGGCTGCGCAGCGCCCCGGTGACCGTCAGGTTTGTCACCAACACCACCAAGGAGAGCAAGAGGGACCTGCTGGAGCGGCTGGCGGGGCTGGGCTTCGACATCGCCGAGCACGAGATCTTCACCTCCCTGACAGCAGCCAGGAACCTCCTGGAGCAGCAGCAGGTGCGGCCCCTGCTCCTGGTGGATGATAAGGCCCTGCCTGATTTCACAGGTGAGGCGCTCAGGAGGCAGCAATTAACAGGCAGCAGTTAATGAGCAGCTGAGGAAATGCTGTGCTCTCAGACCACCAGCCACGGTGGAGCCTGAAACGTGGGATTTTGCAGGGTCATAAAGGTCCTCTCTTCATTTTAAACCAAACATCAAACAGCCTGCAGTTGTATCCTCTTGAGGAGCAGTGGAAATGCTCCTCAAGCATTTCCAAGGCGTTCAGATAGTCAGGAGTTCTGGTAAAACTCAATTTTTCCCCTTCATTTCCAGTGTGAAATATGAAGTAATGGTTATTGCCAGGTCATTTATTTGCCTACCTTATTGGACCTACCAGTGCTGATATTTTTTAATGGCAAAGATGTGTCAATTTGTGCAATACCTGACTTCCAACAGAGGCTTTGCTCATAAAGAGCTGAAAAACCAGTGTGTAGGCACACACAGCAGGCAGTTTCTCTGTTAACAGATTATTATTAAATGCAAAATCTCCAGGCAATTATTGCTTACCTTAAATTGAACATTTAGGTTTCACCCCACGTACTTGGATACCTTCATTGGTGACAGAAGGTTCATCACCCTCACTCCTCTAAATTGCCATCCCTTGGTTAAAACCTGCTTTGCTTTCAGATGCTCCCATTTCCCTCTCTCACCAGTAAGGGAAGCAGAAGATGATGAGTTCTCACTTGGACATCAAAAGTAGCAAAGATACCCACACTTTTAATATACTCAAAGTTGAAAACTGTATAGTGTATGCTCAATTTTTTTTAATTTAAAGTCAAGGCAGCAGAAGTGTGGATGGCTTGCCCTAACCTTGCCTTACAAACTGAAATCTTTTGGCTGTGTAATTTAAGTTGGTTCTAATCTTGCCAGGATCTATGAATTCCCTGTTAAATTTTGGTGCCATGGTCTGGTCAGAAATCTTCAGGGAGGTCAATGTTCAGGAGAAAAAACCTCTGTGAGAGCAGTGAAACCTGGTAATCTGTTCCACCTAACATCATATCCAGAGAAATGTGCCCCCAGCAATATTCTGTACTTGTGCTCCCAGGAAGGCTTTCCTGGGTGAGAAACAGCACAGGCAGCAGCTCTTTCACTGACAGCATTTAAATCAGCTCAGTCTCCATGGTTTTGGGGATCTTTCCTTCAGTTTTTCAGGAGGCGATGCTAATTTTGTAAAAGATGGCACAGGCAGAGGTACCATGGGGGCACGCTGGTGCATCATCCACCTTGCTTGGGTCTGGAGTGGGTTGTTTGGTTTGTTTTTGCTGCAAGGGCTTTGGCTTACATTTCCTCAGTGCTGCTCTTGGAACATTTAAGTGCAGTGGAGAGTGCTTTAAATTCCTGCTAATGGCTGCTATTGAGCTATTCTGGGCTAATCTCTCTATTAAAGTTGGTCACAGGGGGATGAAGGAATCCTTTTCCAGGTTTAAGGACTGAGATCCGTCGGGGTGGGGTCAGGAACCCACCGTGGCATCTCTGGGTGGATGTTTTGCTGGCTGAGCCACCTGAGGGACGTGCAGCAGGAGACCTCAGCCAGCAGAGCCAGCCAGGAGCTCTGGGTGTCCTGGTGGAGGTGCAGAGGGTGCGTTTGAAGGTGGAACAAAATCCTGAGTGGGTGCAGGATGCTGCTGATAATTTGCCATTAGTAAAACCCTCCTGCTGGTGCTACTCTGCTCCCACTGCTGGTTCTGTCCAGGGGTGGGGCTGCAGTGGAGCTGTTCCCAAGGGATTTTCCCAAGGAATCCACGTTGGGAAAAGACCTGCCAGAAAAGCCCAAATTAATCTAGTGTAACAACTTCTGGGCCGTGCTGCAGTACCATCTTTGTTGTCAGAATCAGGCTGATGCATGGAATACAGTCCATGGAGTTTGCTGTGACTGGAGGGAATAGAAAAACTGGGTGGGATTCACTTGAATTCCTGATTTGCTGTCTTACAAAGCACATCAATACATGTAGAGAGAGATTCTCAGATGGCAAGCAAATTAAAAGTGAATTAAAAGAGGGATTTTTGTGTCCCGCTGCATTTCAATGGGAGCAGTGGCACAATCATCCCACAGCTGCTGTTAGGACTGCCCAGCTCCTGGAGGATGGAACAATCTGGATAGACCAGCACCTTTTCCACAGGTGCTTTCTTCATCTATAAAAAACATAAAAGCAGTCTCTGTGATACGACTGTGTCAGGAAATGCTTGTTTTTGCCTTGAAGTGATTAAATGCACTTTGCTGACTGTGGGCTGCTGAATGTGAATTAAATCCTGTCTGCTCAGTTCTTGCTCTGGTTTTCCCAGGGATTGGCACGGATAACCCCAACGCAGTGGTGGTGGGGCTGGCTCCTGAGCACTTCCACTACGAGATGATGAACAGAGCATTTCGGTAAGGCAGCCCCTGGCAGGGGGAGTGGGGGGTGTCTTGTGTGGGCTCCCTTCTCTTTCTGGGAAGATAAAGGGTGGTAGGAATGTCACACATTATGCAGGGTGTGAGGGAGCCACTCATCTTGGTGGATTTGGGATCTTCAGCAGGATCTCCAGGCAGTCCAGACCTCATTTTTACAGCTTTCAGTCTAAATAAACTGCAGAAGTACAGCCACAGCTGTCACTGAGGGGAAAAGTTAACAAGGGGAAATACACAAAACCAGGGATGTGGGGAAGAGTTCACAGAATTATTTAGGCTGGAAAAGACCTCCAAGCCCAACCTGTGCCTGACCCTCACTGTGTCACCAGCCCAGAGCACTGAGTGCCACATCCAGGCATTCCTTGGACACCTCCAGAGATGGGGACTCCCAACACCTCCCTGGGCAGCCCTTTCCAATGTCTGACCACCCTTTCCATGGGGAAATTCCTCCTCATGTCCAACCTGTACCTGCCCTGGCCCAGCCTGAGGCTGTTTCCTCTTCTCCAGGAGGAGGGGCAGATCCTGTGTTCAAAGCCCAGCCTTCAGAGCCTGTGTGCTGTAGGGAAGGAAATCCAGTATTTAAGGCAGATTATTCCTTACCTACCCAAAGCAGGATATCCAGCAGTGTCTTCTGTTCATTTGGGGCCAGCACAACCTGTCAGGCCAGGTGGACTATGGAGCTGATGTTGAGTGTTTTATGCTCTTTTTGCCTCTAGGCCAAGGGGTAAGTCAGATAGATTCCCTCTGTGACCATCCATGAGCCAGGCTGCAACAGTGTGGGCAGAGCTGTGTGTTCTCTCTGGGTCTGGCTTGACTCCACACTCCTGATTTTAGCTTGAAAAGCCTTCAGCTTTCAGATTTGGGTGTGAGCCTGCAGCTGAGCACACATCACCTGGTGATGTGTGTGATGAGCCCTTTTCCATCTCTGCTCACAGGATGGTGGCTACCACACAGTTTTGCACCTTGAAATCCCATGAAATCCCTGATATCAAACACCTTAACATGTCATTATAACCATAAAATTAAAATTCAGATTCATCAATTACTGCCCACCAGTGTCTTAGGGAGGTTTCTTGGGGTAGGAGGCAAATGCTGTCCTCATCTGCTGCCAGTTCTGTGTTACATCAACAGGTGTTGACCCAAACTGACCCTGCCTGCCTCGTTAATCAAAGGTGTTGATTTTGGAGTTTTACTTTGGGTCGTGAGTGGACTCTTAATTTCACAACTGCATCAGCTTAACCTATTGAGTGTCCCAGTGCTTACATCATTTTACTGATCCGTATTTCTGTCCTGAATATATTAATTGTTGAGTAATATCCATTGTTTGCTTTGGGCTAAGACCAGAACACTTTAATAAACCCAGGATGGGCTCTGTCTGACCTGTAACACCTCACTGCTTTTTTTCTGGGTGTTTCCCCCTGTCCTCTGTAGGGGATAAACTTTTGCTGGTGTCAGTTCTGTTAGGCCTGATGGAAACACTGACCACTGGCACATTCCCTTCTTACTGAGACTTGCCCTCTTCCTGCTCCTTTACTGCTCAGATAATTAAGTCACTTGGGATTGGCATTGAAAATGGAATTGCATTGGGATTGCAGAACTCTGAGGTGAATCTGATTAAATGCAGGTATCTAAGCAGGTTCCTGTGTCTGTGCTGGTGAAATGGGCTCTGGAGGGATAAGGGAGGCACTTCAGGGCATTTTTTTACCTAATAGTGCTTAAAATAGGACAGTTGAACTGTGCCCTAGGAGTGCCTTTTCCTCTGCACCGACTGTGAGGAGCCCAGGCTGACTAATTATGTGCTAGGCAGCTATTCCACTGACACCCAACATTAACTTGGGTAAATCTAACCCAACACGAGTCCCAAAACGAGACACACAGAGTCTGGCCGTTCTCCAGGCACCACTTGAAATGACTGAGACTAAATTTCTCTTCCTGTATAAGTGGGATTTTGATGCCACATTTAAAAGAATTCTCTCAGGTGAGATCTCTCCTGCAAACTGCTGAACGTAGTGGTTGTGGTGATGCTGTCAAATTAAATTTTTCTGTGTCCTAGAGGCATCCTCCCATCGTGAGCTTGTCTGGCTGCTCTCAGAAACACAACCCAGCTCTCTCCTCGTTCAACTTGCTTTGGAATGCATTGATTCAACAGGAGTGTTTTGTGATAATTGAGTGAAATGAAATATCATTTATGCCCTGCTCAGAGCTTCCAGGGTGTTCTGCAGACATCCTCCAAGGAGAACCCAGCTCACCTCAGCCAGCCTCTTACAACAGGGGCAAAGCAAGACTTTGTTTTCTTAAAGGCTTTTGTCTTGTTTTGTTTAGTAAATTAGGGTTTAAGGGGAAAATGAATCCTCCTTTCTGCCCTGAGAATAACAGCCAGTGTTTTACACTGTTGTGATAAAGATTGGAACGACCTGCATTGCCTGGAGAAAGTGTAAAATCAAAGGGAAAGTGTTTGGCAGTCCAGGTGCTGTCTGGAGGGCTCTTGTTGCACTGAAATTTGGGAGGGGAGGACTGCACTATTGCTGTGCTTGGTGGACCAGGAGCTTTTCTCTAGTGCAGCACCTGCACAGCTTCCCCTTGCTGCAGGACGGGGGATGCAGAGTCTGCTGTGAGGAAAACCTGCAGGGCACCTAACAGAAATGTGAGAATCAAAGAAGAGGGGCAGGTTCTGTGGAGAGGATCCTGCTCAAACCCCCAGGGTTAATGGGGAAATTCAGAGGGATGTGAATGCATCGAATGGCTTCGAGGTTTTTTAATGTAACTTGTTACTGTAATTCCTTCATTGCTAAAATACAAAGTTAAGGTTCAGTGATTCATCCTGTACGGGTAAGAAATTCTTCCCTGTGAGGGTGGGCAGGAATTCCCTGGCCCAGGGTGCCCAGAGCAGCTGTGGCTGCCCCTGGATCCCTGGCAGTGTCCAAGGCCAGGCTGGACAGGGCTTGGATCACCCTGGGACAATGGAAGGTGTCCCTGCCCATGGCAGAGAGGTGGGAATGAATGAGTTTTAAGGTCCCTTCCAACCCAGACCATCCTGGGATTCTGTGAAAGCCACTTGAGGCCTTCAGTTGTGAATGTAATTCCTTCAATACAATTTTTGTACTCTCTTCTTCTTTCATTCACCCTTCAGGTTGATTTTGGATGGGGCGCCTCTCATAGCCATCCACAAAGCCAGGTATTTCAAGAAGAAGGATGGCCTGTGCCTGGGACCTGGACCTTTTGTCACAGGGCTGGAGTACGCGACAGACACCAAAGCCACCGTGGTGGGGAAGCCAGAGAAGACTTTTTTCCTGGAGGCTCTGCGGGGCACTGGCTGTGCCCCCGAGGAGGCTGTCATGATTGGAGATGTACGTGGGCACAGACCCCTGCTCACCTGCCCTTCGTGGGGTGCACAGGGGGGTTCCAAACAATGGAGCTGCCATTTCTAGAGAGAAAATGGAGCTGGGGAAGGGGCTGGAGCCCCAGGAGAGGCTGAGGGAGCTGGAAAGGGGCTGAGCCTGGAGAAAAGGAGGCTCAGGGGGGACCTTGTGGCTCTGCACAACTCCCTGCCAGGAGGGGACAGCCGGGGGGGTCGGGCTCTGCTCCCAGGGACACAGGGACAGGAGAGGGAATGGCCTCAAGTAGTGCCAGGTTTAGATTGGATATTAGTGAAAAAATCTTCATGAAATAGGATTTTGAGCACTGGCACAGCTGCCCAGGGCATTGGTGGAGTCCCCATCCCTGGAGGGGTTTAAAAGCTGTATGGGTGTGGCACTTGGAGATATGGGCAGTGCTGGGGGAATGGTTGGACTCAATGGTCTTAGAGGGGCTTTCCAACCTAAACAATTCCATGAAGGTTCACAGGATTTAGTGTGTAATCCATGGGGTTTTCTCTCTTAGTTCAGTCACTATTTGATCAGGCACACAGAAAGCCACTCCTGTGACAGTGTGAGCAGTGGGGTCACTGAAAGATCTGACTCTGTGTCACTGCTTTATGTGATGTGCAAAGCAGAAAAGGTTGTGGAAGTGTCTGTGCCCACTAACCCAGTGCTCTCCTGCTGTGTCCCAGGACTGCAGGGATGATGTTGGTGGTGCCCAGCAGGCAGGCATGCGTGGGATTTTGGTGAGGACGGGTAAGTACTCGATGGATCAGTAATTTCAGGAGACAGTGGTGCCTTCAGTGATCTCACCCTGAGCCCTGGGGCCAGCCCTGCTGCTGTGTGACATCCCACCTCCCACAACAGCACAGCACAGAGCCCCAGCTGATGGCAGGGTGACCAAAGTCACCCAGCTGCTCTGGCAGGCGTGAATTTTTGCTCTGACTCAAAAACCCAGAGCAGCAGTCACAGAACAGAGGGAACTGTTGCTGTCACGTCTTAGGTTGCCAAAATCAGTCACAGCAAGGTAACCTCAGATCATGCAGGAGCTCTGGTGACATTCCTCAGTAATTGCACAGGTCGTTATAAATGTAATTTTGCTTTGTATGGAAGTGGAACCTGGAGGGATTGACAGGTATTGTTTGTGTTGGTGATGGACCTGTGGACTGGGTAAGGTCTCTTTGAGGTGGCAGCTGTTGAAAATTGAGGGAGGTAATCCTGCTTTTCTTCAGAAGAGTCTTCAGAGAGGCACTCTTCATCAGGAACTGTAGTGATAGAACAGGGAGTACTGGCTTCAAAATGAAAGACATGAAATTGAAGTTAGAGATTTTAGGATTTTAAGAAGAAATTCTTCCCTGTGAGGGCGGTGAAGCCCTGGCCCAGGGTGCCCAGAGCAGCTGTGGCTGCCCCTGGATCCCTGGCAGTGTCCAAGGCCAGGTTGGACAAGGCTTGGAGCCACCTGGGATGGTGGAAGGAGTCCCTGGCCATGACAGTGAGTGAAATGAGATGAGCTTTAAGGTCTCTTGCAACCCAAACCATTCTGGGATTCTCTGACTATTATTATTTTAAGAAACTACAACATGGACATTTGCCAGCACAGCAGAGTGAACCAGTGCAATTAACACCAGTTTTGGTCCAGAGCAATCCACAGTAGGGCTCAGCATTTGTTCAGGGAAGCCTTGTGGGATGATTTTTCCTAGATGGGCATTTTCCTGGTTGGTACTGCTATGACAAGGCTCTAATTTTAAGGAGGGGAAAAAAAAAAAAAGGTACTCAGAGGAGTTTGGTAAAGGGATGTTTGTGTTAATCTGTTCCAGGTAAATACCGTCCAGCAGATGAAGACAAAATCAACCCTGCTCCCTACTTAACCTGTGAGAATTTCCCAGAGGCAGTGGAACATATCCTGAAGCAGATGCTGTGAGAAAGGGAACAGCCAGCTTGAAGAAACATCTGTTTCACACCATTTCCTTCATTCTTGCTTCAAAAATTAAGGTCCCAAGATCAGTGCATGCGGGGCATCCATCAGAAAGCACCCTGGGTTGTGAGGGGCAGGGGATCCATGTGGGCCCAGCACACGCAGGGAGGGTGGCACTGTTATTTTCACTTTTCAAAGAGTACCTGATGAAAAGCCCTGTCTGGAAAGCGTCACCTTCTGCAGAATAAGTTAAACTGAAAACATGCACTGGAAACACTCAAGTAAATAAAGCTCAAACACCAGCAGAGCCTCAGTGGGCCTGTAATGATTTCACTGACATTTGTGCTCTGCTCTGACTTAAAGGTAGAGATTATGCACGTTTAGAAGTGACTCTTAAATGAAAATTATCACCATTGCTTAATAATAACTACTGTGGCTGTCTTTCATTAGAGCAGATCCTGTTACTTGCTTTTCAAATTTTACATAAAATTAAAAACTGTCAGCATTTTACAGATGTTTTAATTAGATGCTGTTATTAAAAAGAATGATACAGAAACAAAACTCTGGTATTAAATGCCTTAGAGACTGTGACTTTTTAAAATTAGGCTTCAGCAGGGTCCTATTAATGCTACAGTTGCAAAATTTCACTGTTGTTGGGGATTTTTTTGTTCTTTTTAATGATATGGAAGAAATCCTTCACAAGCCATGGGGACAGATTCCAGTTTTTACAGTTGGTTAGCAGAGCTGTAAAATGAAATTTAATTCTGTATCATGCAATGCTTTTCCTATGCACTACATCCCCGAATATGAACCAACTTTGTAATGATGGTAAATGGCTTTTCTGGTCCATTTGCAAACTGTAATAATCAAAGTCCTTTACAGTTGTTTTACAGTGCTCCTGTGTGTTAAATTATTAGATTGTAATTATGCATTACTGGAGTATTAACCTTATTGAAAATACAGTTTTGTGTTAATGAGCCATGCTCGTTCTTGTTAAACAAAACCATGGTGATGAATGAATTCCTGACGTGTGACAGTGCCTCTCTGCAGCCTCCCTTGGTGGGTAGTTACTACGTTCAGATTTAGTCTCTGCCAAGAACAGAATGGGTGGATGGAGAAGAATTTGCAGTAGAAACACGAGAAAAAAAAAATCACAGAATCATTAGGCTGGAAAAGTCTAAGACCATCAAGTCCAACCATTCCTCAGCACAGCCAAGGCCACCACTGACCCATGTCCCCAAGTGCCACATCCACAGGGCTTTTAAAGCCCTCCAAGGATGGGGGCAGCTGTGCCAGGGCTGGACAACCTTTCCCAGGAAGAAATAATTCCAAATATCCAACCTGAACTTCCCCTGGTGCAACTTGAGGTTGTTTCCTCTCATCATGTCACTTTCTGCCAGGGAGAAGAGACCTCTGAGGAAGAGAAGTCATTTTTAGGTAGTGTTTGTGGGCCCTTGTACTGCCAGCTTCAGTTTTGTATAAATTCACACATCTGGGTTTTGTGCCAGCAATTCTGAATCCCTTGGTTTCTGCTTGGAAGGATGTAAGGGAGGTCTATGACTTGGGGCCAGAGTCAGGTGTAGGAGGTGGGAGATGTATCAGCAAAATTCTGTGAAGACATTTCCCTTGGAGACTTCCAATAACGTGTGACTGATGCAGGAATTAAAAGGGACTGTCAGTGCCTCAGAGGAATGTCCTGGAATGTGGCACAGCCCTGGTGCTTGGAATGCAGATCCACACCAGCCCAAGGGAAACAGAGGGAGAGCTGCAGGGAGGGGAAGTGTCCTGCTGAGCAAGAAGGAGGGTGAGAGGGCAGTGATGGGACCTGGAGCCTGACTGCAGCATCCACGGGGCAGGGCAGGGTCACACACCCAAGGAAGGGACTGGAGCAGTTCTCTGGGGAGGACAGGCTGAGGGACTGGGGCTGTTCAGGGCCCTCAGCCCTGTGTGTCCCTGTGAGCAGGGAGGGTCAGAGCAGGGCCAGGCTCTGCTCCAGGCCCAGCAGTGGCACCAGAGAATCGGCAGGGGCTGAGCCCAGGAATTCCACCTGGACATGAGGCACAACTTCTGCCCTGAACAGAGATCAGGGAGGGGTGGAATCTCCCTCACCAGGGATACTCCAGAGCCCTCTGGACACAATCCTGTGCCCTGTGCTCTGGGATGGCCCTGCTGGAGCAGGGAGGTGGCACCAGATGTGACCCCCTCTGGTCCTTTCCAATCTGATCTGGGATTCTGCGATTCTGTTTTATGGCTGGCTGCAAATCAGTAAATAGCCACCAATATAGTTTCTATTTATTAATCTAAATTTGCTGATTTTCTGCAGTTTTTCTCTAATTCCTTGCCTTTTTCACCTTGCAAATACCCAAAACCAACAGGAATGTAACAACACTTCAAGGCTTTGAACTCCGCTGAAAATAGTGACAAACTAGCCAAAATTATATGCACTGCTAAAGTCCTGAATTTCACTGAAAACTCCTGTTTTGTGTTTCATTAAGAAGGGTGCAGGTCTCTGCTGAGAAAGCTACACTGACTGATGCTCTACTGAGTGTCAGAAATGGAGAATTAAACTAACTGTCTATCTGTTTTTAGACTTTGCTGCAGTTCTACCCAAAATCTGCCATGAATAAAGACTGAGAATCAATCAATCAATCAATCTTTCAACTCTTTATACATAAAATTAAGGCTGGAGGCTTTGTTGCATAAGAGCTGCCATCACATTAATTCCAAGAACTTTTATGAATAAAGAGTAACCACCACCCTTTCACCCACCCTTTCATTTTGAAAGTAAAGATTTCCCTCTGACACTTGTCACTGCATTTTGCTCCTTGAAACAACAGCACTTCCCTCCCCCATCACCACTCGATCCTTTGGAGGCCACTTTGGATGGCAAATGGCTTGGAGGTTTTTGATTTTGGGGTTGGTTTGGTTGTTTTCTGTCAGACTGACTCAAATTCCTTCTGCCAAGCCGTGTACTTCTGGCTTAGATTCTTTGCTGATGGCTTGGTGTGGGCGATGACATCCAGGAAATCGGCTGTGGTGATTGTGTCCAGCTGGATCATGGCCAAGTCACTGTTACCTAAAGACAACAGAATTGAATAAATCCTGTTACTATTACCAGAAGCCACTCTTTTATGTCCATGCCTAGTTCAACACTTAATGTAGGAAAACAACAGACTAAATGTACTGAGATAAATTAAAAATTGTATTTATGCTGAGAGAACAGGTAATGACATCATTAAAAGAAGCTCCGATTTTTAGAAATTTAGAAGGTTTGGAACTGTAGAGTTTAAAACTTTTCCAGGCAGATATCAGAGCTCCACCTGCTGGAGTTAGAATGTTCGTTCCAAGAGTTACAGCAGGAAATCAGCATTTCCCAGGCAGGATTCTCTGCTCAGAGCTGAGGTACCTGGCTGATGATTTTCAAGAGCATCGAAAATTTTCCTCACTGGTCTCATGGCTGCCTCCTTGCACACGAGTTTTATGTCTGAGCCAGAGTATCCATTTGTTTCCTGTGATGGGATCAGAATGACACATTATGGCTCACAAATAAAACAGAAATAGAATTTACAGACATATATATTGTGTATGTATTTATATAAATATTTGCGAAATCTACTGCTGTGTGAAATATACATTTATATACACACAGAAACACACAGAGATCTATTTTTTTTGTACTGTCCCCTCAAAATTATGTAGCTTGCTATTCTTTGAATGCCTACAATACTTCATTGGACCAACCAAGGAAAATACTGGGCATTTTCTTACTAATTGCTAAAATTTTCTGTAGGTCAAAAGAAAGCCACCTTTCTGAGTCCATCCTCAGCTTTTCTGTTAATAAAGTAAATGCATTTCCTTAAGAACCCAGAACTGAGCAGTATTGTCTCTGTAAACAGCTGTAAGAATCTCAGCTGGGTAAACTAAAATATTTAAGGGCTGGGACCTTGAGCAACCTGGGCTAATTGGAGGTGCTCCTGCTTACAGCTGGGGCTTGGAACAAGATGATCTTTGAAGTCCCTTGCAACCCAAACCATTCTAGGATTCTTTTCCCAAAGAACCCAGGATGTGACAAAGGGCTAAATGAAGGAAGCTGGGGTATCTGGTGAATCTCTTCACTGTCAAATGCTCTTTTCTGTGGCAGCAGTGGAGCTGTGACAAACCTTCCCTACACAATTAACTGTTCGTTACCCTGACAAATTGGAAGTGCTCCCAGCTTGGTGAGAACACTGGTAAAACCTGCTGTTGCTGGAAGTCTCCGTGTATTTAAGGCTGAAAAGCTGGCCCAGCAGAGAGGACCAGGACACGCCATTTTGCAGGTGGAGCTGCGTGAAGCCAGCGATTTCCACCTGTGTGTGCTGTGCTCAGCCCCATGTCCCACCAGTGTCCCTCTGGCTGGAGCCTCAGGGGGGCTGAGGTGCATGCCCAGCTCTGTGTGGCAGTGGCTGCACCCCAAGGTGCTGTCCCAGCTGCAGCCTCAGGGCAGCTGAGGTGCGTGCCCAGCTCTGTGTGGCAGTGGCTGCAATTTGTAGTGACTCTGCTGTCTGTCCTAGGTTACAATGTAAAATTGTGCCCAAGGTTTGTATTCTATCCCCATGAGCCGTTGGAGCCAAGGTGGGGCAGTGTTTTCCTTATCTTTTGTTAATGAGCCTAACAATGCCTTGCCCATGACTCATAGATAACTTCCTCCGGGAGTTATCTCTGTTTAATGGGCCATCAAGGACCCACTGCATGACTCATAGAATGAGATCAGCCCATTGGGAGATGCTCTGCCCAGGGGGAGGAGCCAAGCATTCCCACCTGGATAAATCCAGGGTTTGGGACAGCACAGGCAGCTTTTTATCCACTGGACTCCCAGAGGAGACAAGAGCTACCAGACGTTTCTACAGGATCACTGCTTCGACAAGACCATCTCATCTGGACTGCCACTACCACCCTAACAGGGTGTCAGGTTGTATTCTGACTCTGTCAGTGGTTTTTTTTTACTATTACTTTTATTTTACTTTCTTTTATTTCTTTTCCTCTTATTAAATTGTGTTTCTGACTTAGAGTCTTTCACTGGTTTTGCTTTCAAACCAGCACACTGTCCCAGCCCCGGGTCACCGCTGTGGCCCAGCAGCAGCTGCAGCGTTGCCCACCTGGCTCAGCAGGCTGTAGTCCAGATCTGTCCTCAGCTTCACCCCGCTGCTGTTGCTCAGAGGGGGCAGCCAGTGCTGGATCATCACCCGCCGTGCCTCCTCACTGGGCAGGTCCACCAGGATCCTCTTCTCCAGCCGCCGCAGCATGGCAGAGTCCAGCTCCCTGCAAGCAGAGAGGAGGAGAGGCAGCTCTGTGGCACAGCGTGGCTGTGACAGCAAGATCCTCGCCTCTAGCTGTGCCAATTAAAAAAAGGGTTAATTATCTGGTGTATTCCTGTTCAGTGATATGCTACCTGTGGCACTGATGCTAACAGTAACAATCAGAAGTTGCAGTTTTCCATCCCTCATCTGCAGCGTGTCTCATCGGCAACAACCTCTCCCTTTCCCCCTCTGCTATTAAGGAGTCACTACAAATTGCCTGTCTGGGGCACTCTCAGGACTAATTAATTGCTACTTAGTTAGGGATGCTCAGTAGGTATAAAATCCAGACTGAAGGTCTTGGATGGGAGGCTGTGTATTATGGCAGAACAGGACCAAACTGAGACTCCTCCTGCAACACAAAATATAAATAATTTTTGTATTTTCATTATTTATTCTTTGTTTAATTTTGTTTATTTATATTTTTATTGTCATAAATAAACAGCCACAAAGGACATTATCCTTGTGGATATCATGTGCAGGGTGAACAAGCTGGATAAATATGTCTGTGAGCCAAAACTCCTGATTCTGTCAAGGTCAACACTGGTTATGATGTTTTGTCTAAAACAGGTAAGAAAAAGGTCCTGTACCAATCTTACTCTACTGGCCCCATTTAGTCACCTTACTTAGACTCCTAATTCCAGTTTAAAATATTCTTTAGTCCTCATACCTGGCAAGAAAATCTCACCCAGTGGAAACCCACTTCAAAATTTCTCATGCAGGCAGAACAACAGAAGCCCTAAGCATCATTTCCACCTGTGCTGGCTGAGCATGAGGAACCAGCTGCTGGAGGGTTATAGCTGCAACCTGGGACTGCAGAGACACTTAAATAAACCTGCCCCTATCCCCAGTTCCCTGGGTGAAATATTTTTCCCAGCAAAGTCAACATTAAAGCAACAAATAGAGTTTGGGGTATGAAACTCCACAGGGAGTTCAAAGCAAGCTCAAGATGGATTTGTAGCCCAACACCAGAGCTGATTTCTGTCACCTTTGGTGACTTGTCCTCATTTTTTTTAAATACCAAATGCTTTCTTATGGCATAGCACATGATAAAGAAACCCATAAATGGGCTCCCAAATCTCCACACAGGTGCCTGCCAGACCTCAGCATGTCTGGCTGTTAGCTCTGCAGGAGCAGAATTGTCCCTCTCCCAGAAATGTCTTGGCTTGGGAGACCTTGTTCCACATGTGCTGATCCAAACAATGAACACAAAAATCAGAAAACCAGGAGCCCAGAGGACAACAGGAATTCACCAGATCCACCCCTGTGCTTCTAATCATGGCCTTAGAAGAAAACACCAGAATTTGTTAATCAACAGCTGTTGCTATATTGATATTATTATGACTTTTTTTTTTTAGGTTGTTTCATGTGCTGTCCAATGTTCAGTGCAATGCCTCTCGCAGAGGATCCCACCCAGCACAGACAAAGAACCATTTTAGTCTCCTTTCACCTTCACAAATATATTTTTCAGCTTTACTTCTTAAAATTGCCTTGCTTGGCTGAAAATAATTATCTGGCTGATAACACTTTGCTGTTATTTACCCATATTAACGCCCACATTAACATCATCTGTGTAAAGAGGGCAAAAGTTCTCAGGGTTTTAGAGGTGCCCACACAGGTACCCTAAAAAACCTTTGCAGGTGAAGGACAACCACAGCCAGCCTCTGCAAACAGCCTGTAAATCCTCCAAATGATGACATTTTCCATCACTCCTTCTGCTTCAGGCCCCCCCCAAAGCAGTTTCATGAGCCCCCTTAGGCATGTTGTCCCCAGAAGTCTCTCTGCTCTGCCACAGCTGCTCTGTCCTGCCCCACACCTGAAGTGTTCAAAAACAAGGTGCTGGAACAACCTGGTCCAGTGGAAGGTGTCCCTGCCCGTGGCTGGAGAGTGGAACTAGATGTGCTCCAAGCCCCTGCCAACCCAAACCATTCTGTGATGCTATGATTCTCTTTATCCAGAAGGTTACAGTGACCCCTTGGCTGAAGAGGGAAATAAAGAAACAATGTTTTTGTTATCTCGAGTGCTTAGGTTGTTGCTGAATTGTTTTGTCAGAGACCAAATGCAAGGTTAAGTGACATTAACCAGAGCAGAATACAAAGCACTGAGCCAACCTAAATATTCTCTGAAACAACAGCCAATGAAGTACTGAGAGATGCTCGTGAAAAGGTAAACAAAGCTCTACGGATCCATAAGATGGATGACTTTTTGCAATTAACATTAGGAGGCATCACGGATTCACATAATGGTTTGTGTTAAGGTAAGAATCTATCAGCGTGCACCACAACTTCACCCATCCTGAGGGTAAGGATGAGAAGAAAACAGCACTGCAATGAAAACTAAATTAAATGTGCTGATACATTAGGAAACATTCACTAGATGATTAAGGATCTCTTTATTCCTTCACTAACAAGGCCCTTATTTTATTTAATTACATTCAATCATTTCAACAAGTAATTTGTCAATTAAGCACCTTGCAGATGAGCAGCAGAAAGCAGGGCTGGGCAGCAAGCACAGGCTGAAGGGGAAGATCAATAGCTGCAGGGCAGCTTAGGACAGTGTAAAGAGCTTTGTTTAGGATTCTTTTCATTCTTTTAAAAGCAGCTTGGTACTAATTTTTTTTCCCCCTGATCAATAAATATCCATGTTAAACAAATCTCTTGAAATCCAGCTTAACAACAAATGTTTTCAAAAGCAAAGGGCTGTGCTGTGAAGCCACAACTTAGATAGCAGTAGGTATTTTGAAATTTTGTTACGAAATATTCCTGTGGAGGTGAAGTCTGGGTCTGACAGTGGGGCTAAATTTCATCTAATACTCATAAAAATAGTCTGTAAATATATAGTTGGGATCCTAAAAGAGGTTCAAAACCTGGTGACCTCTCTGGATGTAGATAATCCCAAATTCTTTGAGGCTGGAGAACCCCAGTGATGTGAAAGCTCAGGCTTTCACCAGGCTTTCCATCCCCCTCAAACACCTTTCTAAGCATTTGCCCAGCCCCTTCTTAAAGCATTTTCTCTGTGGTAGGCACATTTCCACCAGACAAGAGATAAAGTCCAAAAGGAAGTTCCAAACTCCCAGGTATAAAACTTTCAGCAGTGAACACCTCTTGTCCCAACAGACTGACAGCTTTCCTTCAGGGCAGGTCCTTCAAAACAGAAACTTGGTCATTTTGTCTCAACCTTAAAAAAAGGCTGTCATTTTGGATGTTTCAAGGAAGCAATTTTGCAGAAATTAGAACTTCAGTAATATAAAATGATCAAAATTCAAATAAGGCAGAACACTCAAAACTGAATTCTGTGTATTTTACACAACTTTCTAGAAAACTCATTAATTGTGTATGGCAGATACAGGCTAACAAAACACATGCAGAAATCTCTCTGCATGGATAATTATCTCACAGGATAATTTAAGAGACCACAGAAAGGTGCAATGCACTGCTCAGAGCTCCTTCTAAAAGGGCAACAGTGTTGCCAAAATGTAAATATTTATAGTGTATTACTAACAAGAGACAAATGTATTAATACTGTATCAATTATCTTTCAAACTTAACTGTCCACACAGAGAGCAGTTATTTTTTTCAGCATTTTGTTACAACAGCTGGAACACAACTAAATCGAATTCAGCTCAGCTCCTTTTATATAGATACTGTAACAAAATGGGGTGGATTTTGCACTGATTTAAATTCATGAGTTTGTCCAAGACATAAATCCCTGAAACCAACACACAGACTTTGCTACTATGGCTATTAAAAAAAAAGCCCATGGTGGCTCTGTACTCACACTTTTGGGCCAGGGTAGGGACCAGCCTAACTTGGTAGGTACAGCTGATTTCTACACAAATTTTAGGTGTTCACACGGTCATTTTCTCACTTTAAGAGCCTGAAAACCCTGGGCAAGACAAGCTAGGCTTACCTGCCACGTGGGACTGATTGAAAATATTACCTTTGAGCCTCAATTCTCAGGCAAAAACTCCACTTCTGTTGTTAAATTCTATCTCCCTGTTCCCTGGACCTTTTCAGCCAGGCCTGACAAAAAGGGGATCAGCAAACAAGAGGAATAAAATACTACCAATGAGAGAATATTTGATGATATGCACAACCAAAATGTGCATTTGTATGTTCAAAATAATATATGCTCTAGGACTTTAGACTTTTTAATAACTACTTAAAAGGAAGCAGCTGTGATTACACACCCAGTGACATTCAGACTCAAGACACTACCAACAATCTGCTGATCACAACCCAGAGCTCTCCAGTCACAAAGGGAGGCTTTTCCAACATTTGTCCCCATGGCAACTTTGTCAGATTCAGCCAAAAATCACTAATCTTGAAAAACAATCCATAAATGAAGCCTGTGGCTTTGTGGATACAGAGCCTCTCCCAGCTGGTTTTAGGTGCCCTGCTCTGTGTCTGCCACACTGCAGAGCTGGGCAAGTGTCATCTCACAAACAAAGCACCTTTAAGTCAAATTCCAAGTTTTGACACGTGAAATGCTGCTGAACTGCTGCTCACACAAAGGTCATTCAGGAACACCTCCCACTGGGCTCGAACAAACAATTCCCAGACCATGGCTTGAAGTTCCCTGGAAACAGAACTCCTGTCTTGTCCTGTTCTGACCCCAAGCCTGCTCTTCTCCACGTGAGAGGGGAACAGACCCACCTAGATCCATGAGCCTTTAGGGACAGGGGTATCCAGAAAGATCTCAGTGCTGTGAGGATCAGCAGCTCCTCTCCTGAGCATCCACAGTTGTTACACTACAAATTTTACCTCCCTTCCTCATCCTCTCCAGCTTGTCTTGTTCCCAATGCACATCCTGCCCAGTTTGAGAATCAGCATGAAGAAATTCTCACAGTTCCAAACTTAAACTGTTTTTTCTTCTTTGCTAAATTGTGTTGAAGAAACTGAAGAATTTTGTCCTTCAACTTTACAAAGTCGCATTTGATACCAATAAAATCCAACATTCCTATTTATGGAGTATCCTTCTAAGCACCAGATGTTTTAAGCACCTTACAGTTCCAGGCTGAAAACCCTTCTTAGCTTAAACATAGTAAATAACTTGCCTACAAAGTCAAATACTCCACTTTAAATATTAGCAGCTGGTACAACCAGCATATGTTGACTTTATTATGGATTATTCTCATGTGACACAAATAGCAAGAATTGAAGAGCTTAAAAGTAAAAGCTCCAAATTAATCTTTAAATGCTTTAACCAAATATCAAGGCTTTTTCTGCAGAAGTCTAAATAAAATCTTTATCTGTGCTTAGAAGCTCATGAAAATGTATTCAAAATGTACTCTCTGGATCTCTTACCATGGCAGATTGGAAGCTGCTAAAACAAATACAAGATCATCAGATCGGGCCAAGCCATCCATCTGTACCAGTAATTCTGTTTTCATCCGCCGACTTCCTTCATGTTCACCACTACCAAGATTCAGAGAAATATTATTCGCTCAGTGCATTAATCATCTTTATTTATACAGAGTCATTCACAGCAACTGAGCCCTTGTCACAGTTTTGCCCCAGTTCAAAGCATGATTAAGCTCCATTAGCTAACATCTAAGCATTAAAATCGAGCTTTCTAATGATTACTTAAATGGACTCTTTTCTGTGCATTAAAGTCAGGAGAATTCACTACTACTGAATCCAAAGAAATTTTTTTTTCTTCATGTTAATCTCCACGCAAGACAAACATTTACTGCAAAACAGCTAAGGCTCCAATTGATTGATTGATTGATTGATCTATAGCAGAGAATTCTTATAATATGATAGCTGCCATTAAATAACTGGTACACCTACCTCTTCAGGGTAGCATTTTTCTGTGAGTGAATGTGAATTGGCCACAAGAAGATAAAACTACTACTGAATTCAACATTTTGCAAAATGTTCTATCAGAAGAAAACAGAAAAATGCTATATACTGGTATGAATTTAGAAATGGGGCAGAGACCACACAGAAAGGATGGTTCTTCAAAAAAGGAGAACTTAAGCAAAGTGCTAAGAATTCTGGCCCCGATACAGGTAATCTGTTTTGCAGAAAACCAGCTGGAACTCTTGGTTCCAGATGTGAAACTCTTGGAAACTCCTGGATCAAGCCCAGGGAAAACATCAGGACCTTAGATGGTAAGGGCTGCAGTTCAGGTTTAATGACTTATTTCTGCAAAGGCATTCAAACATCAATGCCAAGTCAGTATTTAATAAGTACATGTAAAAGTAAGTACAACAATTAGGATAAAAGTCCTTATTAGAATATATAACCCAGGGATGTTAATGAGAGCTTTTAAATGTACATATGAAGGGCAAATTTGGCTCATAATTTGCATCTATTAAGTGAGAATGACTACAAGTAGCATCTTTACAAGAAGGTATATTCTATTTACAAATAGTAAGCATACAATATAGACACAATATATAATATAAATAAAGGGATCATGTAATTCTCTGTACATAAAATCCCCTGTAATGAGTTCCTAATGGTTGTAACAATATTTTTATATTTCTCCAGCTTCTTTCCCATCCCTAACCTTTTTAATGTGTTTCTAACTATAAACTGTCTATATCTTGGATTCAAGTAACAACACACTTCCACTCCTGCAATGGAAGTCCAGACAATGCCACCAAAATCTGCCACTGATGAAAATGCCATTCCACAGTGTGCACTCCCTATTACTCTGCTATGCCCATGTTCAGTGTCACAAAATGAGCTGCTTCTTACTTACCTCTAACAATTCACCTGTTGTTTCCCTCACCACTGCCCTGCATTTCCATTTCAAACCCCTTTAAAGCACAGCACAAGTGGTTATAAAGCCCTGCACCTCCCTCCCTCTTGCTGTCCCTGTAGCCCCTTGCTAGTCCTCACACAACCTGTCTTGCTTCTCTGCTGTGACTGACACAACCACTGCACCTCTCTCTTTTAATCCCCAAAGTCTGACACAACCACTGCACCTCTCTCTCTCTTTCAATCCCCAAAGTGGTCCCATCAGTTACCCAGGAGCAGTGCCTCTTTGACCCATAACTGACTCCAGCTCATCCAAGAAAATTGTGGAAGGAGCGTGGTACCGGGCGAGCTCAAACAACACCTGTCAGAGAGAAGAGTAAATGTGAAAGAGAAACTAACACAAGAAGGCACTAAAGTGAACTGGCATGGAAGATAAATTAACAGCACTCACATCCCAAGGGATATCTGCCGGGAAAAAGCTCTGGGTAGGCTGAGGGTCCCTGAATCCTCTCAAAATCTGAGAGGTTTGTAAAGGAGATATAAAGAACACAGCCTTGTAATCCTGTCTTTATGTGTAAATCTTTCTGTCTAAATCCTATCAGAGTACCCTGAGAATAATGGGATAGAAGAAAATGATCCATCAGAGGATTCTGGGAACTCCTAAATTGTTATTGAGATTAAGCATGTGCTGTTTGTTGTTGCTCCATTTGTACTTTTTTTTTAAATAAGGATTTGAGGGAAAAAAATTGGAGGTCAGCTGAAGCATAATGAAAGAAAATGCACTGATTCTTTTGATAAGAATCAAGCACTCATTCTTTTTCCTGATCAAAACAAACATAAATTGCTTGAACCATCATGACTAAAAAAATGGACTATTAAGCTGAAACAAAAAAATATGGATCTGCTCTTTGGAGAATGAAGTTTCATCTAATTTTCCATAAACATGCCTGTGTTAGGAGTAAGAAAACACTGCCAGTTCTTCTTGAGCAAAAGTGGTTTTTTTAGGTTTTAGATACGTATCACTAACAATATATATTAGTCCAGCGCTTTTAAATCTGAACACTTAAAAAAATCAAATTTTAAAAGATAAATATTATTTTCATCACTCTGAGCATGAAACACAGGGTTAAAGTTTTTTGCCCAGAGTAACAAGTAGACCATGACCAGTATAAAATTTTACTAGAAATATAATATATAAAATATATAAAATCACAGAAATATGGCGTAGAATTGAGCAAAACAGGATGAGAGGATATGCCTCCAAATGAGCACAAACCCCATATATACTCCCTCTTCACCAGCCTCATGTGATTTTGGGATATAAATTCACACAATACTTTTCTTAGAGCTCTCCTGATCCACGATCTTACTTCATTTTTTGATTCTGCTCTAAGTTTAACTAAGGGTAAAATGCCACAAATTCAGTATCAATGCATGTGCTGCAGCATGTTCACAAAAGCCTTTTGGATGATGGTGGCAGAAACCAGACTGCCCCCACACACTCCTGCCAGAAAAGAAGATTCCATGAAGCTACTGAGACAGATGTCAAGAGGATCAGTAATAGAGAAAGGGAATGTCAAAAGAAAAATATGCCATTTTAAAGGACAAAGGAGGCAGGACGAGTAAGTGTGCTGCAGCCATTGGTTACATTTCAAGAGAGAGTAACAACGCCATTTGCAGAGAACAGTTTGCTCTGGTTATTTGTTTCCAAGACCTCTGCATTTACCTGAAGTGCAGCCCATGAGATGAGGGTAAAGCAGGTTAAGGGCTTGTGGATTTCCATTGATCTGGTGGATGTTATGGAGAGATTCAGATGGGCAAGGATGATACACCTGAACCCCTGAATTTTTTTGTACCATGCATACTCCTCACTAGTTTATACACAAAAATGCACTTACCCATTAGCCAGCAAACTACCTTCCTTGAAACAACATTACATCTGCATTTGACTGGAAGATATTTGTGACAAGGGAGTTCTTTGCACATTTTGTGCCATGAAGAACAGTTAGGAATTTGGGAATCTAAATTACATTTTGCAGGGTGTGCCTATGAGCCAACCCCTGTAAAATGGATGTGAAGTGCTCTGAAGAGGTCACTAAGCACACACTAGTTTGGAACTCTGATTGTCTGACTCCTAATCAGGCAAAGATCTTTGCTGCCTTCAGAACAACTGCTCCATCTTACATGACAGAACTGAAGGCCCACAGCAAGGATCCATTATGAGATTTCTGCAGAAGTGATGTTATTCCCACATTCAGAACTAGGTATAATCAAAGTCATGTTTTGTCTAAACCAGAAAAGATTATGAGTATCAGAGGAAGACTTGTTTCCAGTTCTGTGCAGAACACCAGTTCTTCAAGGGGGAATGTGATGTTTGTTAAAGTATAATGAATGAGGGAGTAATTCTTACCCGGACAAGTTTTTCTGAATCACCCCTCCATTTGCTGACAATGGTGGATGCTGATATGTTGAAAAAGGTTGTATTGCATTCTGTGGCAACAGCCTTAGCAAGCAACGTTTTTCCAGTACCTACAAACAACAGTGTTTGAGAAATTCACTCTCCAAAGGAATAAAATGCAAATATTTGAATAAATTCCCCTCACCCTACTACCAGTCTGGTAAAAACAGTAAAAAACTCATAGAGTGGTCCAGGTTGAAAGGGACCTTTAAATACCATTGAGTCCAAAACCCTGCAATGATCAGAGACATCTTCCATTGTCCCAGGCTGCTCCAAGCCCTGTCCAACCTGGCCTGGGACACTGCCAGGGATCCAGGGGCAGCCACAGCTGCTCTGGGCACCCTGGGCCAGGGAATTCCTGCCCACCCTCCCAGCCAGCAATTCCTGCCCCAGATCCCATCTGGCCCTGCCCTCTGGCCCTGGGAAGCCATGGCCTGGCTGCTGTCCCTGCAGGCCTTGTCCCCAGTCCCTGGGCAGCTCTCCTGGAGCCCCTGGAGGCCCTGGCAGGGGCTGGCAGCTCTCCCTGGAGCTTCTCTTGTGCAGCTGAGCAGCCCCAGGTGTGCCAGGCTGGCTCCAGAGCAGAGGGGCTCCAGCCCTCAGAATATTTTGTGGCCCTTTCAGGACTGTTTGGAGAAACTCAGGTAATACAGAACTGCAAGTGCTTTCTCCAAAACCTGAAGTAGTGCATGCTGAAATGGTCAGATGCCTTCTGTGGGAGGAACATCTAAACATTCACAGGAACAAATGGAGTTCATTGCAGAGACAGGCTTTGCAACCTGTCTCAGGTGGTTCTTGTGCCCTTTGCCCCCTTCCAGCCACATCCTTGTGTCAAAGTGGGGAGTGGGAGCAGGGAAGCTGCACCAACAAGGAAAACACACAGCTGAAAGAAGGCAAAACTTGCACACCATTCCCATAAAAACCCCTAAAAGCAGAAGAAAGGGAGGATGTTCTTCACTATGGAGGTAAGTCCATGGCAGATTTATTGACATATCATAGGATCATGCCAAACTTGATTAAAATGGTCCAAGCTGAGTAAAAACAGAGATCTGAGTTTTCATTCCCCTGAATTGTTAGTGTAAGTACTGTCTCTGGAAGATTCAAATATAAAAATAGCCAAGGCTCATAAGAAAGGACAGGTTTAAGTGTCAGAGATGGACATATCCATCCAACATTCTCTTCTTTTAATTTATGTACAGAACATGTTCTTTTTTAACAATCTGATCTAATTAACATCTATTTATCCACAGGAAAAAACAAGAAGCAGTGACAAACACAAAGATGTGGTAAAAAGCTCTCTATACCTGGTGGTCCATACAGCAATAATCCTTTCCAAGGAGACAGAATGCCAGTAAACAGCTCTGGATACTGTAGAAGCAGAAAAGTAATTCAGGGATTAAAAATGTATCATCTAAAACAAACTGCAAGGTAGTCCCCACCTTCACTGCTCCTAGCACATTCAAGAAACATAAGAAATTTGAAGACAGGCATAAAACCACACCAAAACAAGGTGACATGTATGATCTGAGTACTGAGAAAAATGCTGTATTTATTATTTGAAATCTGTTTCCAGTGTTTTTTGGGGTTTTTTTCAAGTGCAACTGATGTTACATTCTCTTCTGTAAGTCATTTTTCATGGAATTAATATAGGCCAATTCCAGCACTTCTTACAATGGCAAAGGTGCCAAAGAGTTGGACCTAAATCTTAGAATTTTAATACTGAAAGGTAATTTTCCTATAGAAGAATGCATGTGCCATTTCAGCTGGAACAGAAGTAGTTCTGGCATGAAACAGGACCACCAACAGCTCTAAAAAAGTACAGAAATATTGAGAACTCTAAAACACCAGGGTAATTGCAAAGAAACAAGCTAACGAGCCCAACACTGGTTTTCTCAAAACTATTTGGCACCTTACCTTTATGGGGTAAACAACTGCTTCCTTGACCAGCCTTTTAGCTGCATCCAGTCCTATAATATCATCCCACTTCACATTTGGCTTATGGAGATAAATGTCCTGCAACACACATCACATCTTGTTAGCAAAACTCCTTCTGCAGTCAGATAATGACCTCTGGCAAAGTAAAAGGATCGACTCAGTGATAAAATAATAGTGCTGTTAAGTGATGCAGGCTGTATTAGCTAACCCTAGGGACCAGGGACCTCCCAGGAGGGAAGCATACCTAGCAATCACTTCCCCTCCAGGCCACGGTTTCCCTAATGTATTCCTACCAAATGTAGGAATCTGAGCAGATCTTCCTCAGATCTATTTTCTGTTAGTTCAGTTTTGGAACCAACCTTCATATCAGGAGCTATTGTGATATGAAGGTTCACCAGCCCTAATATTTTGTCTCTATTGCTGCAAGGATTGGATGTTTAAAAAAAGAAGTAAAAGCAATCATAGTGACACATTGGTTCAAGTTTACAACCATCAATGGACGTCAGTAATTCAAATTACATCTGAATCTTTGAGCTGAAACACCTTTTGACATTCATTCTTCAGTGAATTTTTCTTCCCTCTTTTTAAAACATGTTTGTTTTGTAGTCACAAGTTTCACAGCTCACTCATGTGCCATGTGAAAATACTCTGGATTTTTAAAAACTTGATGCTCAGTAACTTTATGGCTGCACCTATTACTTACATTATTACCTATTAAAATGTTAATACCTATTAGGTTATTACTCATGTTGTAAGTAATAGTGAAAAATTTCTATTTACTCCACACTATGCAAGATTTTATATGCTGTAAGAAAAGCTGTGAGAAACTGCAACAGGAAGAAATTTTTCCCCTAAGCATCTGTCAAAAGATAGACGGTAATTAGTCTATGCCCTGAAGCACTCACTAAATTAATTTCATTTAATTCATCAAACTTTCCAAATCTTCTATGAATCCTTCCATTTGCCTTCATAATATTTTGTGGCTTTGTGTTCCAGGGGCTAATTGTTCTGCAAAAAATATCATATCCTCAATACAAATACTCAGGATAAATTCTGCTCTCCAACAAAAATAGTCCACACAGACTGAAGAAAAATTATGTGGTTGTATCCAAGGGGAAAAGTTGATTTAATACAATTAGAAAAAATTATTTATATAGAGTAGATTACACTTTCTCTTTCTATTAACAATGAATTAAGATGAATCAGATTTCTGCTATTAAGTAGACTTCCATAACTGTTTCCAAATTAAATTAGATTGTTTTATGAAATAGATATAACATGCTATTTATTTTTATTGATTTATACAGTGGTGATTACCATAGCAACTAGGAACATACCATAATGGAGCACAATTCAAAAAACACACCATAACAAAGGAAAGCAATTTTTTATTGCTTTTTTTGTTAATGCAGCAGCAAAAACCACATTATTTTAAAGGTCTACCATAAATAAAAGACCAGAGAGGAAATGAAACAAATGAGAATTTTCTTACTTTAACGTTGGAAATTTCCTAAGACATTTCTTAAGTTCTACTAAATGTCAAATACAAAACTCGTGGACCAAGAATCTGGGCACAGATATAAAAATCAGTCAGCAAAAGTCTTGCAGACTTTTTTGAAAGATTATTATAAGCAGGTTTACCCAGGCTGATATCACTCGTGATGTTTATACCCAGAAAGTCACAATTACCAAACACTGAGAGACTCATCCAAAAGTGGTGGATGCTAAGCATTTGTGTGTGCTGTAGCCACAGATCCCCAGCAGACCAGGGCTGGTTTGTTAGGTTACACCTCAACCCAGGAGTGAAATGAAACATTGCTGGCAATGCTGTGGTTCCCTGCAGGGGTCAAGCTGCCAATCCTGGAAAAATCCCCAAGTTTGCCCTGAGATATGGTGCATTAATGATGCTGCTCTGGCAGTGCTGGGATGAGAGCGCTGCTTGCAGAGCCTGCAGCATCTCTCACTGCACCACGTGAGGACACACAGGGAGGGCAGATGGTGCAGCCTGCACAAAGCAAGGCACAGGACAAGTGCTAGGCCAGTGGCCCCTGGGCTGTCCCAGCCATGGTGTGACACAGCCCCAGGGCAGGGCCTGTCCCCTGGGCTGGCACTGCTGGGACACCTCCAGTGCTGGGGACAGCTCTGGGCCCCTCAGGACAGGAGAGACACCGAGGGGCTGGAGCGTGTCCAGGGCAGGGAAGGGAGCTGGGGAAGGGCTGGAGCCCCAGGAGAGGCTGAGGGAGCTGGGAAGGGGCTGAGCCTGGAGCAAAGGAGGCTCAGGGGGGACCTTGTGGCTCTGCACAAATCCCTGCCAGGAGGGGACAGCCAGGGGGGTCGGGCTCTGCTCTGGACAGGAGGAGAGGGAACGACCTCAGGCTGTGCCAAGGGAGGTTCAGGGTGTATGCCAGGAGCAATTCCTTCATGGAAAGGTTTATCAAGCCTTGGCACGCTGCTCAGGGCAGTGGTGGAATCCTCATCCCTGGTGGGATTTAAAAGCCATGTGGATGTGGCATTTGTGGACATGGGTTAGTGGTTGCCTTGGCAGTGATGGGGGGATGGTTTGACCTGATGACCTTAGACAGCTTTTCCAACCTAAATGATTCTCTGATTCTAAACCATGTATGAATACCAAGGTTTGATAATAATTTTGGTAGATGCTATCTATTGCATTCAGAATTCAGATACTGCTGTGATACTGGCACACCATCCACACTGACTATAGCTCTGTGCCTGGAATGGAAACTTCACCTGAACAGTGGAATCAAGGTTTCTCCCACCATCTGATCACAGCTAGATAAAGCATTAGATAATAGTTGGGTTTAGCTAATTTATTTAGATCTCTCTTTCCAGTGAAGTATTGTACTTTTTTCTGTAGCAAAGAGGAAAGCCATGACAGTCTGCACAGCATGATTAAATTACCTGTTTCCCCATTATAAAGGAATAGTCTTAATTATTTCCTCCCACTGTGCATCAGAAAGAAACATCATTACATGTAAAGAAATGACTTGTTGGAGAGCTATGTGGAGAGAAAAATAACTTGCAGATCCAAGAATAAGCACTACCAGTGACAGTAAAAGGAAACAAACAGCATTCCCAGATGACAAAGATAACCAACATCTCTCTACAACTGACATGCAGATCTGCTCTTACTTTGCTTATAACCATTGCAAGTTCCCTCATCTCACCAGTCGTGCCAATAAAAGCACTAAGAGGTTTCAATAATCGCTCCTAAAAGAGAAAAATATAATTTCTTGTCAGAAATATTTTTAGACAAACTATTAAGTATTTTTTAAAAACTGATACATAGTAGTAACATAAATTTTTAAAGCTGCAGAAATATGTGTAATAATAAAAATTTTGAAGTAAACCATATTTGCAGTAAGTCATCTTTTCCTTTAACTTGAATCAACTTGAATCAACATTAAAATGAGCAGCTTTCTAATTGCACTTATAGCCCTAAATATGCCCTACATAGATTAAGAGGAGAGAAAAATGTAACTACAGGTCACTGTTTTGTCACATTCTGGTTTTGGATAGTTTCTTCCAGCATAGCAAGTTTCCAGGCAGACAAGCACCACAAAAGCTGGATGCACTTTCTGAGAAGTTCTGGCTTATGTCTGGAGTGTTTACAGAAAACTTATCTCAACCATCAAAATTCTGTTGTCTCAGCTGAGGCAAATGCTAGAGACATACTGAGCTGAAAGGAACCAGAATTTCACCCCCAGAAGTTCCACAGGTGTCTGCAACTTTTTTCTTTTTCATCATAAGGTCTCATTTTTATTTGTTGCCTGCTTTTCAGAATAAACAACTGTCATCAAATTAGACCAGTATCAAGTATGACTGTCTCTCCAAGGAGGAAATACACGTCTCAGAAATCCAAGATCTTTTTTATAACTTGGGAACAAACCCAATGTTGTTCCAGTATTTTGTTCCTGGTTGTGCAAAACTCAAATTCATATTGATTGGATGGAAACATGAACAGAAACACTTACTGATGGATCTGGATCACAGTTAAGGCTGTTCATGGGAATTCCATCTGGTGACACTCTGCCAGCATCCTGAATCATCCTGCGGAAGTCAATTATTTGGCCCTAAAGGAGAAAAAAATACTGCTGTAGGTTTTACCACCGTGGTAGCACTACTCTTAAAAAATACACTGGACCAAATTTTGCTGGCAATTACAGCAGAATATTTCCTCACTGCATATATAGTCCTAATTATGGCAAAAATTGACCACAAAAATTGACCGTGGTAGCTAATGGGCATAGAACACACAACTCAGTCAATTCAATAATTTAACTGCAGAGCCTTTCATTACCTCATTTAGGAATTCAAAATTTATCTTCAGTCATAGTTATTTAAAAAAAGAAAGTTAGTTTAAAAAAAGATATATTCCTCTCTGAGTATGTTGGAAATATTATTTAATGAAAAAAGTGCCTATGCAAAGAATTACAAAACCTTTTATACAAAATTGTAAAACAGACTCTTCAGCTGACTACACAGAAACATTTCATATAAAAATAGACAAAAAATCCTACCATTTGATATTTTTTGAAAACCTCTGTGATTGTCTTTTTTTTTTCCCCACATACCCATTTCTCTGATAAACCACAAACCAGGTTTCCACCAACCTTTCTTGGGTGAGAGCTGTCTCCTCCAGTTTTGATTCCTGAGATGCTTAAGCCAAAATCAGATTGATCCAGAGTATCTCCACCATCACTGTTCTAAAGAAAAATGCTTTTTAAAACAGATGTGCTGCCAAGTAAATGGATTGAAGATATTACATTCAGGGAATCATTCTATTCCTTCACACAGGCCCAGAAGAAGTTCCAAGAGAAATACTGATCATTTAAACACCACTGTACATTTAATTAGACTTCACCTGACTGGAGACATCAGTGAAAGCCACAGCTCTGGAGGTCAGCAGTGAAGTATTCCATGCAGAATACTGCATTTTACATAAGAAGCACCTCTTATGAACAGTGGAAATGACAGGCCTAGTAAAAGGCACAGCATGTCAACTCAGAAATTAGGAGCTATTTTAGGATTATGTATTCACTTCACAGCAGTTGTTGCTGTAAAATCCAAAATGTAATGTTTTGAGGTATTTTTAGGGGTAGCAATAGGTCAGAGAAGAGTTCCTCTTGATGCAGAAATATAGCCAGGCCCTTAAAAAAAGCTGTAATAGTGCTTGCCCACCAACCTCCTGTTCCTGCTCCACCCTCTGCAAAGGGCTGATAATAAAGTAGAATTCACAGCAATCTCACCAACATGAGATTCTCAAACCTGAATGTTACAGAGCCAAATTACTCCCCCAGTCTCAAACAACTTATGCACTGTGAAGATGCTTACAGCTGATACCAGACTTTCTTTATTTGTTTGTTTTGCTTTCTGGCACTAAAGGATGAATACATTTGTATTAATGGAAAAACTCTGATTGTTTTCAGTATGGGTTGGATTATATGCCTCCTTTTCCTCTTAACTTTTGCTTGTGACTGCCCCCAAACTCATGGCCAGAATTGCTCTTGAAGCCTTGCACCTATAATCTTTAAATGACATAATCAGTAAAACTCATTAGTTGCACAATTATTAATCGTGTAACTCCCACCCTCTTGCTGCCTACAGACTCCCCAAACAAAATCACATTAATTTCAACTGTACTGCTGCCAAGATAAAACATGTTTAAACCTGTCTGGGGCTCTCCTTGGTGGAGGATTTACGTTCTGTACTCCCAGGTGAAGTTTTTGACACTAGTTGTTGCACTGTCTGTTGCTTGACCCTTGGTACATTCTGAGAAGAAGTTGCTGTCCTAGAATTAAGACAAACAACGCAAGACTTCCATGACTTTTTTTTTTCATCCAAAATACCAAAAGATTAAAACCTAAAGCTTGCAAATAAAGCAGTTTTAGGCTAACTTTGCTCCCACTGCAGTTATGGCAATAATTTCAATCACAGCAGAGTTCAGTGCTGACTTTCTTCAAACACCCACCCCACTTTACCCACACTGCAGAAGCTCTGTAAATCGTCTGCCTCCATTTGGGAAATAAGTCTCTAGTTTCCTCTAACACATTAAAAAAAAAAAGGCACAACACACTCAGGAGCACAGCTCTAAGCTTTGGTACTCCTCTGGTATCACAACATTATCTTAACCACTGTGCATATCTGCTTTTACTAGAAAAAAATTCTGCCCAGAAAATCACCCCACACATCTCTCTCACCTTCTTGCTCTTCCTCCACCTCTCAGCTGTTGTTTATTTTCTGCTGTGGCAAAATTAATATTAAAATAATTAAGGATATAAAAGAGGGCAATTTGAACCTTTTTTTCCCTTAAAAAATATTTTTAAGCACACAATAATCACCTTGGAAATAATAAGGCATAAACGGGAACAGTGTCAGTATAAGCACTGCAAGCTTGCAAAAATTTATTGAAAAAAAACTGGTGTTGGTGAGAGTGGTTTTGCTTCAAGCTTTTTACATTTTATCTCAGTTTATATTCAGTCTTTGGTTTCTCTGCTTACATTTTAAAACCAGTATCATGTTCACAGTAAAATGGACTACCAGAAATTAGATTAAGTACAATAATTTAATATATCACACAGAATGCTTATTTAATGCTAATAATTTTTTTTATTGTTGAACTGGGAAATATTAATTTGCCTCACTCCTCTGAAGAGGAATCAAGTTCAACATAACAAGACAGAATAAATGTCACATTGAGACAGTGGTTATCAAACTATGTTATCTTTTGCATTTATATAATTTGAAACAATTTCTGTCAAAGGAGAGCTTTTTTTTTACAACATGTCCAACTTGCAAAGCCCAGATATGAACTTAGAAAGCCAAGGGTTTGTATGCTATCAGCATGCCCCTGGTTACTCCAAAACACATCTCCTTTCAGTGTTCTCTGTACAATGCTTTTCCACTCGTGATTCTCACACACTTGCATAAAATAATCCTTCACAAAGAGCTCTTTCCCTGAAGGAGCTTAAGAACCCGGTGTGTTCAGGGGCAGCAGAAACTATGGAGCAACCTGTAATCTTGTGGATATATCTACAATGCTTCCAACTGGAATTCCGCATGGAAATTACCAACTTGTTACTGTAGGACTCACCAAGAGCGCTGCAAAGAATTCAGCAGGAAGGAGCACCACACCAAGGATTTTATTTAGATATTCAAGTCTGGCCACAGGCACAATCTAGAGCATGGTGCAAACTACGTGCAGGAGAAGAGGCTGCTTATGCTTTAGGCAAAAAGGATGACCTCTGCCTGCCAGCATGGTCACAAATCTGAGCTTAGGTAATAGCAGACTACTCCATGCCCGAGAAGCTTTACTGACCAAAATTCCATAATGAGAGCTTTTAAGTGTCCAAGAGTGGCATTTTGGGAATTCTTTTTTGCTTAGATCATGGATTCAGTCTTGACTACTGCTCAGTTTGACTATAATGTGAAAAAATGTTTTTTAATACATTTTCATTCTCAACTCACAACAAATCCTTTCTGTTTTGTCCTGCAGGGCTGTTCCTCCTCTTTGTATTAACACAAATCCATAGGTTCTAGATGTACACACCTTTTTCAAGCAAATAATCACTAAACCCTTTAAGCTGGAAAACACCTCTAAGACCACCCAGTCCAATCACTCCCCCACCCCTGCAGTGGCCACCACTGACCCACGTTCCTGACTGCCACATCCACACGTGTTTTGAACACTTTCAGGGATGTTGCTCCACTACCTCCTTGAGCAACCCATGCCAGGGTTTGACAACTTTTTTCCATGAAGAAATTTTTCCTAATGTCTAATCCAAACCTATATCCTTCAAGCTCTTCATCAATTATTCTCACAGTTGTTCTTATGACTTCTCCAAGTCACATTTCATGATCAAGTGCAAAACCATTCTGCCTCTCAGGGCCATAGCAGAATGCTCATATTCTGAATTGTCTTATTCTGTATCATTTATTTACTATTCTCTCCCCATGAGAAGAAAGTGGATAAAAATATCTTTGCCATAATGCTTTGTGCTTAGCTCACGTTTTCCAATACCAAAGCAGCTTTCAAAAGACAGAAAAATGCCACCTTCTAGTTCCTTTATATAAAGAAAGAAGAAAAAGCAGAAGGGCTCAAATCCACACCTCTGAATTCTAGCCTTGTGTGCTACAACTACAGATCTGTAACTGTAAGGGTTGGAATATTAAATACTGACATACATGGCAAGGGCTGTGAGCATAGCAGGGAAATACAGATTTTAGATTTTGGAAACAAAAGATTTCTTTTTGGAACAGAGCCACATACCAGTGTCCAGAACCTTTTTGGTAATTTTAGGATACTTCTGAAATTTTACAAAATAGTAGCTTTCATATTCCATCAAAATTGTCTGAAGATCAATGTTGTCACAAACTTCAAAGCCACGTAAACTTAATTTTGTCTCTTGTTCCAAAGCATTTGCAGCATCAACATATCTGGCAATTTAAAAACAAAACAAAGATCAAAAAATTGAGAGTCATTATCTTACTCTGATTTCTGAGAGAAGCAGCAAACAATGGCACTAGTATGCATACGGTATCTTTAACCTGTCTGCAACCCCATTTTTATAGAAATATAAACTCTATTTTAATAAGCTTTATTGGTTGATCTGCAGTCTTTTTAAATTATATAGGGAAAAACTGTTTCAGAAACTGAAACAATTTAGCAAAGCAAACTGTGAGGATACCTCATAGTAGTTTCCTCTTCCTCACATCACCCCAAAGGTCCACACCATCCATTCAGCCAGCAGAGGACAGAAAGATGCAGTACAGCAGGTCAGATACACACAATCCCACAAGGGTAGAGCACTATTATTTAAAAAAAACATACCCTTCCTCGATTAAGTAATGCAAAATTAGAATGAGGAGATTTTTCCGACGAGCTTCTGTTCGCATCTCCTCCTGTGAATTAAGACAGAACTCTAGATCAAATGTAATATTCTCTTTATTGCTGTAAACAGCATCTAAATGTAGCCTCTGGAAACAAACAAATTAACACAACAGCATGTAAGAACTGTAAAACAACTTACTGTTAATAAACACAGGGAAAGTGGTTTTCAATCTAATTTTTCTTACACATTATCAGGGCTACTAGATGGGTAGAAACCTTTTCCTAGAGAAGAGAAAATTACTTAAGGGTTGAACAAATAACTTACTTCCCTTTCAATGGTTATGGCTCCCAACATGTTCAGACTGCTGTGAGTTTCAGGGCAGGACTCTTGCAGGCCTCAATTCTTCAGGGACTATGCAAGGAAATCTCGTGCTCCATCCTGGCTGTGTCCCTCTCTTGCAAACAGAAACCTGGTCTCTGAGTGTCTGAGAAGGGGGGCTGGTGAACAGGTCTGGGATCTGCATGATTCTACTACAAAGACCAGCTGTAACACTTGGTGACATCTCCCATTTCATACATTAATACACCTCCCATTAAACACAACAAATGAAACACAGACACTGGAAGGATTAGTGGATTGGGGTGGCATGAAACTTGCACAATTTTACCACAGGACTGACTGAAATCAGCACTCAACATGAACTCAAATTTCAATATGGAGTCAGTCCCATGGATGTCTTGGCACAGACTGGAAAGTCCAAAGTCATTCACAAAAGGTTCAGCAATAAAAACAAGGCAGCATAAAACATCCTTGTCTTCATTCATCTGAGAGAGTATCAGATACAATATCAAGTAGAGGAAAAGGTGCAGTGGAAACAGAATCATGCAAGATGAAGGAATAAAGCCTTACTCTGATGAAACATGCCATTTATTCTGTGTCTGCAGAAAACTTCTGAGATTTTTTGTTCATAAAAGAAGTCATTACAATGAAAGCTCTAGAAATCAGCACACTGCCTTTGGTTTGCCTCACTGGGACTTGAAAGTCCATACTTTCCACAGGGAAAGTATGTAAGGCCAAACACACATTGAGGCAAATTTATGACTTCCCTTCTCTTTCAGGTTGGGAGGTATTGGGAGTTGGACTCAATGATTCTCATGGGTCTCCTCCAACTTGAGGTATTCTGTCTTTCCTATGTTTCTGTGGTTATTTGTGAGGACCCAGTGAGAACATGAAGGAGTGGCACCAAAGGGATGATGGGGAAAGAGCAGCAACTTCTGCTGCTTGCACAGCACATGCACACCCCCGATCACACTGCACAGTAAAGCACCACAGGCTCCTGCTTCCACCCGCAGTTTCCCTCCTTTCTTACCCCAACTGAGCAGTGCCTGCATCCACCAAGAACAAAGAAAAAGCCCAGCCCAAGTGTGCTGCCTGTGGGTGACAAACACAGATTTCTCTCCTCTTCATACTGCAAACAGAGCCCCACCAACTGTATCAAAGATCTGGGCTGCTTTCTGCCTGTGCCTGGCACACAAAGATGCCAAGGAACTACTACGGACCAAGGCTGATGTTTTTAAACCCCACAAGATGTGCAGAAGAAATACACATACATGAAGACCATTACACTATTCCTTCCAGTCTCTTGGAAGAGAAAGCAATCATAGCAAACTGCTAATAGTAGAGAACCATTTATTCTAAACAGCAAAGGTGGTTTTTGGGTGGTGCAAAACCAATTTACCTCTTTATGCACCATTCCTTTGCTAGGTTAGACCTCCCTCTGCTCTGTACACAGTGCTGGGTATCACATGGCGTTCCACTGCTATTTCAACACTTGAGATAGCACCATCAGCTACTGTTTAATTTTAAAATAAAATCTGCCAGCCTGTAAAAAGTACTGCTTAGAACGGGGAAGAATTATCCTAGTCCAGCAGGTATTTCTGGGGCGTTTGCTTCAGTTGTGGGGCCACCTAGCGTCACGACTAAGGAAGAGCTGGGGTTTGCTCTTAACGTTCCCTACAGTGTATTCGCATTTCACATGTATATATACACTGTATATATACAGGGTCAAAGTGTATTCGCATTTCACATATTGCAAAAAAGATTTGTAGAATCTTCATCCTGGTTTTCTAGAATGAAGGCTAAAACTGGTTGGGGAAAACAGAAAAAATCATTTCTACCTTTACTACCCTTGATACCCTCCTGAGAAAGTGTTCCCAAAATGAAGTTACAATACCACTTCAGTGGTGGTACAAAGATAATTTTTCTGAACCATTTTGGGGAGAAAGGAGTGCTGTGGGAATGTTTTGTAGACTGGTAACTCTTGAATGATGCAGACAGGTTCCTGGGAGGTGCTGCAACAAGAAATTAACCAATTCTGAATATTCCCATGAGCAAAGAGAGAACACACACACTCTGAGATGAAAGGGTCTTTTCCTTCTTAATCTTCTGGTGTGCTGGTGTTTGGAAAACAGGTTTTGAATTTTCACCCTTTTGCCATTTGTGCTGGATGACCCGAATCTTCCAAAACACATCTGGAGGTGCAAGAAGAAAACTGGAGTCACCACTTGCTGAGAATCCAACCTGTACACCCTTTGGAATGTAACTGCTCCTAAAGATTTATGCTGAGAAAGATTAACTGTTGTGTTTGCTAACATATCAAAGGGCAAGGTTACAGCTACCTCTGAATATTTAAAACACAGTATGCAAACAGAGTGGCTGCCACAGAAGACAAACACATCAAGTGTTTCATGTAATAAACATGGGTATTCTGACAAGAGAGGAATTGCCTCCGCCTGATAGACTGACAGGGTTCATGATCCATGCTTGGAACCTTCCTTGAAAAGAATCTGTGTTCTGGCAAGTCATCTGCTGCTGTTCATCCCCTTTTGCAACTTCTGCTATCCCTAAAGCATTTTAAGTTTGAGTATAAATAGTGATACAGTGATTAGCAGCACCTCAAATAATTTAAGTACAGACTTGCTTTGGGGGTAGGATAAAATTGTGTCTATGTGTGAGCCAGCTACTGCAACCTTGACATAGCCATGTTCTTCTGGTTGTGCTGACCAAACAGAAGGAAAAATGAACCTTTACATCCCAAAAGAGCCCCATCTAAAAATGCGAAGAGAGTTTAGACTGAAAGGTTAATTCTGTCTTTAACCATTGTTAAGAAGAATGCAAACAGCAATGGCTGATTTTGCAAAGTCATGCATGTGTCCAAAGAAAATTAACTAAGCTGTTAATCAGTTGAACAACTCACAATGACTTGTAATAGGTTGGACTTGAAAAACAAAACTGAGATATCTCTGGTAGCCCAGTTCTGTGAGTGTTCTATAAAACAAAGAAAAATCAAGGATCTTTCAACATTCACCTGTTACCAGTCACAAATCTGGTGAACCAGTGGCACACAGGTCATTGCCTGATGAGTCCCATCAATCCCTTTCCTGCATTTCACCATTATTTTAGCCATTATTTTAAGCACATTATTATTTCACCATTATTTTAGCACACACTCTTTCCAAAAGGCTGATGAGCCTCTGTCTGTGTCAGTGCCACCAGCAGCTTTATCTGTCTCCTTAAGAGAGCTCTCTGCCCACCCTGGTCTGCTGTCCTGTGCCCCAGTTTGTCCTCTAGGGACTGACCCACTGCACTTATGTCCACAAAAAAACCTGGCTGCCACAGCCCAGGCAGATAATAACACTGCCCAAGGCTTCTGCTGTGCTTGGAGAGGAAGTGGCAAATCTTACACAGCACAAAAAACCAGGAGTACTTACTAGTGCAAAGTTACTTAAAATTCAGTTTAGCTTTATAGTGATCTAGCCTTCCTGTTTAATTAGTATTTAGAATTGCATGTTGTTTATAGCCACTGGTATTTCAATAGATGTTTAAATGTTTAAAGTTTAATAAGCTTCCATTCTTAAAAGAACAGAAAAGCAGATGTAATTAAATTTTCAATTACTATAGGGGATTTTGGGGTCTATGAAATTAATAAAACCTTAAGGCACTTAAATGTGATCTTGTTTTAAAAACTAAACAGTTGAGCACTTAACTAATTAGCTTCAACACTTATAGTGTTATTTTATTTATATCTAGCTTAACAAAAGAGTGGCACATATTCCTATTTTTGAGACTTTTAAAATTAACCTCTAATAGGGTTGTGCATCTTTAGGTGTAATTGTTTGTTTAGTCATTTCCACATCTTTTACTAAAATGCATTTACATTCTAAATCAACCAAGTCTCTTGCGTAATTTCCTGAAATTAACGGACCTAATAAAAGATTAATTTAACTCAGTAACATTTCATTATCATTTGGCCCTATATATTGTACACTAATATGTTTTTTGGGATGAAAACTAAAGAGCCACAAGGGTAAATCATCACCTGGGGAGTTTGGGAATAAGAACAATTCTGCTTTAGTGTATGCACTCTAGGACATCCAGCTGGGGCAGTCAGGATGTGTTCAGAAAGACCCCTGACCAGGAATTCAGACAAGGGGCAGCCAGGTGGCTGTGCAATCACACAGGGAAAGCACTAATCATAACACACATGCAGAGCCCTTTTCCTCTTTGCCTTTGGGATCCCAGGATGCTGACAACTATGGAGTTCCTCAAAATCAAGCAGGCACCATGTGCCAGGACAAAAAGGCTTGATGGGCTCACCCAGTTTTCCTCCTCTCTCCACTACCCTGTATTCCCACAGCTTTCCATTCCCCATAGCCCTTTGGATATTTGCACCCTTGACAGGCTTGTCAGAAGGCTGAATGTTCAGTTCTTGTCCGGCTTGCTGACCGTACTTTTTGAGAAACACAAGCAGAGAATGAACTGGTGAGCTTTAAACAATGTATAACTTGGCTGCCAGTGAATAGAATTTCCCAGGACAAAAAAAAAGGGCGCTTTGCCCTCTTCTCTCTTCCAAATTATACAAGGCTGCTGCAAACAATAGAGTTGCCAAAGTTTTTCAAGGATTACAATGAGCTCTCATAATTAAAGACATACAGCAAAGCTTGCCACAGAACTTATGACTGGGAACAACAAGCAAAAAATCCTCTTGGCAGCTTCAGGTGGTTCTCCAAGCCACTGATTAAAAGAAGAGAGCCTCTGAACTTCTGCTCCTCTGTGAAACACAAATGACTCCCTCATCTCTATACCCAAAATATAGACTGTTACCTTCAAATCCATCCTGCCAAAAGGCTATGGAGAAATCAGTTTACCAAACGCACATCAAACCAAATCCTGTGGCACAGCTGAAGGGAAGAGCCCTTAAGCTTCAGTTGCCAGTCCCACAAACATTTCTGCATTTAGTACCTAGGACCCTCCTTGAGACAAAGGCCATGCAAATCCCAGCCGGTGAGGTTGAAAATTATCCCCTTTTCTCCTCCCCCCCTGCATGTTGATGCTGCTTCAATATCACACCTTCAGGCTCCATTCTCAGTGGTTGAGATCTGAACTCACTTTAGGGCTCAGAAAGATACCACGCTGGAGGATCCCATTCCTAGGTAAATATATCTATCCTATTAACCCTTCCTCAGGAGAGGAGACTGAGGGGCAGGCACGAATCTCTTCTCTCTGATGGGACCCAAGGGTATTTCATGGAGCTGGGTCAGGGGAGTTTTAGGCTGGATATCAGGAAAAGGTTCTTCCCCCAGAGCGTGGTCGGGCACTCAACAGGGTCCCCAAGGAGTTGTCGAAGGCTGCCACAGCTCCACGAGTGTTTTGACAATGTTTTTAAGAGCATAGTGTGAATTTTGGGGGTGTGCTGTACAAGTCCAGGAGTAAGAACATGATGGTCCTTCTGGGTACCTTCCAGCCCAGAACATTCTATAATTCTACAAGTGGTTGATACAACACCTAAAGCTCAGTCTCAGGACTCCTCCTAGAACATCTCTTTTGTGAAGAATCCTGTACTTTTCACTCTCAAGTGGGAAGAGGGATTGGTGTACGCATGCACAGCACTCTCAACAGCCTTATGGGAAAGGCTTTCAGCATCTCTGCAGCCTCTCTCCTTCTGGTGTAATTTAACCAGTAGATGGAAGCAAAAGAACAGGTTATGAAAGTCAGCAAAATCTTGCTGTTTCTGGACTTTCTAGGGCAAGAGCCATAGAATCATTGAATCACAAGACGGTTTGGGTCGGAAGTGACCTTAAGACCATCCAATTCCAAGCCCTCCCATGGGCAGGAGCACCTTCTACTATCCCAGGATGCTCCCAGCCCCGTCCAACCCGACCTGGCACACTACCAGGGATGCGGCCGTACAGCCGTGACTTTCTGAAATAAGAGCGAGTGGAGGAAGGAATACGGATTGTCTCCTTCGGCCGTGCCTACTGCTCCAGAACCATTTAGAGAGGGGCTGAGGGGGATCCACGCCCACCCCTGCCCATCACGCTCAGCCCCGTTCCCGCCGCCATGACACCAAACCCCGCGCATGCGCAAAGCACCCCGCCCCCCGTTGACATGGCAACCGCGACGCGCAACGGCGACGCGCAGCCGCCCGCCCCGCCGGTTCTCACCGCTTCCCTCGCCTGGTGGGTGGTTCTCAGCGCCTGGCAGGAGAGCTCCATGGCAGCAAGGGATACCGCCGGGAATGCTACCGGGAACGCCGCCGGGAATAATGCACCGAGCGCCCGGACCCGCACCCCGCCGACCCCCGAGGGGGACACGCGCGCCCCGCCCCCCCAGCGCAGCCAATCGGAACGTCGGAAGGTGAAAGATTGAATGAAGAGTTGCCCAATCACAAGTAGAGCAGCTTGGGCGGACGGCGGCGCTGACCAATGGGCGCTGAGTTCGCCTGGGTGGCGCGGGGCGGGGGGCGGTTGGGCGAGGGGCTCGGCCTGAGGGGATGCAGCGGCCCGGCCCCGAAACAATCCTAAACGACGCAAACCAACCCAAACCACGCCAAACCTACTTAAACCAAGCTAAACCAACGCAAAATATGAAAAGCCAAGTCGACCCCAAACAAGCCAAACCAACTCAAACTATGCCAATCCAACCAAAGCCCACCCCAAGCAAGCCAAATCAAGCCAAAACAAGCCAAATGAGCACAGCACTGTTAAACATGACCAACTCACCCAACAGAGCTGAGGTGTGCCTGAGAAGCAGCAGAGTGCAGTTTGCCTTTCACATCGAGGATGCGCCAGTGGGCCTTAAAATGGTGACCGCCACTGTGAGGGAGCACAGGGCTGTGAGAAGTGCTCTCTTCGGCTGCCTGGTTGCTGCAGCCTCCTGAGGTTCAAGATGTGAATTATTGGAGAGGTGAATTGTGCCTGTTGAACTGGCCCATTGGTCCAGCTTCAGTCCAGCTGGAGGGAGAACCTATGATCAAGCAAGACAAAACCTAAAGCTCAGTCTCTGGACCTCTACCAAATCTCGTCTTTCATGAGGAATCCTGTGCTTTTCTTGCACAGTGGGAAGAGGAATTGACGGACGCATGCACAGCACCTGACAGCTTTGTGGGAAAGGCTTTTATTATCCCTGTTCCCAAATCCAGCAGCTGCTCAGTTCTTGGATGGGGTAATGATCAGGTTCTCACATCATGCAACACAACCTGGTATTGTGGAAGGTGCCCCTCACCATGGCAGGGGATGGAATTGAATGAGTTTTAAGGTCCCTTCCAACCCAAAACATTCTGAGATTCTATATCACACTTGCTTAGCATCTCATCCTCAAAACCATGTTTTTTCCAGACATCCAGATCTTCCAAAAATACTTCTCAGTATAACCATCAGTACCCCATTATGGCTTTGTCCTTTTGGTGTCACTCTGTTCCCACTCTGGAATGTTTCCCCAGTCCTTTTCTTAAACTTTCCCAATTAGGCACATGCCAACACAGGTTTCACTGTGTGTTCACAGCTCAGGTAGTTGTGCTGCAAATGTAATATACATTCATCCTGTCAAGGATGCAATTTAATACACATTTTTTTAAATTACATTTGTCCCATAAAACATGGGGTTTTTTCAAAGTGGATCAGATTAATTTTTCTCTAACTAAATTAGGTCCTCTCCTACTAGAACGTGTGCTTAATTTTGTGGCCTTAATGTAGTAGTAGAGTATGTAACACATCTGTTTTTTCATTATCATGGGCTTATTTATGGCTCTGAAAGAGAAATTCCTGTAATTTAAGTTAGAATTCAAGCCATCCCAAGTTCATCACTGTTGGGAGAATAGCCTGGTTCAGGGCTGCATTTGACTGGAGAGTTTTCCACCATTACTGTTGAAGGGGTAATGCTACATTAATATGTGGTTTCCTGGATAAAGAGATTCTTCAAATCCTTTGAACAAAAATTGAGGGTAATTTTCACAAAAACTGTCCATAGAGGCAAAGGTTCACCCACAGTCAGGGAGCCTGTTTTTAAGACTCTCAAATCTAGGCCTATGTCAGTAGACATGATTTAATAAAAATAATAACTATCAAGTAAGAAACTTCATACCAAAATTTAAATATTTTTCTGTTAGTCTTATTACCAAAATATAGGTGTATCACCTTGGTATGTTAGGATGGGCAGGCAAAATTAATATTTCATTATCAAAACTGATTATAATGTATGTTTATATACATGAATACATTAGGTTTCTAATTTGGATTTTTCTAAACTTCAATATATCTATTGTAAACATATTTATATATAACTATATTCTTCATGTGCCTTTGTTGCCTTTTTCCCAACATGGAAACAAAACTCAAGATAATTTTAGTATGGAGGTAATATAAAAGAAGATCTTTAATGAAGGCCTTCAGGAGCAGTTACAGAAAGATGTCCAAAAAAGCCCACTTTCCCCCCCGCCCCAGGGCTGAGTACATTTTTATAGGTTTTAGGAAATTAGGATAATTGATAAAAGCACCAGTTAGGAGGATAAGTGGTGATGCAATTCACCCCCTAGGTCAAGCCCCTTCTTTGGAGCCCCACCTTCAGCACTAGTTATATTTTGTCCATGAAATGTGTCTCAAAGAGTTGTTCCCAGCTTTGGTTCCCAAGAAGAACCAAGATAAGACAGGGGCCTTGTACTTTCTGGGGCTTGGAGCTCTGGAATTCATTTTGTCTTTCTGATTAGGGAAAGGCCATGGAAAGTACCAGGAAAACTAGCTACTAATACAATAGGTGAGTTACAAATCTATGTGTGAAGAATACAGAGAACAAACATATAGAAGAAAAAAAAAAGGCAAACCCCAAATGGCATCACTTTGACAGAAGATTACGTCCCATCCAAACTCTGTTTTGTCAGACAGCTGCATAGAAAATGCAGATACAATGTAGGCACATAAATTATTTCTTTCCAATAAGCAGAATCAGAGAACCACAAGATAGTTTGGGCTAGAAGGGACTTAAAGACCATCCAGTTCCAATGCCCTACCTAGGAGAGGGACACCTTCCAACTAGACCAGGTTACTCCAAGCCCCATCCAACATGAGTATCCAACTTAAAGTATTGTGTCTTATAGCCAGAGATCACTTTTCTTTTCCTTTTTTTTTTCTTTCTTTTTTTTTTTTTTGTCAGCAACATGATTAAGGGTGTCTTTCACCCTCGGTGCTTTGACAGCTCTAGATCTCACACAAGAGGGTGGTAGGCACTGATCACCACTTAAATATTTTTGCCATTCACTTATAATGTTACCTTAAAAAGTTCATGGCTGTGGGATATGAGAGATGATGGAGAAGCTTAAGGCTAACCTAATAAAATTCCCTCCTTTTAACACAACACATGCAAAACAAATCCACTTTCCACCGACTCACCCCAGCCCCATCCCTGCCTGCAGTTCACACTCTGTAGTCTGTCAGCAGCTGGTTAAGCAGCACAGGAGGGGTTTGATGATGTATAATGCTGATAAGAGCAATTGTTGCAATCCTTCGAGCAGCTGTAGGGTGGTTTTGTTTGTTGTTTTGGGCACTTTTTTTTTTTTTTTTTTTACTTTTTTTTTTTTTTTAACTACAGTGTTTGTGGAAGGCTGGGAGGGTTTATTTGGATGTTCAGATGTCTTTCCGAAGTTAACACAGCTGTGGGAACAGGCAGTGCTTGTATGGGCATACTGTGCACAGCACTGGGGCGATTACTAGAAAAGGTTGAAACCAAATGAGGTTTTTTTTCCCTAACAAGCCTCAATTCAGGGGCAGGTTGCTTAGCACCTATAGGCTTGTTCCTCACCCTAATCAGTGCCTGCTGTGGAAGACAAAAACCCTAGCAACTAATTCTGTGATTTTCTGGGAGATAGGAGTATGCACTGGCTGCCTTCGGGAAAGTCTCCTCCAATGGCTAGTGCTGGGCTGAGTTTTAAAACCAACACTGAAAATCCAGAAAATGCTCAAGGGAAGAGCCTGGGACATGGTTCAGGAGATGCAACAGCAGGTTTAGGGAGAAGAAGGAGGAGAGGAAGAAAGGGGCATCGGAGATGGAGGTCCAAGAGGAAGCAGAAGTCTCGTATCCCGGACGAATTTATGACTTTTGAGGTAGGTTTCTTAAAAGTTTGGTGGAAGGAGGAATATTGGAAATGTTGAAATTTAGCAGCGATGACTTGGTAGCTGTGGAGTGTAAGCCTGGAGTTGATGTCTGTGAGAAGTTGTGGTAAAAGAGCAGGATTTTTAAGAACCTAGAGGAAAAGGGGAGATAATTGTAGTTACTGGAAAAACAGAAGAGGGAGATTTGAAAGGAATTTTTGTGTGGAAATAATGGAATGGGAGAGAAAATGGCCTGTGCCCTAAGAAAAAATTGAGGAGGACCAAAATTCCTCCTTTTTTTGTTGTTAATTTTGAGGATAGGGTCCCAGAGATATGTAGTATAAAGGCTATGAGGGAAAACAACATATGATGAAGGAACACTTCAGTAAAATATTAGGGAAAGGTACTATGTAAATTCTTGCTATCTTATGCATGTGAGGTGTATAAAAATAGTGTTTGCTCTTATCCCTGCAGATACTGGGGATAAGATGAATGGAAAGGTTGAACAATGTGGCTATGAAGTGAGAGGTGAATGTACACTAGAAAAGAACTGCCTGGCTCTGATGTGAGCTTGAACACTGATGTCCTTCCCAGTGTGTTTGAAGGAAGGAGCACTTGAGGGTTTGTTAAAAGAACAAAAGAAGGCTTTAGTCTGGTCTTGCTTTAATGATCTAAGAGAGTCTAACCTGCAGCTTGCCCCTTTAGTCTGGTATTGCATTGGAGGGAAAAATCAGCATTTGATGGACTTAGGACTTGAACTCATGCAGTGGTGTGGCAGATGGCATGTTTTATTAGCTTGTCAATTCTTGGTTTTGACTAACAGAAGAGGTTTGAAATTAATGAAGTCTTTATGTTTAAATCTTCAGGGAAAGGGGTGTCTTAAGACCAAGCACGAAAGTTGTTAGTGCAGAGGACTAGGTATCTGTGTCTGTAGTGGAAAACTTTGACATATTTAAGAGTTTATGTTGGAGTACGTAGTAAATAAAAACAAAAGCCTGTCTCAGAAAGCTGTTGCAAAATTGCACCTAATGATGTTAATTATTGAGTTCTTGGTGTCCAGGTCTTGTAGCAGCATTAAGTGCCTATAGCTAGTGTGTATGGCAGGGATCACTATCCTCTAGAAAAGCTCAGCTATTTGTTCCCAAAAATGCCTGCCAGCGTCCCTCCTTGCAGAGCCTGCTGCTGATGTGGCATGTCCCTTGGCCCATAAGTCGCCGTTGTAGTTGCTGCTCTGGATGTGTCAATTGTGCAAAACTAGCTTTCTTTTGGTTAATATGAGCAAATATGTTTTGTATTTCAGGCCTCTTTTCTTTTCCAGTGTCTCTTCATCTTCTTGTTTGGGTTGTGTTGGCTGCTCGCCTGTTTGTTGGCTGAGTCTTTGCAATTTTTTATTGCAATAAATCGGTTGTTTGGTTTTACAGCCAAGTTGCTGATGAAACTGAATATTGTGAGTAGGTAATTATTGTGACTAGGTAATGATCTCTGGCTGCTTTTGAAAACAATATTCTCGGCTGCACCTCGATGTTTATTTTTCTGTAAATGTCTCAACATTTCCCTTGCAGCAGGAAACCCATTATCCATATTTTGAAGCGTTCTGCTGGTGACATTTTCCCTTCATTTTTTATTAATATAACGTGCTGCATCATCATTATAATACAAATTCTGAGCGCTCTTGATTGGGTGGATAAACTGGGCTGTAAAATAACAAGCTTTCTATTTAATCCAATTGCAAACTGGAATATGTTTTATTTATTTTATTCGACGATTTTCTGGTTTGGTTGGTTTTTCTTTTTTTAAAAAAAAATTAATTTTGTTTGGTTGGTTTTTAATAGTACAATTCAGTTAAAGAGCAGAGTGCTAATCCTGGAGGGGAGGAAGCATGATAGGTATGTCCAGTTTTGGGCTCCCCAGTACAGGAAAGACAAAGAGCTAATGCAGAATGTCCAGTGGAGGGCACAAGGATGATGAGGGGTCTGGATCATCCCTTGTTAGCAGATAAACATCTCAAAGGCAGGTGTCCAGAGAATGGCACTGGACTCTTTTCAGTGCTGTCCAGCGACTGAATGAGGACCAGTGGCCACAACTAAAATACATGAAGTCTCACTTCTGCATGAGGAAGAACTTCTTTATGTTGAGGGTGACACAGATCTGGTAGATGTGATCCAGGAAGGTCAAGGAGTCTCCTTCTGTGAGAAATTTCAAACCCACCTGGACTTCCTGTGTGACCTGCTCTGTGTGACCCTGTCTTGTCAGGGGTTTGGTCTGGGTGATCTCTAGAGATCATCTTTGTTTTGTGATTGTGTGATCCCCCCGGTGTAATTTCCAGGGCCACTTCTTTACACCCCGAAGCTGGTGCAGGAGCACCGTGTCAATGGGGCCGGTAGCTAGGGGCGTTTGTGTACGCAGCTGGACTGGTTTTCCCTAACAGTTCCCAGTCTGTACCACCGCGGGCCAGTTTCCCCTCAGGATTCCCGGTGTGTCTGTGCCACCCTTGGCCAGTTTCCCCTCGGGATTCCTGGTGTGTCTGTAGCATCACGGGCCAGTATCCCCTCAGGATCCCTGGTGTATCTGTACCACTTCAGCCCAGTTTCCCCTCAGGGTTCGCGGTGTGTCTGTGCCAACCATGGCTCGTTTCCCCTCAGGATTCCCGGTGTGTCTGTGCCACCCATGGCCGGTTTCCCCTCAGAGTTCGCGGTGTGTCCGTGCCACCCTTGGTCAATTTCCCCTCAGGATTCCCGGTGTGTCTGTAGCATCGCGGGCCAGTTTCCCCTCAGGGTTCGCGGTGTGTCTGTGCCACCCATGGCCGGTTTCCCCTCAGGATTCCCGGTGTGTCTGTGCCACCCCTGGCCAGTTTCCCCTCAGGGTTCGCGGTGTGTCTGTGCCACCCATGGCCGGTTTCCCCTCGGATCCCCCCGCCCCTCCCTGCTGCCCTTCCCGCCGGACCGCCCTCCCCGTCACGTGCCGGGAGCGCGCTCCGGGTGCACGATGATGGTGGCGGCGGCGCCCGGCGGCGGCGGGTAGAAAATGGCGGATTTCGAGGAGCTGCGGGTGAGGAGGAAGGAGGGAGAGAGGTGGCGGCGGGGGCAAGATGTCGGTGCTGGGGGTTCCGCGCCGTCCCCGGGATGAGAGGGAGGGAGGGAAGGAGCGGGCCCTCCCCGACTTCCCGGGGGTCGGCGGGGTCTGCCTGGGGGTACCCTCCCTGTCAGTGCCCGGTTCCCCGTGCCTGCCGCGCGGGTTGTGCTGCTGCCGCCGCCGGGGAGGTTCTTCCCGCTCCTCCCGACATTTTAAAAGCCATCTCGGCGCTGCCGAGCGGCTCCAGGGCTCGAACGGCTCCTGCTGGGCCCCGCGCTCCGTGCAGCTGAAGGGAGGGCGGTGAATAACCGCTGGGCTGTTAAAAATGCTGATAGTCGTGGAATCTCTGGAAATCCACGGACCGCTTTCCAACCGGGAAAGCTGCGCCTGCCCAGCGTGAAACCCAGCGCTGCTTTTCAGACCTGTTTTATCTTCGGTTCATTATCTTTCATATTGTGGTGGTGGACTCTGTGTAGCAGACTTGTCGGAGTGGGTGTGTGCGTGCGTGTCCTTTCATTTTGTTAGGGTGCGTACACAAAGAGCTGACTGCATAGTTGGTGCTTTTCCTCCTATTTCCTGAACAATCCGCTGCTATCTTTGTGTGGAAGGAGGAGATTGCCCTTCAGCAGCATCCACACCTGCAGAAGTGGAATTCCTGGTGGGAATTCCGCGTGCAGGCCGCTCCTCCCCACCTGGACCTTGTTGCAGGAGGGATAAAAGCGAGTTAAATAGGAACCACTATGAGCTGGGCTTTAGTAGAGAGAAAGAGCTGGTGTTGGTGTGACCCGCAGTGGGGAATGTGCTGCAATCGCCAGAGAATTTCCCATGCTGAGGCTTCTTCCAGCACGAACACTGGTAGTGCAGCTGAGGAGCTCACTTATAAAAAATATAGTGGAAAGAACTGAGTTTCTTTGTCTGAGGACAACAATGCTCTGTCTCGGTTTTAGGTTTAGGAATTGTTGGCTTCTTTTTCTTTTTTTTTTTTTTTTTTTTTTTTGTAAGTGAACCTTTTGTTGTTGGGTTTTTTTTTTCCCTTTAACTGTGTTTGTGTTTACATGTTTTCTTGATTGGTGTCCTCACCCATTCTCAGCCCTCCTTCCAAGGTGTCTGGAAGGATTTGGTTGAAGCCCCAGTGTAAACTTTGTGCCAGTGGTTACTCTTTCATCTCTTCCTCTCCAGTCTGGAGGTGGAGTTATGATCTCTCTCTCCCAAAGCACTGTAATCACTTATCTAGATATCCATAAATATTGACAGTATCCCTCAGGGCATTAGGTTCCTGAATACCTTTAAAATTGACTTAGAAACTGTGGTGCATAGATAGAAGTAATGCAGGAAGTAGGGAGGGAAAAGGAAACTGTGTTTCAGGCCGACTGCAGGGCTACCCTTTCATCACTCAAGAGGTAACACTAGTTTAAAAAAATAAAGTCTGAAGATGTATTTTTTTGATATTCCCATTCATCTTATTTGTAAACTGGAGTGCCTGTGAGATGAATCTGTTAGCCTGGAGCTTCTCTAGATGTTCAGTATCCGTCTGATAATAATTCACAGCCTGTTGTGGGAAAGCTCTAGGTAATTTTTGAAAAGAGTGTAATTGTCTGCCTCATGTCTGCAAGGCCACGGCTGAAAATTTCTTTTTTTCTTTTTGCATTTGAGGATACATTTGAATGTGCCTGCTTGAATACTAAGCACTTAGGTTTGAGGCTTAATTTTTTTTTTCCAGACAACTAAAATTCTTCCTGCTTTTTACCAAAGATATGAGAGATTCCTCCACCCCCAGCAGATTTTGTGAATTGACCTTTAGGTGTGATCTGAAATGGCTGCTTTATAGATCAACCTACTGAATGTTTTTATGGCAGTATTGTTTGCTGCTGTCTTTTTCATTGCAGTTTCCTGTCGTACGTCATCTCTACCTACCTGTTTTATAAAAGCCTACTTGGGTCATTTTGAGAGTGGAATGTATTTTAGTAAGTTGTTAAGGACTGACTAAAAGGAGGAGGTCAGAGTTTCTCTCTTAAACCCTGTTTCTTGAGGGAAGCAAGCAGAAGCAGCATTTTTTTTTTTTCTCTTTTCAGGGCAAAATAACATTTTAATATTTGTTAGGGCTATCTCTGGCATCCTCTGGATCTTCACAGTAAAAGCTCTATCTAGCTGGGACCTAAGGGTTATAACAGAGGCTGTGGTGAAAGAAACCTGCTGTTACATCAGGCCTTTTGGAAATCTTCAGTTTTGTTAGAGGATTTGGATGTAGCTGTAACCACATTTGCTACTTTTCAAAGTATTGATAACAATATCTGGTCTAAGACTTACCCTTCCCGACCGTGTGATTAAGCTTTTAATTAGTGGTGTTCACTGATTTCTGTAGATTACTGGTTTCTGGACTATTAGGGAGTGGCTGAGAAGATGTGGACACAAGAAGATAGCACAACTCTGTGTAGCTGTGAGTTATAGTTAGTTTTGAGATACCATTTCCAGAGCTGCTGTTCACAGATGTGTTTTTAAACCTGGCTCATACCTTTATCCATAATCCCCTCTCCAGAACAGCCCAGTAAATGTTGAAGGAATTACTCAGGCACAGGCGGATGTGGAACAGAATCATCAGTCTGGTCTGGAGGCCAGAGATGACGAGTAAACATATTTTTGAGCAGAATTGGCCCAGAAGTGGGGAACTACAGCTCCTTCTGAGAGCCATCTGTGAGAAAACAATTCCAGCTCCCAACAGATTCTGAACTCACCAAGGTTTGGCTTGAAGCTTGTTGAATCACAACAAAATACTGCAGATAAGAGGATCAGTTACATATTGTTATTTAATATTCTTGGGCCCCCTGTGTTTCTGCTGGCGTCCTTGACCCTAAAGTGGAATCAAGTAAAGTGGAGTACGTGCAGTCTTTGAAACAGATCTCTGGTTTGGGTGACAGCATCAGTCTCTTAGTTCGTGTTTAATCACGTTTTGAAGTAATTTGTTGGTGTCATCTTTATGGGGCAAACAAGAAGGCTCTTTCTAGGCAAATGGCTGTGCCTGTGCCAAATCTGTGACACTTGTGATCAGTTTCATAGCCATTGTGGAAAAGAACTCATTTGGTTGAGAAGAGATGGAGGTGTGCTAATATATCCTTTCTGGCAGGAGGGATTGCACAAAATTTACTGGAAAATCATGTTTATAAATGCTGGAAGTAGGTCCCACTTTTACTTTTTTGCTCTTGCACACCCAGCACTGAAGTCACACGATTCAAATGGGAAGAGAAATGTTGTTTGGATACCATATTGAAATACAGAAGTTGGAGTCTCATTCTTTTATATATTAGATCTCTTGTTCATACTAGACTTGGTGTCTTTCCACTTCTCTTGCTTTATTTTTCCAGTCTGGAAGGACTCACATTTACCAGGTGACATTTCCAGGGATCCAGAGGCAGCCACAGCTTCTCTGGGCACCCAGGGCCAGAGCCTGGCACCAGGGCCACCTCTGGTGCCAGGGCCTCACCACCCTCACAGGGAGCATTTCCCATTTACCAGCAGTGCTTAGTGCTAAGTTGCTAACAAGAAAATGCTGAGACGTGTTTTCATGTGTCCTCCTCAAGCTCATTGCTAAGCACTGTTTTATTTTATCTGTGTTAATAAAATTTTATTGTATATGCTGACCAGTTTGTTTTTGACATAGAAATCAAATTCCACACGATGATCTGGATTAAACTTAAGGTGGGGGACAGAATAGATATTGAGAAGTTGCTGTTGGTGCTGTAATGATCCTTAGGCTGCAGTGAAATTGAGTGTATTGAATAATGTAAATGCTGATAAAATACTCTTACTAACCTATTATAATGTGCAGTTACCTTGTATCTGCATGAAATTCCTGTGTTCTCCATAGGTTCACAATCACTGTTCTAGATCATTGAGGTTTATCAAGACATGTTAAAAGTTTGTTGTGTGTAAAATCATTAACAATTAACTGATTGTGCTGTGATTGGGAGAGGAAGGGGATGATGTGGTTTAGGGTACTCTAAAAAAGGGGCTGCAATGAAATGGCCAAGCTTTGTTTTGAATGTCTTAACTATTTGTGTTTGTTTAACTTGGGATTTTTGCTGTTATTAAGTACATGCAACTTTGGAGCTAATTCCTAACTTTGGAGCCAGGCTAGAGTCTGTGCAGAGGAAAATTTCCATAATACTGAGGATCTGGTGGTTATGATTTGCATTGACTGTGGTTTTCTTTAGAGCTTCTTTTGCTGTCCTGTACTACTGACACAGATTTCAATAATGGCATCTTCATTTTCCCCTGTGACTTGCATTTCTTTATCTATAGTTATATCATATTTGAGAAAACAGGATATAGAGAGGTCTTCAACCACCCCAGGACACAGGTTGCTTTTCCTTACCATCATTACCCATTTCTAGCCTGCTGTAAGTCATCACGGACGCAAATCTACTGCAAAAGATGTCACAAATGTACTGCTTTGCTGTACATGTCCATGAAAGGGCTTAAAGTTAGGAGTGAGGATTTGTGGAACCTGTCCTTGGTGTGTCCCCGTGGTACAGAGCATTCAGACACTTCAGAGATTGTCTGGAAGCCAGTGGGGCTGAAGCAAAGCTCTTAGGGGCAAGCTGACCAGGACTTCTGAGTAGGCTGGGTTGTTTCTGCAGAGCAAGTGTCCAATTGGCTGCTCGAGCAGTACTTGCCCTGAAAGCCACAGTTATTGCTGCTTATTGCTGCATATCAAGAATGAAACAGGCATTTTCAATTACCTTGCATTGAGAGAGAGATATACATATACAAAGAGAGAGAGGGAGATGTAGAGTGACTGTTAATAGTGCAGGGGACTGTGGAGAATCACACAGCTCTTGTTTGGAGGGATGTTTGATCCCTTACTTTGCTTTGAAACATGCCTGCCCCTTAATTTCAGTGGTATGTCAGCATTTCCTGGGCTCCTTAACATCATCCTCCCTGGGAGATTAATGCCATTCCAGATACACCTACGGCTTAATGCTTTAGAACAGTGTTTCTGCTGATGAATCATGGTTGCTAAAGTTTAACTGTAAGAAACAAAAAACCCCTACGAAACTTCTTATAACCTTCAAGTATGAATTTCAGGGGAAAAAGTATTTCTGGAATATAAAAGTGCTTCATTTATCCAGTCTGATTTCCTTCCTTGGAGTTCTGTCAAACTACTTTGTGTTCATGGAGTAATGTTAAAACTAAAATGGCTTTGGTTTTGTCTTAAAAAAGCTCTTTTTATTGGGCTGTGCAGCTGTAAAGAACTTCTCTTAAGAGAAAATGGCATCTACGTGATACAACTTGAATGTCTAATCTTAATTGAGTGATGTGAAAAGCATATTAATAACGAGGCTGCAGTCTTCTGCGATACGCTGGAAAACCAAAAGAAAATAACTTGATAAGGGTTTGTTGGAAGCAGTGTCTGCCTTGCACCATGATTATAAATGTTCTCAAACATACATCTCCATAAAAGTTTGTTGATGATAATGAATGTCCACTCTATATTTGTAAACGGAGTAGGAAGATAAGTACAGAATCATAGGTTTGGTTTGGATGGGATCTTAAAGCTTCACCCCCATGGGCAGGGACACCTCCCACTGTCCCAGGCTGCTCCAAGCCCTGTCCAGCCTGGCCTTGGACACTGCCAGGGATCCAGGGGCAGCCACAGCTGCTCTGGGCACCCTGGGCCAGGGCCTCACCACCTTCACAGGGAACAGTGTCTTCCCAATATTGCATCTTACCCTGCCCTCTGGCACTGGGAAGCCATTCCTCCTTGTCCCAGCTCTGCCGGAGCCCCTTTAGGCACTGGCAGGTGTGTATTCAAAGACACATTTGTTGTTGCCTTAACGGGAAAGTAGAATCAGCTTTAGAGGTTGCCTGTTGTTTAGATAGATACTCCTGTAAACCTCACTTTTTGCAAGTCTTCTTTCTAAAGCTTGTGTAAGATTTTTACATTGATGGACAAAACTATGTGTATTTTTCATACTCGCAAGCATTTTTAATGTGGGTGTTAATTTAAAATTTTGATGACTGTAGTACTGAAGCCAGGCTATGTCTTCTAGTAAAATGAAATCCATCTTGTAACAAAGTGCTAGTTTGTGAAATTTTTTTGTGTGAAATGCTAGCTGTGTCGAGGCGTGACTGACTGCACATTTCACCTTGATTAACTTGCAGGAATGCACAGAAGGCAGCCGGCAGGGTAATAGACAGTATTTTGCAATACATGCTGTTTCCATAATCCCAGTATAAAGGATTATTTTAGTCATTTGCATTGTGGTTATGGAATCCAGCATTGTGCTTACTGCCTGCATCTGAAATAAAGGAGCTGGCGTTGCTATCAGGCTTATGCAGCTATCTACAGAGGCATGCAGTGTGAAGTTTTCTGTAAATTCATGAATACTAGTATTATCTTTTAACACAGTTTCTCTTTTATGTCATAACTATAAAGCTGTTACCGTGCTTCAAGCCATTTTATGAATGTTGGAACACTTTATTTTCGTCACTCTGTTTGACTGAGAGCAGGGAAAAGTAGAAGAGGAATGCCAGGTGGAAACTAACATTCTCCATCTCGTATTGTTTTGTTGTTGAGGAAAGTTGGCTGGGATGAGATTAAGGTGACATCTGCTGTTGGCCTCTTCAGAAGTTTGGGGTGAGCTGGTCAGTGGCTCATATGACTTTTTGCTGGCTGCTGTGTCCATGGTGCATTTATAGACAGGGTGTTGGGGGAATACCTGTGTGAAGGCTGCTGTGTTAGCTCTGATCAGAACAGCTTCTTGATAGAAGAGTCACTGGATCCAAATGGGCTGTCTGGAAATGTTGAAAATCAGGGGCTGAAATACGATAAATATGATAACTTTGTCTCATCACTGATGAGGAAAGGGTGTGTCAGATGAGGTTTCTGCCATAGTGTTTAAATGGTCATTTTGATGTGCATAAATAATGTGGCCCTTGAGAAAGTAGTTCCTGGCTACTTACTCCTGCTGTGTTTTAATGGCAAAGGAAATAGCTATTGGCTTGGACTTGGCACAGCATGTGCCCAGGCTTGGGTCAGAGTGTGTCCAGGTGGACAAGGCTCCCATGGTGTCCCAGCCATGGTGTGACACAGCCCCAGGGCAGGGCCTGGCCCCTGGGCTGGCACTGCTGGGACACCTCCAGTGCTGGGGACAGCTCTGGGCCCCTCAGGACAGGAGAAACATTGAGGGGCTGGAGCGTGTCCACAGAGGGACTGGAGCCCCAGGAGAGGCTGAGGGAGCTGCGGGGAGGTTGGACTCTGCTCTCAGGTAACAACAGATGAGACAACATGAAATGGCCTCAAGTTGTTCCAGGGGAAGTCTTGCTTTGATACTGGGAAAAATTTCTTGACCAAAGGTGTTGGTCTGCAGCCCTGCACAAGTTACCCAGGGCTGTGGTGGAGTCCCTATCCTTGGATTAAAAGCCATGTGGATGTGGCATTTGGGGACATGGGTTGGTGGTGATCTTGGGAGTAGCTGGAGCAATAGTTGGACTTCATTATCTTGGAAGTTGTCTTCAACCTAAATGATTCTGTGATTTTAAGTTCAGTTTTCATCTGACACAATTTGCTGGTCTTACTGCCAAAACAATTTTCACAATATTAAAGAGAGAATAAGAAACAATCCAGGGGCATCCAGGGAGGGGTTTGACTTTTTTCATGACTGACTTGATGTTTGGGCAAAAGTTGTGTTAAAACTTCAGCTGAGATCAGATGTGTGTCAGAACACAAGTGTTAACTCTGTGTAGTAAGGACTGGGAAGTAAAATCAAAATGTATTTTGCATTGTGTCTCTTCTGGAATCAATACCCAAAACTTTAGTAAAAGTCCAGATGCACTTTTGAAGCATTTTTAAAAATATGTATAATCCCAGATATCTGCTATTTCATATCTTGTGTTAACGCCTTCATCTCCAGTCCTTGAGTCTGGAGTTGTCGTGGTGCACCAACACAGATGGAAGGCAGGTGTTCTTTCACCTTTAAAAACTTTGCTATGGTGAGAGTCCCTCAGAAATAGGAGGGAGGTTGGTTAGAAGTATTCTGGACAACTTCATACCTCTGAAATGGGGATATAAATTTCTCACAAAAATGTGAGATGATGCATGTGTGCAAAGCTAATTGTTAGTAGTAGCAGGGCACAAGATTGTTTCCTTTTGCATAGAGGATTTTTTTAAATTTACATTTTCAGAAACAGAAGGATTCTAAGTTTTTTAACTTTGCAGTTCAATCCTCAGTCTTACAAAACTAACCCTGATAGCCAAGTAAATAGTATAATTTGAAGATAGTTTTGAAGATATCTTTGTGATGCTTGATAACAGAATGTGATCTGAAAAGGAGAGGTAGTTCTTTGTGGCATTTGAAGCATCAGTTATGTTGTTTGTATATCATACTGCATATCATAGTATACAATAGATAATGTAGGTTTTTAAGAAGTGTCCCCCTTGCTGTGCATACCTTTCAGCAATTAAACCTGATAGGCCTGTCTCTGTTTATGCATGTCTTTAACAGTGTCCAAAATAAGGGGAATTTCACAATTAACTATTCAGAAATTAAGAAACAAAATAAGGAAGTGCTTAAAACATGTTGGAAGACAAGTGATAAAACTGATTCACTTGATTTTTTTGGCTTGGTGTTTTGTTCCACAAGGTGAGACAGATTCTTTGTGGTACAGCTTGTGCCTGTGCTGTGAATTCAAGATTTTGTTGTTACTATTGTTTGAGTGTGGAAACAAATATTTCATTAACATGGGCAAACTCAACCTGCATCCTGGACGCTTTGTTTCTTCATTTTAAACTAACTGTACTCGTGTGTTCTGTGAAGGTGTGGGCAGTACCCATAACCACAGTAACAAGTTGTCAGATTAGGTGATGAAAGATGCCGCACCACGCTCCTTGAAAAGGCCTCCTCGGGGTGCTGTTGGCTCACCTGTGCTTTTCTCTCCCTCCTTTCTAGAATATGGTATCAAGTTTTCGTGTTTCTGAACTGCAAGTGCTGCTGGGATTTGCTGGACGTAATAAAAGTGGGCGCAAACATGACCTCCTGATGAGGGCACTGCACTTACTGAAGAGCGGCTGCAGCCCAGCGGTTCAGATAAAGATCCGAGAACTCTATAGGCGCCGGTACCCAAGGACGATTGAGGGGCTGTCGGATTTGTCGGCTATAAAACCTGCGGCGTTCAACTTGGACAGCAGTTCCTCTCCAGTCGAGCCTGACTTGGCTGTCGCAGGCATTCACCCTCTCCCTTCGACTTCAGTCACGCCTCAGTCTCCATCCTCCCCTGTCAGCTCTGTGCTCCTCCAGGACACTAAGCCTCACTTTGAGATGCAGCAGCCATCCCCTCCGATTCCACCCGTTCATCCTGATGTTCAGCTGAAGAGCTTACCTTTTTACGATGTGCTCGATGTGCTCATTAAGCCCACGAGTTTAGGTAAGTGTTTAATACCTCTGCAGTTTGCTTAATTCATTAAATAAGCTTTGCTTTTGACAATACTGAGCCCAGACTTAAGTGCCTCTTTGCAGCTGGGACAGGTGGAAACTCCTTTCCTTTTACATCTTCATCTTTTCCTTTTCTTTACCATTTTCCCCCAAAGTACAAAACCACTCTTCAGAAATTAGAGCTTTCTGTTATAAAAGTAATATGATTTAAGACTTCTGTCTTTTGAATATTAAAAAGAAGAGCAAGGTGATTCAGTTGGAAGGTACCTACAATGATCATCCAACTGCCTGACCAAGAGTTAGAGAATAATAGTAAAGGCTATTGTCCAAATTCCTCTTACACACTGACAGCTTGCAGCATTGACTGCTTTTCCTAGAGCTCTGTTCTGGTGTGTTTCACCACCCTCTTGGTAATAAAATGTTTCCTAATCTGAACCTCCACTTTTTGGCTGAAAGATTTGGACCTGAAGTTTCTGCCTAGTGCAAACGAGGAACAGTTTTGTCAGAAGTAACAGATAAAGGCTTTCAGGGTCAGTACTTTACAAATTGCAACAAGGTAAAGAGAACGAATTCTTTGGTTTGCTACTTTACCCTTATCTCACTCCCAACAATTCTGCAGGCTCTGGGATCTGGCACTGAAATAGATACTTTGTGCTGCCATGTTCAGGGTTGTGCTCAGAATAATTTTCTCAGCCTGCAAGTTGTTGCAATACTGTATATTTTAATATGGAGTGGACATTGTCTTCCAAATAACCTTAAATTGGGTTTATCTTCCCCAAGTGCCTCAGTCTTGAACATTTTTAATTATTTGGAGCTACATCTTCTGTCTTGAAAGTTGGTCTAGCTCACCTTATGTGGCAAAAAATGTTCCCTAACTATTTAGTAATATGTTTATAAAATAGTTTGCATCCTCTTAAACAATTTTGTTTCTTAACTGATCATAAAGTCTTTTAGGCTGTGACTCATAACCTCAGTGAGGGATGTACTGATCACCTACCATCCTCCAGTACATAAAGCAGAAAATGGTACCAACAAACAGTAGTTACAGTGCCCGTTGTCATTTCTCCTTGTGCATAGTGACACTCACATTTTTTGTGCTTTTGAGATTTAAGTATTGAAATAACAGCTCAGTCAGAGAGCTAGGGGTATAGTCCACCTCACTGCTTCATGCTTGAGAAGGGATGAGTGTGATATCCCTTTGCACTAATATGAGAGCACAAAAAGGTAAGTGTGGGGTTTGGTTTTAACCCACACTGAATTAAATAACAAAATACTTCCACTGTCTTTTTTACATGTGCTCAGGTATTATTCTTAAATATCAAATGTGCTCTGTTGTGTGTGTGTGCATACGTGCACACTGTAGCTATTTGGAATTGCTTGAGGAACTTGGTGTGTGTTTGCTCTATCTGAGTTCCATTTCATGTTTGCCTCCTTTTCATGTGTTTTTTTTCCTGGGTATAGAAGCAATCTCCCCTGAAGGGCACAGTGCACAAGGCAGTCCAGCTCTTCCAAATTTGCCTGGTTTAGTTGTACTATTTTTGCATTTGTCCTTCCTGCTGCTTATTTTAAGTTGGACAAGTCTAATCTACCTTTATTTCAAGTTAAAATTTTTTAACTTCCCTTCAATTTTAAAGAAATTAGGAAAGTGACATGTGCCTGCTGTGGACTTTAAATAGTAAAATATTACCAATTCCCATCACTGACACAAGTTGGACTCTGATGTGAACACTGTATTTATTTATTTTTTTGTCAGATGCCATTGAAGGTTAACTCCAGACATGAAGTCTAGCTGGCTTCTCTGGTTTGAGGGGTTGTGCTCCCTCCCTTCCTCCCCAAAGACATAATTGCCTGTAGCTGTTTGTGAATTTTCCAGCTGTCCATTAGTAACTTGTGGTGCACATGTTCTTCCTGTAGTACCTCACAGTAGTTGTTGCCATCTCTGTGGTATCCCTTTTGTCAGGTATCCCGTGAAATATTTTATTGTGTATTTGTTTGAGCCTCCCTCCTTTGGGAGAAGGGATTATAACACAATTTGCCAAGCTGCTTTAGTACTGGAGTGTAATGTGATATTAAACTGTCTGAATGTAGTTTAATGAAAGATTTGTTCCATTGCTTTTTTTGTTAACGGTTACATGCAGTTCAACCACCATTCGAGTATATTCAGTGAGTTATGCCTTATTCCAGGAAATCTCAACTGCAGAACCTGTTTTAATCAACGGCTTTAATCACCATGGTTCAACCTCTTTTGTGTCTTTTTTTCTTCTTCTAGTACAAAGCAGTATTCAGAGGTTCCAGGAGAAGTTTTTTATCTTTGCTTTAACACCTCAGCAGGTCAGAGAAATCTGTATTTCCAGGTAAGAAGTAAGAGTGTGGTATAGTGTAGGGAAGCTCCTGCAAAGTTTCAGAAGAAAGTGTGAGATTTTGGTTCACCATATGCATCACTTACTCTGCATCTGCAGAGTGATAGTCCTCACTGAAGTTACTCTTGAGTTTATATCTGTTCTGTTTCCTTCAGGAACAGCTGTTCACAGAATTTCTGTGCTTTTTGTGAAAATTGTACTCTGTTAAAGAATGAACAATTTCTCAGTTCAAAATAATTGTCACTGTTTAGAGAGGTGGGAAGCTTCCCTACATTTCTCCTGGCTGCAGGAATGGAAACCTGCTTTTCTGTTTTTTTCCCAGGGTTGATGTTGTAAACGATGAGAATTCATAGGTGCTTTTTCACCCCTGGCAGCATCCTACTTTATTGCTGCTATGAACTTCTGGTGGAGGATGCTGATCCTGAAGTCCTGTGTAACTTGGCAGTAGTTAAACAGAAATGTCAACTGTAAGGTGTTCATAGCTCAGTAAAACAAAAATAAGAGCAAAGTTTCATGGTGCTGGGGCAGATGTGTCAGTTGTTTGTTTCTCTGTATGGCTGCAATATGAGTCCTGCTAAGTGGGTACTTGTCCTTTTTCTTTCTCTTTGTCACAGGGACTTCTTGCCTGGGGGCAGGAGAGATTACACAGTCCAAGTTCAGCTAAGGTACATTTTGTGTAGTGTTCTCTGAAAACTCAACTGGCTGATGGATGTTTGTGGGGACACTTGAAAATGATGCTTTCTCTTTCTGTGGATACAGGCTATGCCTAGCAGAGACAAGCTGCCCTCAAGAGGATAATTACCCTAATAGTTTGTGCATTAAAGTAAATGGGAAGCTGTTCCCCTTGCCGGTAAGTATGTGTGTATTTGTGGCTTCTTGGTGACATGTGGAGTGTTTATGTGTTTTTCTGTAGTGTTAGCTTGCAAAAACAGTCAAGCTGTTTGTTACTACTCAGATTTCTCTCATGTTAGGCATGGAGTTTGTACATTTGCTGTGTGAGGTAGCCATTACTGCTGTTAATCATATTACAGCCACTACATGGACTGAATGTGGTTAAGTCCCCTATAGCAAACCTTGTCTTTTGCTGTTAACATAACTACATAATTCAAAACCAGTGCTGTGTCTGCATGGAGGATCCTCCTCACAGGTGCTCAGACTAAGTTTATTTGAGTGAAGTAGCCCTCTTTGTGTGGGCTGCCTGTATTTGTAATAGGCTTGAGTTCCTTCTTGTTCTGAGGGAATGGCATCAGCCTCTTGTGTGCCACTTGTGCCCTGCTCTACATCTGTCTGGTTAGAGCACAGTTTGTTGTGGGGATGAAGAACAAGACAGGTTTTAGGGTTCCTAGCATGTGCTGGTACTATAACAGAACACTGTTGGCAGTCACACTTCAGGGGTGCCCAATGTTGCAAAAAAGTTGCAGAAATTTGTCCACAGTCGAAGGGTCACCTGGAGGCTTGGGTACAGAGGGAAAGGGAGAAGGTCTCTAATTCTCAAAATATCTGTGGAATGGATTTCTCTCTTTTTTCCTTCAATAGAACAGAGAGAAACTCTTGTACAACTCATTCAGAAATTCTTCTTGAGGCTAAAAAGGGTGGAAAAAGTCATAGAACAGAGGGTTTTTTCAGTAGTGGGTTTGGATAGATGCTGTGTGTAGAGAGAAGGTGTGAAGCCTTTTTTTCAAAATGTTCTTAACTAACTTGTTGTGTCAGATATATTGTCCTGCACCCTCCCTCCTCCCATATGCAGCTGTGTCTGCTTTTTTATTTTTGCCTCTACTCAGCTTAAATGAGACTCCTTGATTCTCTTCCTCCTACTTCAGTCTTCAGTTTATAAAAGGGTTTCTTTCTCATGTTTTCTGGTCAGTGTTTTCTGCAAATGCTGGTTACATTCTTTGTGATAACTTTGAGGGTTTTCTCTTCTGCAGATTGTCTTTCAGCAAACAACAAAAAAGAATTTGGTCTGATGTTATGGACATCAGTGTCAGTGATTCTCAGCTTTGTTAATATAGGTTACACCCTGCTGTGCTCTCCATTTTGTGTGTAAGGTGTCAGAGTTGTAGCAGAAACTACTACTAATCTTGGATTATTTCTTTGCTTTAGACCTAAATCCTCTAGCTTCTTCCTGCACATGATTTTTTAATCTGTTCAGCTGAACTTTAGGTGAGAAAGTGAATAAATCACTATTGTCTTGGCAACTTCCCTTCCCCTCCTCATTCCCTATGAGCTGAATGACAAAGACAGTCTCAGTCTGAGTGCATCTGCAGACTTTTTTGTTGATTCAGTCTTTCTCTGCATCAGCTGGCACTTCCTTTCTGTTGCAGGAAGCTTAAGGTAACTTCTTTGCCTCAAAGACCACTATTGTCAATTGCAGTAGTGTTAGGTGATTAACCAGTGGTGCCAGCTTCTACTGCACAGTTCATAAGTGAACTTCTGTCCTTGCTTGCAGGGCAGCTCATGCATCTGCAGAGGCAAATTATTCTTCGTCATCTCCTTGCCTGCAATCCTTACCAGAACCTTCAGAGAAATGCTGCCTGTGTGCCAGTATTGCATTGGGTTGTGCTCATTTTAACACCATGTTTCCTTGCATCCTTCATCAGTGTCACTGGGAAAAGCCAGATAAATGAGCAGTTACATTTTCTCTTGATGAACTTCCTTGCTGTAGTAGATGATAACCTGCCTTGAGTAGTGTGGTTCTTTGAAGAACCATGGAAGACTTCAAGGCCCAAATAATATTGGCAGTTTCTTGCCACAAGAGTTGGCAGCCTGCCTAAACAGTGGCAGGCCATGCTGGTTGGGAGGCAAGCAGAATGCTCCTAGAAGGACAGGAAGGGAAGGTTCCAAATTGTTTTAGGAATACGAGAGTGAATCTATTCTTAAGAATAAGCTCTGTGGAAGAAAACACTAAAAGCTTCACTGAAATGAAGCATGTGCACTGTAGAGTCTGTCTCTAAAAAAAAAAAAATTGGGAAATGTAAGGGAACTTGCATTCACTCTCTTCTGAAATCATTCTGTCTTTTAAATGTGAAATTGTCACCAGTTCCCATATGTCTGCTGCCTCTGTGTTCTGGGATAAAGCCCTCATGGCATACTGAGCTAATGAGTGGAAGAGTAGTTTGGTTTTGGTGTTTTTTATTAATTGTTATTGTTTTTATTTCCAGACTTAGCATCTTTCAAAGTAACTCCTTTCCCAAGCACTAGGTTGTGAATGTGTGTGTATTTCTTTAGTTAAAGAAGTAAGTTTTTTTTTCCCAGCACATCCTTTCTGCCGAGTTTTTTGTTTAAAGCAGCGCTGTCTGGAAATGCATCAGTAAGGTCTGTGCAAGAGGCTTGAGCTGCATCTTGCTGGCATCCTTCAGGTGCAGGATGAGTTTGAGATGAGTGACTGCAGGCTGGCTGTGAGCTCGGAGCAGGGATTCTCAGGGCAGCTGTGGCAGACTGGCTTGTTTTCATTGTGACAGATGCAGGGCAAGAGGAATAAGCTGTGGGCTTATTGTGTGACGAGGGCACTGGAACTGGATGATCTTTAAGGTCACTTCCAACCCAAACTATTCTGATTCTGTGATCTCTTAAATCCAGCTGGTACTTCATGTGCAGTCCTTCTTCAGGGGCCTTGGCAGAGGACAGGTGACACCTGGTACTGATGGGGGCAGGTGTAGTTGATACGAGGCAGAGTAGTCACTGAGGAGATGTGGAGCTCTTGGAACAAGATGTAATTGTTTCGTAGTCACTGAAGTGTTTTCAGTGTGTGAAACACTCAGTTAAGTCTTCATTACTTGCTCTGTTTGTCACTAAGGCTTATGATCTTGTGATGTTTCACTCTGTTCCAGTAGGGCATGAGGGGAAGAGGACAAAATATCCACATGATCTTTTACTCTTCCACTGAACTTACCTGGACCCTGTGTTCTCTTTCACCTCTTCAGCACTTATGTAAAACCCTTTTAAAACAACAAATGCCTTATAAATGTGTTTGACTTATGGTGATCTACTCAGAGTCTGATCTTTCTCAGAATAAATGCTGGCTTTGCTCTCCAGCCTGGAGAGCCTCTAAGTTTGCCTGCTTCTCATAGATCTGTTTAACAAGTATGTGTCAGCAATTTCAGAGTACAGTGGGGAGACTGGGTAACACATCCATTGTTGTTTTTTTCCACAGGGATATGCACCACCACCAAAAAATGGAATTGAACAGAAACGACCTGGGCGTCCCTTGAATATCACATCCCTAGTTAGGCTGTCATCAGCAGTGCCAAACCAGATTTCTATTTCTTGGGCTTCTGAAATTGGAAAGGTAACCTCCACGTTCTGTAGGATGTGAGAAGTTATCCTAAATAACCCTTTTAAGCATTCCTGCTCCCCTGCTGCCTGATGTGGCTGGCAAATGTTTTGTGTTAGATGTCTGAACTTACTATCAGTGCCAGGAAACAAAGTTTGCTCTAGAACTGTGGTAGTTTCCAGTAACACATGTGAGATTCACATACAGATGGAAATATTTTCTTACAGGATTCACATTAGAAAGTCTGGTCTTAGAGTGTGCCTGAAATGCATGTCAAAAATAACAAACTCTTTTTGTGGTGTGAATAGTAAATCCCCCTGTAGATTTATTGAGGAAAGAAAAGGAGAGTGCAAAGAATTTTTTACTTCATCCTAGGTTTAAATAACTGTTGCAGCACCTTTTCAGCTGTTGTCAAGTCGAGAACTATTTATTCCTTATCTGTGACTGGTTGTGTTAATTCTGTGTGCAGTTATCAAAGTAGTTTTCTCTACAAGGTTTTATTCAAAATGAAATTCTCTGGACTGAAAATACCACATATTTCAAAGAGACTCCACTATAAGCTTTTACATTAAAATTTTAAAAAGAAATTGGATCGAAAACTAATGTTCAAAAAATAAATGAAGGGCAGTGCTGACATCAAAGGATGATTTTCTAGAACAGGGATGGAGACAAAGATCTGAGCCATTGCTTCCCAGTCAGCACAGAATCTTAAAATGGCTCCAGTCCTGTGTGTGGTCTTGGCCTCTCATGTTGGTGCCTGCTAGCTTTGCTCCCTGTATTGCCAAAATATACTCTGATGGAAGCAGATGACTCGGAATGCTTGGACATCCTCCCCTTGCCCTGAGAGGTGAAGTGAGTTCTGTGGTTTAGTGCTGGTGCCAGAATTCACTGCTTTTCATCCTCAAAGTGAGACCCTGGGGAGCAGCACGGGGTATAAGGGCTTGTTGGCACGGACTGGGCTGATACTGGGGGGCTGCTGAGACAAAGGGGCATAAACCCCCCAGTTCTAGGCAGACTTGAGCCTGTAGAATTCTCTCTATAAGGCAACAGGTGGCCAGTCTTTAAGGAAAAAACCAAAAATCTGGGTTTCTTAGTGGTTTCATGTGCAATTAGAATGCTTTATCTGCTACTCTAGGTAAAAGCTGGTTTTCCTATAGGTAGTAAAGGAGGAGCAGGGCTGTAGGAGTTGTTTGAAGTGCCTGTACATTACCCAGGCAGTGCAGGAGCCATAGGAAGGTGGCTGGCAGGAAATAAGAGGCTGCAAGTTGTTCTTGTTACAGGGATGAAACCATTATTATCCTACAGCACTGGGGCTTGCAGACTTTTCATTAGTGACCTAGAAGAGGGAGTGAACACTGAACAAAAGAAGCTGACAAGTGGTGTGAGTTAGGGAGGAGTAGAAAATGCTGGGGAACAGGGCCAGGTTCAGCAGAATGGACATGGTGTAACAAGGCTGGGCTTAGAAGTACAGAACAAGCTAAAGAAAAGGTACAAAGAAACTGGGGCAGCCCTGTACCATCTGAAGCTGTTGTTTGTACCATAAAAACCATTTATCTTTTGTCAGGTGATTTTTTGAGTTCCCTACTGACACTGGAAAAAAGGGGAAGATTAAGGGAGACAAAATGTGAGAAATTCTTAAAGGACTACATGTATGAAATGTGTCACATGTGATCTTTCCAGGAGAAGAGCTCTGACTGTCTCTTAGTTGTGGAATTACCTTTTAGTTCAATCATAACTGGAGTAGGAAAATTACACCTGATGGGCCAGACAATTCTGGCATAATGTTGGGCCTCCACAGAATTGAAGTTCTCTGTCAATACTCTTAATAATGATTAAGCAGAAAGTCACTTTTTGTTTTTACTGTATGCTATAACTAGTGTAAATAGTCATCTATTGTCTTAGTGGGAGTACTGTATAAAATCAACATTTAATCTTTAATCTTTCTTTTTGTAGAATTACTCCATGTCTGTGTATCTGGTTCGCCAGCTCACTTCAGCCATGCTTTTGCAGAGGTTGAAAATGAAAGGTATCAGAAACCCTGATCATTCCAGAGCGCTAAGTAAGTAATTAACTTGCCTGTCTGTACTTTTGGGGGATGATTAGTGGCTCTTAAAAATTAGAATTGGTAATACAGAACAGATTTGCTGTATTTTGAGAATAAAGTCCATGCCCAGGGTTTCACAGGTTCTCTTGGTTGTTGGTGAGGCATCACACTCTTTTCCAATGAGGGTTTTTAGGGAACATAAGCAGAGATCCATCTGAAATGTGGTTATGGGAATAGAACAAGCACCCCTTACTGTGCAGCTGGATGTCCTGAGTTCTCTTCATTTGCACCTCACTCACTCATAATGGTTTCTTTATCTCTTGAGACATGTTGGGTAGAGTTTGCTCTGTGTGGCTCTTACTGCATCTCAAACAACATCAGATAACGTGATGCATTTGCCAGTTGCTTACAAGTAGTGAAACTGTTGTTGTTTGTGAGCTAGTTTCCTAGATTAATTTTTTAGATAGCTGAAAGGAAAGTGCAGGTACTGCTGAATCAAGGTTAGCACTTGAAATAATGACCTCTGTGTATAACTTCTTTATTTATTTTAATAGTTAAGGAAAAGCTAACGGCAGATCCTGATAGTGAGATTGCCACAACCAGTCTGCGGGTCTCTCTGATGTGTCCTGTAAGTATGGCTGGGAATTTCCAGGTGACAGACTCATATTTTCATCTGAAGTGCAGAATTGGGCTGCTTTTCAAAGGCCTTGCTTTAGAAACCTCAGTGGTTTTATGTTTTATTAACAAGCCAGGATAAAATAATGGGGAGAAGGGTACATCTACAAGCACCTGATGGTAGCAGCAGTAACCCAGCTGTGGTTTAGGGCTGAGAATGCCTCAGCTGTGATGCAGAGTCAAGCTGCTGCTTGTGTACAGTGAGGCCTGTAGAGGGATTAATCTCCTATATTGAGGTGCTGAGGCTAATCAGGCAGGCTGACAGAATAATTAAAGTATGGAGTGATAATTAAAACCTCTTATCTCCTCATCTTGGCGGCTTTGCCTATGTTGCAGATACAGTAGCAAACAACAACAAAATAAGGTGATCACTTTATAACAAAGTAACGCTGCCTTGGGGGTTCTCTTCCCAGGTAGAAATTGTTCATTCTGAGTGTAACAAGTACCTGGAGCTCAGGAAAACGCCTGAAATATTGGGTTAAAAGAAAATTATAGAAGTGGGTACTTCAGTAGATTGTTTAATAAAAATGAAACCCTGTAAATAATGTTGTTGCAGGTCCATTAGAAGTGTTTCTGACTGTTCTCAGTGTGGTGACTCAGTGTGGTGAAGCCTTGGAGCAGGGCTTAAATTTTCCTTTAGGAGCACTGTGTGGGTGCTGTGATGGGGTGGATTTACTTGTAGCACCCTCAGCCCCAGGCACTTCTATAGAGAACAGGAGGAGTTGTTTCACCAAATTGCCTCTGGATTCATTGTTAACCATTCAGGCCTGTTCCTCTGTCTTCTGTTCTGACACCCTTTAATTGCATCTCCTGCAGCTGGGGAAAATGAGACTGACAATCCCGTGCCGGGCTGTGACTTGCACACACCTGCAATGTTTTGATGCTGCTCTTTATCTTCAAATGAATGAAAAGAAGCCTACCTGGATCTGCCCTGTCTGTGACAAAAAGGCAGCTTATGAGAGCCTAATACTTGATGGGTAAGGGGCTGGCTTTGCAGATTACACAATTACTTAAAATTTTTCATTATGTATTAAAGTAGCTACTTTTGTGACTTGAGGTTTAGCCATTTCATCCTATTTTTGTCAAAATACTTCAGACTGGAGGAACCATTAGACTCTGTTAGTTTCTCTTCCCATAATGAACTGTGTAAGTTTATCTCTGAACTGCACCATCAAATCCTTCACTCTCAGTGTATTTCCTCTGGAGAGGTACAAATGCAACATCTAAGGATAGGTCTTCTTTTTAGATGTCTCTATCTCTGAAAGGTGTTAAGTTCAAAATGTAACATCTAAATGGTAACAATTGTCTAACTTGGTTCAGGTGATGATGGTTTCTGCTTCAGTATGGAAATCTGTGCCTTGCAGTAGTGTTGGAATGAACTATGGCTGGGTTGGGATAATCTTCTTTTCTGATATCTGCAAAGGCTGTAATTACAGGCTTTCAGGTAAAGAAGAACTAGAGGGAGTGGAGACACAGTGGGTAGAAGGTGATCATAATTATCTTTTTCTCTGTGTCTCCTTTTCACTTAGAATAAAAATGTCACTTAAAATCAAAAGTGAAACTTTATTTTTTCAGCCTCTTTATGGAAATCCTTAATGAATGTTCTGATGTGGATGAGATCAAATTCCAGGAAGATGGCTCCTGGTGCCCCATGAGGCCAAAGAAGGAGGCTGTGAAAGTGTCAAGTCCACAGTGCACCAAAATAGAAAGTATGTACATCTGGGTAGTGGTTGCAAACCAGCACAAAGTCTTGGAGACTTAGCTGTAGCTTATATAATGTGTATGGATGTTGGTGTTTTGTTTTGTGGAGGGCTTACTACCTCTAACCTTCTTGTAATTTAAATTAGAAAAGAAAGGGTTGTGTCCCTAAGAGTGCATTTTTGGTCTTCATCTCCGCTTTTTATAACAGCAGTTAAGAAAATGAAAAGCTGCTTTTGTTTTACATCCTTAAAATGATAAGTGAAAACAAAAGTTTGTCCTTTAATAGTCTCAATGTGACAGAGAAGAGTCATAAAGCAGGTACTGGGGCATAACATTCTTTGTAATGGCCAAGGAAAGTGATCTATTGTACAGGACCTGAGTTCCTGGTTCTCTTGCAAATAGAAACTGCTGACGTCACCAGCCTTTGGAGAACAATGATGTTTCATTTTCTTCTTCAGGTTCCAGTGTTGTTAGCAAACCATGCTCCGTGACAGTGGCCAGTGATGTAAACAAGAAGAAGGTTGATGTTATCGACTTGACAGTAGAAAGCTCATCTGATGAGGAAGAAGAACCTCCAGCCAAAAGGAAGTGCATATTTATGTCTGAAATACACGGGAGCCCAACCAAAGGGTTTGTCAATTTTAAAGTCAGTTGTTATTCTGTAATGTCTCAGCTAAACTGATCTGTAGAGAAATGTACTTGGAATTCAGCTCTACACTTGCAGAGGAGAATGCCTAGGCCTCTCTTGTAGAAGGTTGTATTGATACAGTAACTTCGTATAGGCAAAACACTATTAAATAGATTTACACCTCGCAAAAGTCTTGTGCTGACTGTTGCTGTTTGCAGGGACATTTCTCCTTAGAAAAGGAAGCTGACTAAGCTAGTGGGCAGTGTTCTCCTGAGAAAGTAGATTTTGCCAAGTGGAGGAACTTCATGCATTCTTGCTGAGTTAGTGTCATCTTAAAGGCTTTTCTCTTGCTGTCTGCTATATCCTCTATCTAATCTGCTCTGGTGCCCAGGGAACGAGGCTGTGTTGTGTGTTTCATCCATCCTGTCAGTCTTGGAAGGGAGCCACTTTGCTGTTTTGAATCAAGATGAGCTTTTCCTCCATCTCTCTGTTAAATTCTGGAATGTCTTGGATGCTGTTGTTGGCTGTGGTCATCAGTCAGTCCTTGATTAGCACAACCAATGACTTCCCAAGTGCTCTGGCAACTCCTTCATCTTTGTAGTCAGTCTGAATTCAGCACCAGGCTGACCAGCTTCTCTACTGCTGTGCCACCTTCTGTCTGTCCTGGTCTGTGCACCTCAGCTCGGGTGCTGCTTGTGGCTCCCATAATGTTCCTGCTCCTGTCCCGTAGGGCACCCCAGACCTGCAGGGAGTGAGGGCCACTGGCCAGGCTCACCAGCACTCACTTCTCCAGGCTCAGCTTTTAGTAATGGCTCATCAGTTAGTGTTGCTGCCTGCATGAGGTGTGTGTCTGTGTCTCTCTGTGTAGTGGCTTATGACTCGTACTAAAATAATAATAATAATAAACCAAATCCCCTTCTGTTTTGAAGGTTCCCCTTCTGTTTCAGAAGTAATGAGCAGGTGTGGTGAGTCTCTAGTCCACAGGAGTGTCTGTGTGGTCCTTGGTCAGCAAGTAGTTGGTCATCTTCAACCACTTTCAGCAGTGATACTGCAATGCTGTTGCTTTTTTGTGAGGATTGTGGAGGAGTCCTTCTGCAAGAGACTCTTCCTTACTTTTACAAGAAAGTGTAGCTACAAATACATCTCTTAATGAAGTTTCAGAAGGCACCAAGACTTCCTTCCGTGCTCCTATGTTTGAGATGGCTACCTGCAACTGTCATTGTAGGAGGACTGACTTCTTTTCTCTCTATGACTCATGTATTTTCCTTGTTTTTTGGTATGGATATGGCATACTGTCAATCTTCACATCCAGATCAAGGCCAGGATTTTGGGGTATAGCTTATCTCTTTTAAACAATGTTCTCTGAATGCTAGTTTTGGGAAAACTGGGGTGTCTACTTAAAGGCAGCAACCATGTAGGCTGAAGTATGAGAGGTGCCTGAGAAGGGAGGGTCTGAAATCCAAGCTTCTCATGTCAGAAGTAGGTTAACAGGTAGGAATGTGGGAAGGAGGAGTGGATAACTCTGATGGCTACAGAGCATCTGGGAGCAGGATTCTGTGTGTTTCCACCTGGCTTGGAGTTCATGAACTGTTTTATGCACGTGGCTGGTGCCCGGGCACCTGTGGTGGTGTTTGTAACAATGCTGCCAAGAGATCGGGCAGCACAAGGGGAAGCAGAAGGGTTGTAGTGCTCCTTGAGAGCTGAACTGGAGGCTGTGAGTAAAGACAGGCTTGTATTTAACTCCCACCAGTGTAATTGTCATCCTGTGGGGCAGGATAATGGTCAGTTGTGCCCTTGGTGTAACAGTTGTGTGGAGAAATCAAACACAGTGCTCTCCTCCTGGCTCTGGTCACCTGCACATCCCCCTGCGGGTGCTCACGGACACCAGTTGCTGTCTTTGACTGTTGCCAATGACTCCAGCACTGTACTTTGTTTTAATGCCAACTTGCTCTTATGTCACAGCTGCTGTTGAGAGCCAAGATACGGTCATGTTATTATGAAGACTGTTATGAAAAAGGAAATTAGAGTGGAGTGCTGTGTAGTGAGTAGCCACGCTGTAGTTGCGTTGCCGCACGGTGACTTGTGAATGAGAGTGCACAGCAGTGCCTGGTTTCCCTTGTGCAACTAACAGCCAGGTTGTTTGTAATTTCCCATGCTGTTTGAAACAGGGTTCTCATGTATCAGCCATCCACTGCCAGAGTGCCCAGCGTGACGACGGTCGATGCTGCTGCTATTCCTCCTTCCTTAACAGACTACCCAGTACCATTCCATCACCCACCAATATCCAGTATTTCATCAGACTTGCCAGGTAGGTGCTGGGTGTTTTTCGTGTGTGTTCTGACAGCAGTATTAATTTACGGGGTGGGTAGAAATTGGAAGAATTGATTAACTCTTTGTTTTTTGTGGTTTTTTTTTTAATGGAACAAGTCTATATGCAGTATGGCACTGATGTGATGTCTAGACAAGCCCAGTACAGGCTGTCTGCCCATTTTCAGATTGCATTTCACAACAGTGATGTGACAAACACTGCTTTTGGGGTACAAACTGGCACTTGAGCACGGCAGCCAGAAACTGCTCTTGCCATGCTCAGCCAGACTTTGTGTAAACATCCAGTAGTTATGTGTTGTAGATGCAAGGGAGAGTAGTTGCTTGTTTTAGTTGCTAGAGGTGTGAGGGTGCTGACTCATCCCAGCCCTCAGTGTAGTTACTCTGCTAGCTGATTGTAGTGGTGCTCTGTCTAGACTGTATGAAAAAGGTTAAGGTGAGCTACAATCTGTGAGCTGACCTCTATTGACTTTCTTTACCTAGACATACCCTAAATGCCTATGATGTATTCTTCAACACTGCTGCTAAATATCAGACAAAAGGTGGGGATACTGATTGTTTTCTATCCTGGCTCCTTGAAAAGAACACTGTGTGTAGGGATCTGGGGGTTCTCTTGGCCGGCTGTAACAAACCCAGAGCACAAGAAGTGGTGACTTGTGGTGACAGGTGTCACTTTGGCCTCCTGTACTTCCCCTTTCCCTGCTCCATTGCCTGTCTCCATTCCTCCCCTGCAACATCTCTGGGTTTTTTCCTCTTCTTTCAGCACCAGTTTGGCAATGAGATGGATATCATTCCCCTTGTTTCTCTGTCCATTTTGGCTCCCTTACTGCTCCCTCCCTCCACTTCTCCCTTGTTAAGAAATCAGTTGTCTTCCCAAATTGGGTAGGTGAATAAGCTGAGAGAACAGATGTCTAGAACTGTTGTCCAGCTCTTACCAACTGAAGTTCTAGTACTTGTACAGACAAAAGAAGCTGTCAGTTCTGTAAATGTAGCTGACCTTTAAAATCTCCTTCAAAATTTTTCTCTAATGGAGAAGAGAAGGAGAGATGTCACAGGCCAGAAGAGATTTGGAGGTGAGGGGAGAGGGAGGGAGTATATCATTTCTTTCTGTTGACATAGCAAACACAAGGCCAATATTTACAAAAAAAAAAAAAAAAAAAACCAACAAAAATGTGGTAATTTCTCATTGGTTTCATAATTCTAAACATCTTGTCCTAAATGCTTACACGCTAATGGTGTTTAAGATGGACACTGGTTGTCACTGCTCTTGGAGGATATACATTGAACTACTTGTAGTTTCCTCTTCTTCATTCCTTTTATTTGTCTAGACACAAAACGGGGATGATATTAGAAATGTTTCCTTATTGGCTGCCCGTGGGTGGAGGAAGAGACCTGCTGCTTGTTTTTGGACTTGTGCATGTTGTGACTTTACTTCATTCCAGCATCTTTAATGTGATGACACTCTTCATGTCCCAGTTTGGCCAAGTCAGGTACAATATGCAGTGAAACTTGCATTAATGAACCAACAGCTCCAAATGGCAACCTCCATCTAAGCAACCACATTGAACCACCCAGCAATATCCAGTGAATAATACATCATTATGTCATCCTCATTCTTAAAAAGAGCCACTTGTACTAGATAACTCGTTTTGCTGCTGCCTGAAGTAGTCGTTGAGAGTGGTGTCACAGTGGTATATTTCATTTAGAAATTCTGTATGAATTGCAAAATCTGTTCTACAACCACCAAAAAAAAAAAAAAATCCTTAAATTTGTTGTGTGTGAATAGAAGAGAGACTTGTCTATTTATTATCCTTCTCTTCTTCCTAGGTCTGGATTTTCTTTCGCTAATCCCTGTTGACTCACAGGTATGTTTCTGATCTATTGTGGGGTTAATTTTCAAGTCTGATTTTTGTGATGTTGTGCTCCAATAATTATCAGGGTGCCATCATCCAAACTGTGTTTGCAGTTCACTTGATTAGACCTAACTAGGAAAACCTAGCAAGAACTGGTAATGAAGATACATTAAAGAGGATTCAGTTTAGCCTTTCTATGATGAATTCAGGCCTGGAAAAACCTGTTTTTTTACTGACAGTTTGCCTTTTTAAAGTAAATACGTGCTCAGTACTAACTTGAATATACCCAGAGTGTATTTGAGGCCCAGAGCAGCTGTGGAATTGTCCAGGTTGGACACAACTTGGAGCAACCTGGGATAGTGGAAGGCATCCCTGCCCATGGAAGGGGACGGGATGAGCTTTAAGGTCTCTTCAAACCCAAACCATTCTGGAGAACACAAAGGGGAGGGTGAGGGAGGAGGCTGGTGGCCAGGATGAACTTTAAGGTCCCTTCAAACCCAAACCATTCTGGAGAGCACAAAGGGGAGGGTGAGGGAGGAGGCTGGTGGCCAGGATGAACTTTAAGGTCCCTTCAAACCCAAACCATTCTGGAGAGCACAAAGGGGAGGGTGAGGGAGGAGGCTGGTGGCCGGTCACTGATGTGCAGTGACACCTCACCTCAGGTCCCTGAGGAACATGCCTGGTGCTGGTTGTGTGGGGAAGATGTATCTTCAGAGCATACATTTCCCTCGTGCAGTTAGTCTCTTCACTCTTCGTTGTTTGTTTCAAGCAGTACTGTCCTCCTATGTTTTTGGATAGTCTCACCTCAACCTTAACAAGCAGCACGCCTGGCAGCATCATCACCTCCACCAGCCACCACGAGAGCAGCACGCACGTTAGCTCCTCGGGCCGGGCCGAGGCCGGCGTCATCACCAGCAGCGGCGGCAGCGCGCCCGACATCATCTCCCTGGACTGAGCCCCGGGGCAGCACAGGACCCCGCAGGCATTGCACACAGCTGCTGCTGCTGCTCCTCCTTCCTCTCCCACCCCTGGAATTCCAGCACCTCGGAGCTCACGATGATATTTATTGAAAGGATTTTTTTTTTTTTTTTTTTGCCTCCTGGGGGAGAGTGGGGGTGAATTTGTTGATGCTAGGAAGAGAAACGGTAGAATGATGACCTCTTTTTTTTTTTGGTTGGGGTTTTTTTGTTTTTCCCCTCCTTTGCCCTGCTTGTTGGATAGCTGATATAGAAAAGGCCCTTTTGAGAATACATGTTCAAGCTCTTGGTTTATTCTGGGGATATAGACTTTCTGTTGTGTGGATTCCATAAGTGGTTTCTAATTTTGTTGTAAAACACAGCAATAATGTAAAAACAAATGATTTTTTTTTAATAAAGAAAAGCACTTACTCTAGGACAGCAATTAGGACAAAGCTGCAGAAGTGTAAGAATTAGTGAATTTTTAATGTTTTCACTGGGGCCTGTAATAAACTTCATTAAGAGAATGAAGCTTTGAAATAGCCATGACATGTGTTTATGTCTTGTTCCCCACCTTGCCCTTACCTGGGGATGTACAGGAAGCCTCTATAAATGGAGTTGTTGGGGGTGTTTTTTCCTAGTTTCATGTTTTTTGCAAATGCAACAAGAGCCTAAGCTGTGACCTCTTCCTCTTTATGTTCTTTTTGCTAGGAAGGGGACAGACTATCTATGCAAACCCTGCATCACACAGTCTCTGTGCTGCCATGCTTTAATTGGGACAATTTGCCACCACCAAAAACTCCCAGCATACAGTTGAGTGTGCAGCTGTTTTCTGTGGCAGCTGTAAGGAGATGAAATAGGAACAACTTAACTCCAGTGCAGGAGTATTTTCTAGGATTTCCTGATTATGGTTTCTGTCTCTTTAGCAGCTGCTGTATTCCATGTGGACTGTGAGGAAGGCTTGGCTTTTTAGGAGCTAGAAGCCATAGCTGCACAGTATCCCTACCTAATTTTGAATTGTGTGTTTAGGGCTTAATGATGCTTTGCCCCGCATTTCCTGGCCTCCTGTTTGTTGCTTTTCTACTTCAAAGGGAACAACTTCCCCGTTTTACTCCTCTGATGACTGTGCTGCTTTGTTTGTGTGTACGCGGTGTCTGCCCACACACACCTGGGGATAACCTCAGCAGTACTGTACATGGAAGAGGTTACAGACTAGGAGAACCAAGTCATTTCCATGGAGCTGGAATAATGGTATTGTCTATGTATGCTGAATTAACAGCTTTTCCAAGTGTTGCGTTTCTGTTAAGTAACTGTATTTGAGATTATTCCTTCCCTAATGACCAGGTATTAGGTTTTTTGCTAATGTTCCTTTTTTTTCTTACCTCTTTAGTTGGATGTCTGGTGCTTTTTGCCTTCCAGTACTGTTACAGTATTTGAACCAAGTACATGGATGAGAAATATTGAAACAGGATGTTTTGTAACTTGTCTGCCCTGTACCCCTACCTTTAATGCTGCATTACTGTTCCTTATTGCCTTTTTTGTATGATTTTTCACTGCTGTCTTGAGTTCACATGTTGGTCTTAATAGTGCGCCCAATCTTCCTTTTCTTTTTTCTTACCTGTTTAATATTTTGTACCTGTTAAGGATCAGTTGTTAGCATGATTTATTTCCAATAAAACCATGCTTTTCATGAAGTTTTTCCTGATGGCCTGCAGCAGATCAGTGCTTTCTGCATCACCATTGCACGTCGACTTGACTTGTAAGTAGAGTGTGGAAAGAGGTTCCAAGAGTAATTCTGAATAAAAGATTTGAAACTGGTCTCTGCTGAAGATGCTGTTTGTGCTCTTAATGTCAAACTCGAGTGTGGCTGAACCGGCTGAGGGGATGAGAACATCTCCACATGTGCATCAGGAAAGTGAAGTAAGGACAAGTGTCCTTAGGATGTGCTCTAAACCACTCAGGCTGCAATGAAATACAGCTGCAATTTTGTAAATTACTGTGCCCCATGTAGAAGGCAGTAATTGGGGCTGAGGTAGGATTGTGTTCTTCAGCTGTTGTGGGCTGCAGGCTTCATTTAGCCTCAAACTAACAGTGCAAGCTGAAGACATTTGAGCCTGGGTTGTCACAGGCCGTGGTGCCAGTGCTTTTCCTGCAGTGCCAGCAGGTGCAGGGTGTGTGTAACCCCTGAGTCCTTCAGCTCTGCTGGGGATGAGGGGATACACGGGGTCAGAGCACTGCAGTGCCCCCTTCCATCCTCCTGCTTCCAAAGGACAACAAGGAATTTGTTGGGATGGCTGGGGCTGCAGCTGAGGTGGGGCTTGCACCACTCCTGTCCTGCTCAGCCACACTGGCCAGTGTAGCCAGATGTGGCTTTGGTTCATTCTCCTTTCAACAAATCCTAAAAAAATCCTTGGATTTTTTTTAATCCAATCCTTGGATGTCTATCCAAGAACTAACAAGAAAAAGTGTGGAGGAAAGGTTAGATAACTTCTTGCCTCTTTCCACTGTGGGAATTTATGCTTGCTGCTTTGAGTGGACTGTATCAAGTACAACTTTGAGCCAGCTGCAGAAGGGCAGTGAAGTTGATGAAGTTAACACACCAAATCCCCCCCATTGCACAGATAACAGCATGCTATGAAAGCCTTGCTGCACAAACTGACCTTTCCCCCCTCACCCATTCATTTGCTGTGATTTTTTTCTGCCATTTCCAGAAGTGAACTAGCTGCTAAAATTGTAGTGACAGAAAGACTCTTCCTTCTTTCAAGGCTCTCAGCCTGAGCTGGCTTCTGATTTTCATACTCTCCATCAGATAAAGCTGTTGGAGAGCCATGGAGGCAGGACTTTGCTGCCCAACACCACCACACCTGCTCCAGGAGATTGTCCAGCAGCAGGAACAGGCATTTCCTTAATCGGAAAATAGTGTGACACAGCCCCAGGGCAGGGCCTGTCCCCTGGGCTGGCACTGCTGGGACACCTCCAGTGCTGGGGACAGCTCTGGGCCCCTCAGGACAGGAGAGACACCGAGGGGCTGGAGCGTGTCCAGGGCAGGGAAGGGAGCTGGGGAAGGGGCTGGAGCCCCAGGAGAGGCTGAGGGAGCTGGGAAGGGGCTGAGCCTGGAGAAAAGGAGGCTCAGGGGGGACCTTGTGGCTCTGCACAAGTCCCTGCCAGGAGGGGACAGCCGGGGGGGGTCGGGCTCTGCTCCCAGGGAACAGGGACAGGATGTCCTGGTTCCAGCCAGGACAGGAGAGGGACAGGGATCCTTCTCACAGTAGCTGGGAGGGCATGGCCAGGACCTGGGGGTTGTTCTGTGCCTCACACAGCCAGTGGTGGGAAGAAGGGACCCTCTCAATGGAGTGGAGCTTGGCTGTGCTCCATGGTGACCACTTTGCATGTGAATCTCTCTCCTTTACACACTTTTATCAGTACTGTTGCTTTCACTGTTTATTTTCTTATCTCATAGCTGCTTCCAGCAATTGTTCTTATCTCAACACCTGATCTTTACCTTTGGTGCCTCCAATTCTCCTCTCCAGCCACCAGAGTGGTGGGGATGGTGTGGGGGCAAGAGAGTGATTAGTGAATATCATTCCTAAACTACTGACTACACAAGAGCAAATGGCCTCAAGTTGTGCCAGAGGAAGTTATGACTGAAAATTATGGAAAAATGCTCCACAGAAAGGCTGTTGGACACTGGAAGGGACTGCCCAGGGAAGTGGTGGAGCCCCTGTCCCTGGAGGTGCCCAAGGAGTGGCTGAATGTGACACTTCAGTGCTCTGGGCTGGTGACAAGATGGGGAGTGGTCACAAGCTGGACTTGATGATCTTTGACTTGGAGGTCTTTTTCAATCTAAATAGTTCAGATAGTCTGTGATCCCAATGTTAGCAGGGATTTTCTTTATGTCTTTTAAATCTAGGTGGTGGGAGCTGAAAAGCTTACCTGGAACTTGTAGGTTTAGGTAAAGTTTCTTGTAGGAGATGTGTAGGTAAAGCCTCCCGTAGGAGAAAAGGAACTCAGGGGAAAAAAGGAGGTGTATCACCTTTGGAAAAAGGGGCAGGCAACTCAGGAAGTGTTCAAGGATGTTGCTGGGTCATGCAGAAAGAGAAATGGAGAAGTGAAAGCCCAATTAGAACTTAATCTGGCCACTTCTGTGAAGGACAATAAAAAATGTTTTTATAAATACATTAATGGCAAAAAGAGGGGCAAGGGCAACTTCCATTCTTTGTTGGATGGGGGGGAAATACAGTAACCAAAGATGAGGAAAAGGCTGAGGTATTTAACACCTTTTTTGCCTCAGCTTTCAACAAGAAGACATTGCCCTCAGGACAAGTGGCCTCCTGGGCTGGTAGATGGGGACAGAGAGCAGAACAGCTCTGCTGCCACCCAGCAGGAAGCAGCTGGTGACCTGCTGAGCCACTCAGATGCTCACAGGTCTGGGATCCACCCTAGGATGATGAAGGAGCTGAGCAAGGAGCTTATCCAGCCATTCTCCATCCTTTCTCATCAGTCCTGGCTCACTGGGGAGCTCCCAGAGGCCTGGAGGTGCCAATGTGAGCCCATCCCCAAGAGGGGCTGCAAGGAGGATCTGGGGAACTCCAGGCCTGTCAGCCTGACCTTGGTGCCCAGCAAGGAAATGGCACAGATCACCTTGAGTGCCATCACAGGGCACCCACAGCATGGCTGAGGGATCAGAGCCAGCCAGAGTGGGTTTAGGAGGGGCAGGTCCTGCCTGACCAACCTGAGCTTCTTCCATGACCAGGTGACCCACCTGGTGGATGCAGGGAAGGCTGAGATTTGTCTGCCTGGACTTCAGCAAAGCCTTTTCCACAGCATTCCCTGGAAAAGCTGCAGCCCAGGGCCTGGACAGGTTGAATCCTCTCTGGGTTAAGGACTGGCTTGAGGCTGGGCCCAGAGAGTGCTGGGGATGGTGCTGCATCCAGCTGGTGTCCAGTCACTGGTGGTGTCCCCCAGGGATCTGTGTTGGCCCAGCCCTGCTTTATGTCTTCCTTGATGATCTGGATGAGGGGATTGAGTCCACCATCAGCAAATTTGCAGATGACACCAAGCTGGGAGTGAGTGTTGATCTGCTGAGGGTAGGAGGGCTCTGCAGAGGGGCCTGGACAGGCTGGATCCAGGGTCTGAATCCAGTGAGATGAGGTTTCCCAAGTGCCAGGTCCTGCACTTTGGCCACAACAACCCCTGCAGTGCTACAGCTGGGGATGGTGTGGCTGGACAGTGCCCAGGCAGAAAGGGACCTGCAGGGACTGATGGACAGCAGCTGGACATGAGCCAGCAGTGCCCAGGTGGCCAGGGAGGCCAATGGCTCCTGGCCTGGATCAGGAATGGTGTGGCCAGCAGGAGCAGGGCAGGGATTGTCCCCTGTGCTGGGCACTGGTGAGGCTGCACCTCAAATCCTGTGTTCAGTTCTGGGTCCCCCTAATTTAGGAAACTCATGGAGGAGCTGGAGCATTCCCAGAGAAGGGCAGCAAGGCTGGTGAAGAGTGTGGAACAAGTCCTGTGAAGAGTGGCTGAGGGAGCTGGAAAGGGGCTGAGCCTGGATGGGGGGGGACCTTGTGGCTCTGCACAAGTCCCTGCCAGGAGGGGACAGCCGGGGGGGTCGGGCTCTGCTCCCAGGGACACAGGGACAGGAGGAGGACACAGTCCTAAGCTGTGCCAGGAGAGGTTTAGGTTGGACATCAGGAAGAAATTCTTCAGACATATTGGGATGTGCTGCCCAGGGAGGTGGTGCTGTCACCATCCCTGGAGGTTTTTAAGAAAAGGATGTGACCCTCAGTGCCATGGTTTGGGTGACAAGGTGGTGTTGGGGTCACAGGTTGGACTCAACCTCAGAGGTCTTTTCCAACCTAATGGTTTCTGTGATTCTGAACTGACAGCCTTTTGCCATCCACCTCCCAAAGCACAGAGGATTCCTGCTAGGAAATCAAAGAACACATCTTCTGCCTAAGAGGACAAAACTTGACCATTCAGCAAGAATTCCTGCCAGAGCAACAGTGAAGGGAGGCACTTTCTAGGTTAAAAACAGTTGTGGTCTAGGCAAACTGTAAAGAATATCATTAATCCTAGGTGGGTTTTTTTTAAGTGGGTTTTTGACACAGGCAGGAATGGTCACAGACAACAACAACCACATAAGTCAAATTAGGATGTAATTTTTATTTTTTTTAATAGGTGATCATGTCATCACCATACTTTGTTAACACTCTGTGTGTGTTCAATGTGACACTTAAAATATTCTATTTCCTTCCTGGTTTTAATAGGAAACTGTCAGGGCAAAACTGGGCAGTGCATCACACGCCATGAAACAGAAGTGATAACAACTTACCTAGGAAGTTACCCAGAGGTGGAACAAACTCCTTGAAGCTTCTGCCTTTACTGTTTCAGGCACAACTTACCAAGGGTCTCCAGGCAGAATCTGCCAATGATCAAAGATTCACTGGAAAAACCTGGCTGCCAGTATTGGTTCTCAAATTGGCAGTAAAACCTAGTGGGGAAAAAAAAAATTAAAAAGGGATGAACCAGCTACAGTAAAAAATAGAACTGGCTTATTGTGAGTTTCTGCATAGACAAAACCCTGGAACACCCTAATGGTAGCTAAGAAACTGCTGCTTTCCAATTAATTCTTTAAAGCAGGTAAAAGTGAGGCCAACCCCCACTTGCAGAAAGATCTTACGTGACCAAGTTAATTGGCAATGAAAAGGCAAACTTCAATTGAGATGGACAGAGTGGGATATGGAAGAAAAGGTGTTTCACATGTCACAGGAACTGACCTGGTCAGCTTGAGCTCCTTGGGCTATTATAAGCACTCAGAAGTGCTAATTCAGTGTTCAGAAGCAGCCAAGGTGAGAAATGGAGTGCTTGCACCTGTGAGGAAAGGAACAGGACACAAAACAATGTGTTCAGTGACAGCCTGTCCTTCATCGTGAGCCTGTGCAGCGTGGCTCTATTATTGTCAAAGCCATTACTGCAGAGAAGGTTCCAGAAGGGGAACACGAACAAAGCCCTGAACACACTCAGCCAGCTCGGGCCCTCCAGCCTGGGAAAGGCAGCAGTGCAGCAGGACAGATACAGAGGGCTAAAAATTAAACGTGGGAAAAGACCTCCTAAATACCCAAACCCAGCCACACAAGTGTGTAAATTATTATTTTAATAAGTTAGATTGCCAGTTTGGACTTTAAAAGTTGACCAACTCTTACTTCATCACTGATGGATTAAGCAGGTACCACACTTTGGTGCTTTGAAAGGAGACACTTCCAAAATAAAACATGGCACTTCTTGCAGTTTTTCCATGTGGGGAGTTCCAAATGTGCCCTGTGGAAACTCCCAGTGTCACAGGATACTCCCAAAGTGCATTTTTAAAGAGGGAGGAGTGAAATGGGGTGCACAAACAACCCACAGTGCCAGAGGAAGGTTTCTGTTCCACACTGTGAAGTTTCAGGGGCAGCAGAAGGAAAATCACATTATTTCAAGGGTAACCTTAGGACTGGCAAGGAGGTGTCCTGTCGTGGAAGCTCCTTGGGCTGGCATTAATAATTAAATTAATTAATCTAATTGTTAATTAAATTAATAATTTAATTTCAATTAAATTTGAAATTTTAATTTCAAAGCTTAAAATTTGTACTAAATTTCCTACCCTGCTGCTGGTGGTGACCAATTCTTCCTCCCAGGCTTGCTGCGCAGGAAAATCTTTACTTAAAATAATGGAAACCCAACCTGGAAAGGAAAAGTCTGAGTGTGCAGGAGCTGCCACGTCTTTCTGGCACCCTCTGCTGGCACCAAAGCCTGGAGGAGCTGGCTGCCAGGAAAAAAGGAGTAAATTATCTGAACTGGAGATGTTCTGGACTGAACATGTACAGGACAAGAGGCTGACAACCAGCCTGATAAATACTGTACCTAAAGAACACCATCAGTTTGGCTTAGAAACATCACTACAGCTGCAAAACTCCCCTGCTTTGCCAGGATAGGTCTCACAAGTTGTAGAGGTGGAAAAAATTTCTCCATTTTGCTCTTTTGTCTTTTCACTCACATCCTTCAGCCCTGATGGCCAAGACATTTTTTAAGCAGCTGGGCTGGTGTATTTCCTGCCCACCACCCAGCACTGTGGTCTGGAATTAATTTTTAAAGCAGGTTTTAAATCTTCTGATTGCTTTTAAGATAGTTAAGACAAATTGGTATGTGAAAATCCGGGCTTCGTGGTAAACAAATACTTTTAGGTTGGAATGTATTTTCCAGACTTTTCGTGGAAAAATTTAATTTACTAAGAAAATCCAGTTATTCAAAGGCAAGAAGTTAATGTTGAAACAGTTCAAAAAGAGTTTATTTTTTAAAACTTCCAATTCTTTCTGCTCTTTCTAGTTATTTAGGATATTGCTTGTTATCCCAAAGGTTTACTGACAGAAAGAAAGGAGAAAGGTTACCTCCAAACTGTAATTTTGCCAGAGGAAAGGTAATTTATAAAGAACAATTTACCTACCCACCTACATTTTGCTATTTCCATTTAACCTTTTCATAGCTTTAGAATAAAAAGCCTCCTAGATTCACAGAATGAGAATGATTTGGGTTGGAAAGGAACTTAAAGCTCATCCAGTCCCACCCCCTGCCATGGGCAGGGACACCTTCCACTGTCCCAGGCTGCTCCAAGCCCTGTCCAGCCTGGCCTTGGACACTGCCAGGGATCCAGGGGCAGCCACAGCTGCTCTGGGCACCCTGGGCCAGGGAATTCCTGCCCACCCTCCCAGCCAGCAATTCCTGCCCCACATCCCATCTGGCTCTGCCCTCTGGCCCTGGGAAGCCATGGCCTGGCTGCTGTCCCTGCAGGCCTTGTCCCCAGTCCCTGGGCAGCTCTCCTGGAGCCCCTGGAGGCCCTGGCAGGGGCTGGCAGCTCTCCCTGGAGCTTCTCTTGTGCAGCTGAGCAGCCCCAGGTGTGCCAGGCCTTAGAAGGTTGGCTGTCCTAAGGGTTAGCCTGCTGAACTAAAAAAAGTCTACACTTACCCTCTTACAATCAAATCAAGACAAAATAGTGTTTTACAAATGCTGTTTTACCTTAAAGGCAGGATCCAGAACCAGCTGGCAGAATGTCTTCAGCAGCTTCTTTCCATCTGGGCTAGTGGCTGATTTGCTGAGTTTTCCAATTGCTGGATGAAAATATCGAAAGAAGATGTTTATTTTTATTCATCCAGTTTGAACTAGCAGAGTATCCACTTCCCCTGCAAATTTCCACTTGGTTACTTTTAAAAGAAAGCTTTGCAAAGTTTCACATTTAAACAGATTCAAACAACAGAAGGTGGCTAATTTCAATATAGAATAATTGCTAGAAGTCTGTGGAGGCAAAGGATGGCATTTTGTTTGTTTAGGCCTTTGAATTTTTTTTCTTTTGTTTTTCTTTTTTTTTTCTTTTTTTTTTTTCTTTTTACTAAAATCATTGACTTAAACATGCATTTTTCTAGGTTGGACAGGGTTTGGAGTAACCTGGTCTAGTGAGAAGTGCCCTTGGCAAGGGTTTGGAACAGATGACCTTTATGGTCCCTTCCTACTCAAACCATTCTGGGATTCTATTATTTTTAGGCTTTTACAGGGAAATGGGCACTTCAAGCAACTTTGCTATCAAGAATTCTCCCACTCCACTCTGCTGTCTCTAACTGCATTTTGAAGCCTTGCTAAAATCATTTAAATTAGATAAATCCTGGAGGAACCTATGAGATACATGAGTCAAGGTAGGTCAGTTTATTACAAGGCACCAGAAGACAAACAAATACATTGAACTTTCACACCTGTATAAATCTTCCAGTTAACAGCAAGCTGTGCACACAGCTAATAGCAAATTGAGCCTATTGATTTAACAATTTCAGGTTCACTAAATTCACAGAAATACTCACTGGAATCATAAGACTGGATTTGGTCTATCATCTGTGTTTGTGCATTAATTTTACCTGTGCAGGCCAATGAAACAATTTAAGTTCTTAAGCTGTGAGAGTGAATCTTTTCTCTCTGCTCTTACAGAGAAGAGGAGGCACACACAGAATATCTGCAGGAGAAGAAATTTCCTTTCTCAGCGTTGAGGTTTAACACTCAGATACTTAAATATTTTTGTTGCAGGAGCTCCAAACTCCCGCCTGGGGCTGCCTGTGGGAGCTCGGCTCAGCAGCAGCGCTTGTATGCACCGCTGACATCCTCAGAGTGTCACTGTGGTATCTCAGCATGGACCTGCAGCGCTCCCTCTGCTTCCCTCCCACCCCAGAGGCTTCTCTCCACCTCTTCCACTTCATTCCAAGCTCAACTGCAGCTTTGAAGCAAGAGTTTCATTCCTCACGGTGGGAATATTTATTCCAAAGGTTAAACTGAAACTTGAGAAATATATTTGTAAAGCTCCGAGTAGGATCTGGAGGATGATCACTTTGTGATGAGTGTTAACTGAATTCTTAGTGAACTTTCTCTGGCATTTGAAATAGGGGTGGCTCATTCCTGCCACACAAATGGAACTGGCCTGACTTGAGGATGAGTGAGATTCGTGGAATATAAGAATCAGAGTAAAATCCTAGCTGAGAGAACTTTGTTTCAGTAACTAGGTAAGCTGCAGTCAATTTCAGCTGTAAAACAAGCCAGTACAGGAGAATTCCATCTCAACAAAGGGAAACAGGACTAAAAACTGGTGAGGAAGTCTATCTTGTACCTCTTTACTGGAAAAAAAAGTATCTAAACATGCCCAGTTCTGACAATTCCTCACCTTAACAGCTGGACCACCAGAGAAAACTTCCAGCTGACTTTGTTTCTTTATTTTACAGTTCTTAGCTTAACACAGGAAGTATTATTTGTCTTTCTCTCCAACTATGCTTCCAGAGATATCCAGCACACATAATTACTGATAGAAAAACAGAGACTTACATCTTCAGATCAAAACAGAGCAAATTAAATATCTTCTCAGTCAGGAGCAGCAGAAAGGCCAAAGGTTTCTGGTTGTGCGTCAAGCAGCAAAGTGAGGCACAGAAAGCAAATCTCAGGGATTTAAAGACCCACGGCTCCCCTCCAGCAGTTTGCCCCAGGCAGATGTCTGACATTTGGGATTTGAATGACACTGAGAAACTGCCTTGAGGTTACACATTTTGTCACTAGAGGATGATCTGCTTTGTGAATTCTCCCCTCCCTCTCAGCTGCTTTCATTCCCCAGCTGGTTATTCTGAAATAACCTCCCCAGAAGAAAGAACATGGGACAATGAGAGGGGAAGGGGATTGAAGAATGCCTGTGAACTGCCATAAAGGTCTGCAGTTATTTTGCTTCAAGGCTGGTACTCTCCAAAACTGGATTTCAACCACAGCAAAGTTTTTATATCTTCTTTACCATAATATCACTGTCCAGTTTCACCTTCTCCATATGTAGGAATGATGATGGTGACATTTTCCACAACACGCTGTTGAAGTTCCAGCTCCAGCTGCAATGCCAGCAGAGAATGATCCATTTTGTTCATCATCAGTGTGGGTTTGATATGTTCTGCAATAGCCTGTCACAGAACTGTCTGTACACAAACCCCTTAACAAAATGTAAGCACAATTAAAACTTGTATTATATATGGGCAAGACCTCTAATCTACTTGATAGAGTGCTGAGTGGGAAAGATAAACTGGTACCAAAACCATTATTCTGTTGCCTATACTTTTCTAATGGAAGGAGAAGAGAGACAGACAGCTTCACTCTCCAGATTTCACTGAAAGGTCAACTTTATTTCATGCATTCCTACATTGTTTCATGCATCTCTACACACGTGTATTTCCTCTACATTCAACACACAGGTTGGATATGTGTTGCACCTGTGCTCTTGTTTAAGTGTAGAAATGAGCTGAGACACTGACTTCTTGTTTATCACAGCATGAAAAGGGTCCTGGTTTATTCCTCTTCACAGCTCAGCCATCCTGACTCCAACCATTCCCTGACTCTGCCTGCAGCAGCTCCTGCTGGGGGCTTCCCTTGCAGCCTCTGACTGCTGGGGATTTCCTGCTCAACTCTGACTGCAAGGAGCAGTTTGCAGACTGTGACTGCAGGATTTTACCCAGCTAGACTGTGGCTGCAGGGATCAGTTTGCAGCCTCTGACTGCAGCTTTTACCTGGCCAGACTGTGGCTGCAGGTTCCAGCAACAGGCTCCGACTGCAGACCAAGACTGACCCCACAGCTGGGATTCTCACTCCCCAGGATCCTTCTTCTTCATCATTCCCCCTCACCAGGTAACCCACTCCCTTTTATCACAATTATCTTTATTGGATATAGCTGTGACCCATGAGGGATGAGGCTGAATTAGGTAATTAACATAGCTGTTACTTATTGGGGTGAAGTTACCTATATTCTCTTCTCCCACAGATATGAAGTGCTACAATCTCCTATGAGAAAGGAAAGGCCATGGGCTAAGAAATCATGCTCTACATATCAGAATTCATATCATTAGAAGTTAAACTGTTAGAGAAACAAGCTTCTCTTATCACTTAAAATGTTTTTTTCCTTAAGAAGAAGAAAGGAAAATGCACTGAGTTCTTTCCAGCTGGAGAGTGTGTTTACCTGAAACAATCAGTCACAACAGGGGCACCATCAGCGACAGGAGGGTTGCTGTGACTTCAGAGAAGAAATCAACATTTCCAGGGAAGTCAATTAAGTTAATAAGAAAATCTAAGCCATCCCTGAATGGTCTGATGAAGGCCAAGGTGCTGTCTGAGAGTTTACAATTCACAGAAATTGCACTGTGAGAGAAGAAAACAAAAAGAATAAATTAATAATCTTTCATTTTTCTGCTGATTTCATAAGTTGCATTGTTTGGGCAATTATTATCCCAATGCTTCTATGGTGCCAATACTTCTTAATATACTTCAATACTTCAATTTCTAAAGTTTCTAAAATTCTGCTTTTGGTGTAATTTATTTTTATTCTTATTCAATACCAACACCCTAACCTATTAGTCACAGCATGACATCACTGTGAGACACTTGTAGATCAATGCTCCAACTCAGTTTAAAATTTATTCACTTTAAAACTTTGCAGTTGCAGGCATCAAAGATAGAGGAAATAACAAAGGCACAGCCCTCCACAATAAGAAATCCACTAAAAATGAAGGATACTGCTAAGAAACTCTCCAAAAGCATCTCCCTCCATGCTGAGGAGCAGATGAGAATGGTCAGTGGTACCATCTAAAAACTCTCCTCCAAAACTGCCCAGATTGCACTCTGAGGACTGTGAGCTTCTGTTCTGTAGTGCACAGCTTGAGGCACATGTCAACTTAAAAAAGATCTGGCAAGAGGCAAGGCTTTCAGCAGAGCCCTCTTCTGTCTTCAGATTTTAAAGAAAAAGACAGGAAGAAAGATACAAACAGAATTTACGTAGATTCAATTATGACACATCTTTCTTGCTCTTTTCCTGTGTGTCTCTGAATCAGGTTTCTCAAGCTCTGGCTGAAGAAATCATGCTCTACGTACTGAGGAGTCTGACAAGGTTGATTTGTTCTGTTCTACTGTGAAATTCAGCCTGAGGAGGGAGGAGAAAAATAGTGAAAAATCAGCTATTGCTTTCTTTCAAAGTATATGAATGAAGTGTGTTTTATAAAGCAAAGGTTTTAATAAAAAATAAAATAACAAACAATACAGAAACAAAAGAAAAAACCAAGCACAGGTGTGTGCTTTTTTTTCCATAGCTCTTCTATCTCTTGCTAAAAGTATTTACCCTCCTTTAGCTTGTGAAAAAAAGAAAGGAAAAAAGAAATCTTGACCTCCAGAAGTGCTGGTATTTATCTGTTAAGTGCATGAGGCACCTCAGCAAAGCCAGGTGAGATGTTACTAATCTTGGCCTGTCTCAGTCTGTCACAAGCACCTTTAATGTGGTTATTCCTGCAAATCCCCTTAATGCAGGAAGTGCTTCACAGGGACAGGGAAAAGGACAGAAGTGGGAGGAAACGATAACAGGGAATAGCAAACAAGTAAACACAGAAATCCCATGTTATGGCAGTGGTTTGTACTTGTTGATGAAGTGGAGAAAAATACCCCACAAGAAACACCTAAATAAACCTTGTCTGAGCTGCAGTCACAAATGACTGAAAAATCAAATTAAGCACGCGTTTCTATTGCTATACCAACAAAAGTCTCCAACACAGCTGGTGTGCTAATGAGCACATCTTCCTGCAAGGATAAGATATTAATTTAAAATATCAACCAGCCCAGCTCAAAATATAATTAAATAGGAGACAAACCAGGATTTTTTTGCACATGAACAGATACACTGCGGGTATAAATTACTGCATGTTCTCTTACTAACTTTAGATCTTTAGTTCAATTTTTTTAATTGTACGTTTTCTCAGAAATCGGTTCTCATTAAAGTAGCCAAGTTCTGTTTGGAAATGAGAAATATCTAAGCAGCAGCCTGGCCTCCTCACCCTAAAATGTGTTATTTCCCACAGTCCTTTTCATTTATAGTTTCTTTCCTACTTAAAAGTCTGCAGAAAACAACCAACCAACCTCTCCTTCTTTTGCCACCAAGGGAAATGTAGTATAAACAAGAAAATTTTTAATGTATGTTTACACTTTTGTTAGTGATTCACCTGATAAGAAGGTACCTCATTCCTGAATTTGACCCATTAGGTTATTCTTCAGCTTAATAAATAAACAATGATATTTCTTTTCTAGAAAGTTCTGCAGTGCCCTGGCCCTCAAAGTCTCACTCACAGCAACACTTTCATACTTTTTCTGAACTTTGAACTATTTCTTTCTTCTCTTTCCTTTCAATTTACAGATGGCACCACCACTTTTTCTACTTCTATCATTTTCCTTGTTTTTTAAGTTGTGCTGTGCTAAAAAAATATAAAATCAAGACTCTTAGCAAGAATTAAGTATAATGCCAGAAGTCTGCTATGTACACTTGTTTCATAATGCAAATAAATATCTAAGCATTGAGAAATCCACTTACCCACTCTTTTTTCTTTCTAATTTTACACTTTCTTACTGAACTTTGCATCCAATAAATATTTAGCTAGCAAAGATAATTGCATTTTGAACTGAAACTTTTTCCATGGTCTTCAAGTTCCCACCACATTTATACACACGGGCCACACTGTGGCTTTCTTTTGGGACAAGGAGCAGAGATGGCCACAGCTGCTTATTTTTATTTCATATTTTTAGCCTCCTAAATGTGTCCATTTACACTAATTGTAAGTGTAAACATCATGAACATACTATTTCAACAGGACTGGTTGTTATCCTGTGGCAGGAACTTCAGGATTATATATCAATAAATGCTATCTGCTTCCAAACATTTTATTTACCACTTCATTTACACAAATTCCAGAATGGGCCTGGACATCTGTGCTGCTCTATAAGAGAGAAAGTCACTGGCATCACAGTGTTTTTGGTCTTAAATACGATTGAAAACACATATTCAGATCAAAAATTACCAGTTACTTTAATTTTAAGTGATTTTAATTGAAGAGCTGTTACAGAATTTCTGTTCTGCTGTGTCAGTCAGCAATCAGATCAAAGGTATCTTGCATGAAATGCCTGCTGCAGAGGGGTTGAGATCCTCTGTGTGCTCCAGCAAGCAAGATATTAATGAGGTGAAAGCAGTATCTGTAGAAGGCAGAAACATCATCACTTTATTAAAAACAGACCTTCACCTTTTTTTCCCAAAACTCTCAAGTTTCATGGCCACTACAGGCAGAAAATGACCTTCTTTCCTTTTAACTTCTAGCTGACATTATTTGGGTATATTGCAGTGCTGCCAGTAATGCCTCCAGACTAGACTCCTTCTTCTTCTGCATCTCTTCCTCTTAAAGATGTTGAAATTCTTATTGTAATGAACAATTACATGCTTCACCTCAGAAATAAATATTCTGAAAGCCAATGAACAATGAGAACACTTACATAAGCTGACATGGGTAACTTGAATGTCCATTTCAGTAAAAAGTAACATTAATGCAAGGAAAGACTGCAAGAATTTGAGAAAAAATTTAAAAGGGAAAGAATTTTAATAGCATTAATTCTCAAGAAAGGCAAAGGTGTGCAAGCATTTGTTTATCACTGGTTCATTAGAATAAAAACAAACTCAAAATGGGTGAAGCATGTTACGAGAGAACTGCAGTGATTTAAAAGAATCATAGAATCCCAGAGTAGTTTGGGTGGGAAAGGACCTTAAAGCTCATCCAGTCCCACCTCCTGCCATGGGTAGGGATGCCTTCCACTATCTCAGGTGGCTCCAAGCCCCATCAAACCTGGCCCTGGACACTGCCAGGGATCCAGGAGCAGTCACAGCTTCCCTGTTCAGAAACAACAGGGCAGGCTTGCTAAGGGGAAAAATAGATTAGAAGAAAACCAAAAGATCCACCCAGTGAGTGTAACTGACTGATTTTCCCTATGAAAATCTGATCTAATCGAGGCCAGACCATTGGTCTCAAAAGTCTTTTCCAACCTGATTTTGTGACTCTCTGATTCCTCCTCTAGAGGAGTCCATTGCAGCACTCTATCATACACATACACGTGCCAGCCTCACCCAAAGCTGTGCTCTTATTACAAACAGTGATGATCAGGGTTGAACCCTAAATCTCATGGTTGAATTAATGGCAGAAATTTGTGGGCAAAACATACAGGAATGTTCTAATCAGTGACCTGCCCCAGCCACACCTGCAAAAGAATGACGCAGAGAAGACAACCAACACCCTCCCTACCTGCTTGCCTCCTCAGAGTCACAGCAGACTGTAAATACCCATTCCTGGTGAAGGAAGGGGTGAGGGATGAAGCTGTTCTGTGTCCTGCAGTGTGCTGGCAGCTCCCATGTCTTCTCCCTCCCAGCTGCAGGGAGGGAGGAATATGAGATTTTTACCACAAGACACTGGGACAAAGCCTAGTTCTTTCTAAAAGTGGAATTATAAAATATCCTGAGCTGGAAGGGACCCACCAGGATTATCCAGTCCAGCTGCTGTCCCTGCACAGACCCCCCAACAATCCCACCCTGAGCATCCCTGGCAGCGCTGTCCAAGCTCTCCTGGAGCTCTGGCAGCCTTGGGAATGTCACCATTCCCTGGGGAGCCTGGGCAGTGCCAGCACCCTCTGGGGGAAGAACCTTTCCCTGATATCCCACCCAAACCTCCCCAGCACAGTTCCATGCTGCGGTGTTCACTGCTTTGTTCCAAGGGCCCCCCTTGCAGCGGGTTTTCCCTCTGAAGATGTTTAGTTTTGACTCCAGGCTTGGAGCAGGTAGTCCGTGCTGTAACCCCTCATTAGCCACTTTAAAAGTGAGTTAAATGACTGATCAGCTCCCTGTTGGAACGCAGGGATGACACTGGGTCCCTTTAAAAATAACTCGCTGTCATGGAAGGCACTAAAGTAATAACAGCACTTCACGTTTCTAATACAGACTTTCATCCAAAAACGTCTTTTAGAAATATTAGGTAATTAAATTGTCAAGCACAGAATGAGTGTGTGAATGACTTCGCTGGAAAGCACCAACTTCAGGGACCAAGCTAAGGGAACATTTATACAGTAATACTTCCTAAGAACTGAAGGTCAGGAAAGATGAATATCAAATCAAGCATATTATTATATACAAAGAGCTATGGATGGGATAAATCATTGTATCAGCCCTACAGAATGAAAGGTCCTTTTTAAAACTCCTGTCAGCCTTGGGTGTGGAAAAATGCTGCTGTAACTTTCCACAGAGCTGCCAAAGGAGAACTTGCAGGGCTTGACCCAACTGGATGAAGCTTAATAGGATTAAATAAGTTTAAGATAACAAAACAGCAAAAGCATGCACCCAGAGAGCACCAGAATGTAGGAATGCGGAAATTATGGCCTGCAGTTTTAGTTTTTTTTTTTTAATTAAACAGCAATTTCAGTGTTCATAAATGCTTAGCCAGGAGTTCAAAATTACATGTTGCCGCAAGGAGATGGTTAGTTTTATTAAAGAGCAGGTATTAGTTGCACCGTGCTCCTCAAAGCAGTACCACAACAGAGGAAAAGCTGGATCTGAGATTGGATTTGGATTTTGAGAACTCCAAACCTTCTTTGGCCAGACAATTAACAGCTCCATACTGAGCAGGCTGCAAGCCCAATGTATTTGATGCCTTGTCAGCACCTGTATCCAAGGCAAAATAATCTATATGACCAAAGTCCTTTACTTGGCCAAGAAAGAGAAAGAGCTTCTTTGTTCATCTCCTTCCCCTGAACAAGAAGAAATGTTCACAAGACACTTCTCTGCCAAGCTTCTCCTGCCCAAAGGCACATTTTTCTTTCAGCATATCTTTGATGGGTTGTGAAACAGATATGAAATATCTTCCTTTAAACAACCTGGTTGTGTCACAGCAGAGGGAAAGTGCTGTTGTTTTGTTTTGAAGAGCTGAGCAGCACTTGTAAGGGCCTTGCTTGCGCAGTCTGAACTTCAGTTCTGTGCACAGTTCTTTGTCAGCATGAGGAGTCCTTTCTGAAGGCTTGATGTCTGGTAACAAAACCAGATTTTTCTTGTGTCTGTGTGCATTTAAGCACACAATTTTTTGGACCATTTTGCAGAGGTGGTGCTCAGGCACAGTCCTGTTCATATAACAGGAAATTTATTTTCCTCTGTCTTTTATTCCTTTCCAAATTATGCCAATCTGTGCAAGAAAACAAAGCTTACAGAAGTGTTGAAAAGTTTCCAAGTTAGCAGGTTCCTGGAAAAAAACACCTGATGTACACTGGCATGTCATTTTTATGGGCATTTTATTCTTTGTATGACCTCCTTTCCATTTAAAAATGACAGCTCTTCCACAAAGTGTCTTTCAGCTTGTTCCCTACCTACAAAAACCTTCTTACCGGTGCTAACCATTCCCCTTCCCACACTAGTTTTTGTTTGTTTGTTTGGGTTTGTGGTTTTTGGGGTTTTTTTTTTTTGTTTTGTTGTTTTCTTTTTTTTTTTTTTTTTTTTTTTTTTTTTTTGCTAAAAGCATGGTCTTTTGTGTTTCTGGAGCAATTACTGTCCTTATTCTCTCCTCCGCAGCATCGCCTTCAGCCCTGGATATGGAGAGTGCTGTACTGAACCCCCTCCTGGCTGTATCTTCAATCAATATAATCATCTAAATTGTTCCTGAAGAATGAAAGAGCTGTGTGCAATTCAGCACACATTTTAAAGGCAGAAGGGAAATTGAAGAGACATTATTTTTGTACTTGCCTTCTGCCAGACTTGATTTCTTTAATATGCTGGGGTTTGCTTAGGGGGAGAATCTAAAATGATTCTGTGTAAGTGATCAATTGTTCTGTGTTTAGAGCACTGTAAATAAGAGCAGACCAGCAATTCTGGAGGATTGGAAAATGTTGAAAAGAGAGGTTTGTCAAAGCATAGCTGAGGCTTCATGAGGAGAAGTTGGTTCAAACTGTACCCAGTATTTTATCACCATAGTACAGAGGGTACAAAGACCCAGAGCCCTTATTCAGTAACATACATTGGAACTGTTAAAAAATTGCTTGCTAGTTAACACTTGCATGGCAGGAGATGCCATGATGGAAGGGGGAAACCATTTCCCGCACCTAGTGATTCTCAGAATTTTAATCCATTTTCACTTACCCTGTTTTGCACTGGATCCACCCTTTTTCATGCACATATTCAGATTTTTCCTGTGTGCTTCATTTTAGTCTAGGTTCTACTTTCTATTCAATTCAGATAGATAGGTTTGCCTTGATTTGTAGTGCATGGAGTACCTGGTTTTCCATTCCTTGTCTATTCAAATAAATTTTGGTAACATTCAGTGGTTTAGAGGATGGGTATTTCTGAAGTTTGTTGGTACATGGGCTTGTATGGACAGGCAGGACTCTCTCTGGCTATCACCCAGTGTAGCCAAGCAGAAAAACCTCAATTATCATTACTCTGTAATTTCTACATTGGTGCTGCCTCAGATCTTGAGAATTCCAGGTACATCAGAGGAGCTCAAGTCTGCCTTTACCTGCTTGTACATAGATGGCTTTGCCCTGAAAAATTCAAATTTCAACCCTCCCTGGATAAAAATGGCACAGCCCTCACTTAAAACACTTTTTTTTTCTGTATATCAAATGAATTGACTAAAATATTTTCTCATTTGCAGTATTTTCTCATTTGCATTACTAAAGCTCTGAGGTTAACCAAAATCAGTCTGCAGCCTATTTATTTTGTTTACCAATTGCATTTCTCTATACCTACCACTAACAACTCTGAGGGAGCCTCTGAAGACAGAAGGTATACCCACATTTCAGTAGATTACCTTTTTGGATTTCTACTAATGATGCATGAGAACTTAAAAATCTCATCACTTTATTACTAAGTCAATCTACAACAAAATCTTTTACTGTTGTCAAATACTTGATGGAGGCAACAGCTTCTCTTCAGCTGGTAATTCACATACTGACAGGGAGCAGTCCTGCAGGTTTCTCATCAAGGAAGTGCTGGATCTCAAAATACTCAAATTATTTGCCTCAAAAATACTCAAAACAGTATTGTAAATATTCTGCTTTACAACATCCCTGTGTGAATAAAAGCCTGTGATGGATAAGTTCATGGGAGCAAAAAGGTGTTAGAAAGGTGTTTCTAACACTGACCAACACAGTGTTAGAAACTCTGCACAACTAATGCCAGTAAACCTTGTACTCAGCAGAAGTCTAAAATTTTTGATTTTCAGGAGTGGGAAAAGAAAATAATGTTAGTTGGAAGTTGAAGTTGTTTGGCATAATAATCACAGGAAAGCAGTGGATAATCTTAACTCCCAGTATTTGGGATTTTCCAGGATAGTACTGAAAGTTTCCTTAATCTGTTGTCATAGTTTTTCTTAAACTGGAAATCTATTACCTCAAGCAGCATGTGTCTTTGAACCTTTGAGTATGGAACTTAATTTAATCTTGATAATCATGGGTATATAATTATAGATTAAATGTGACTTCAACTTTTCTTTCCCTAGCAGGCTTTTTCCTAACAGCATGCCAGTCCTTTAAAGGTATTAATCAGAAAGCTGGTGCATTTTTTTGCTGCTTTTTTATTATGCTTTTTTTTTTTAATTATGCATTGGCTACAGTCAAGCAATCTCCTTGGATTTTGGCTGTACTTCAGAATCACCCCTGTCCACCTCACAAAATATGAGGCATTTGACAGAGACGTCTTCCTTGGAGGCCTTACTTAGGGATGGAGAGAGACAGGCACCTCAGGAAGGCATTTCAGCTTCTTGTTTGTCTTGTTTGCCTGTGATGTGTTGTGACTGAATGACAGGAAGGATGTGCCACATGGAATTATTTCTGCTCCTTCACTGGATGCCGTGTGAGAACATCTGATATTAATTCTAACACATAACAGCAGCACATATGATCTTCAAAAGTGCTGCCTTAGTGCTGCATTTATTCAGTTTTCTTTATATCAGCAGGATTGCTCTTGTCATTTTAAGCAGTTTGCTCCCAAATGGCTGTTTTTGAAAAGCTGTAAGAAAAAGAGTGCTAAGCAAAGATAATTATGTGTAAATTTGAAATGGATTGTGTGATCATTTGTGCTGGTGAAACACACTTGCTTGTCTGCCTGGACCAAATGAATTAGTAGGTAACTCATCCAAGCTCATTTAGAGTTTAAGGCTAGCCTCATTAAAAGGCATCTGACTACATTTGGAAAATGAATGAAAGACATTACTGAAAATTTACATAATTTCTTTGCCAAAAGGTCCCTGCTTGTGAATGAAATTAACAATGTTTCTTTATCTTAAAGTAATTTCTTATTATAATATATTTTACAATTATGTATGATTATTTTAAATTATAATATTTAATATAGTGAAATGGATGTAGAGGTAGTTATGTGTTATCAAGGATTCAAAAAGGATTAGTTGTAGTGTTCATTCAATTCTAGTTGCAGAAGACAGGATGAAAAAAGAAGGGAAAGCAAAAGGAATTAAGTGTATTTCTGCTTCAGGAAGGACTCAGGCAGATTTTCTACAGTGTATCAAATAAGGGATACCACTCAGCCTTGCAGAAAGTTTGGTATATTGAGAACATCTGCCAAATTGCCCTGGGAAGGTCACATCTGTTTTTCTGGGAGCAGGATGTGTTCTGTGGTGGATTGAAAGGAGCCATGTGGGCCTGAGCAGCCAGGCAAGGAGCCTGTCCTGAGCAAGGCCCATGCAGGGGTCAACAGGAATCCAGGATGCTCCACCAGGAATGAGCAGTCACGGGAGAACCCTCCTTCACAGGGCTTGAAGTATTCAAGGAATCTGTGAGTTATTTTTCAGGAAATGAACAGATTAAGACTGAAAGCTTCCAGCCTGAGCCAGGCCCAGCAGCCATGTTCCCTCAGCTCACAAAAGGCACTGAGGGGCTGGAGAGTGTCCAGGGGAGGGAAGGGAGCTGGGAAAGGGGCTGGAGCCCCAGGAGAGGCTGAGGGAGCTGGAAAGGGGCTGAGCCTGGAGAAAAGGAGGCTCAGAGGGGACCTTGTGGCTCTGCACAACTCCCTGCCAGGAGGGGACAGCCGGGGGGGTCGGGCTCTGCTCCCAGGGACACAGGGACAGGAGGAGAGGGAACGGCCCCAGGCTGGGCATGGGGAGGGACAGGTTGGACATCAGCAGGAATTTCTCCTTGGATAGGATAATGAAGCTTTGGTATGGGCTGCCCAGGGAGGTGTTGGAGTGCCAATCCCTAGAGGTGTCCAAGGAAGTCCTGGATGTGGCACTCAGTGCTCTGGGCTGCTGACACGGTGGGCATTGGGCACAGCTTGGTCTCCATGGTCCTGGAGGTCTTTTCCAACCTGAATGATGCTGGGACTCAGTGGTACAACCATAGTCAGCACTTTAAAATCTGTGATGGAGGAGTAGTTACTTCCAAGCCCAGCTGGATCAGCTGCCTGGGGCAATCTCTGGTCACAGCCTGTGAAGGCAGATGTGGCCCTTTGAGGCAATGGATGTCACCGGGCTAAGCTGCAGTTTGGGGTGGCCAGAGGAAGGGCAACCTCACCAAAGGGAGGTGGAACAACCCTTCACAGTTATATTAATCAAGGTTGGTGAAATAAATGTAGAATTTCACCATATTCCTCTCACAGTCAGTGGTGGTATGGGGTGGTGAGATTGTAATAATCAAATTTATGCAGGTTTTCTTTTTAAATATAGCCCTATTCTAGCAGAAGTGATTAACATGCCTCTTTCAGAGCTACTGTGAAAGGAGGTGAAAAGCATTACTTCTACAATACATCACTGTTAAAATATTTCTACTTACCAGTGTGATGATAGGGCAGTTATAAGAGCTTTTTGTGTAGTTTCTCATTCTTTCATCTTTTAATATAACTACTACTTCCCTCACCCAGCAGCAGCCATGAGCAGGTTACTGTAATGTTGAATGTGCTCTCAGTAAAAATGGCATTTTAAGACTGACTGTAATTAGGGGTAAAAGCAGCTCTTCTTGTGCTGAATGTTTGCTCCTGGCCAGCTCTTTACAAAGCAGTGTTTTTCATTTCATAAGCAGGAGATGGTTTTTGTAAGCTCACACTTCCAGGACACTTTTTATTGTCCCTGCCATAACTATGAGGCACCAGGTTTCTGCAGAGCAGGCAATTTTGTCAGTGATGCATGAGATGAAGTAGCATCCAAGCCATGCCTTCAAATTTTCATTTGATTATAATACCAACAGGTCAAGGGACCTGTTTTTCTCATTAGTGGGAACAGATAGGAAGATTTTTTTCATCCTTGGGTTGAGCATGTTTTGTAATCAAATGTTCCTTTAAAGATGGGAAATAAAGTTAACATTAGGGGAAAAAAAAAAAAAAGAAAAAGGAACATTTTCTCTCTTAGGCACTGCCATATGTCTTTCCAGGTGGAAATACAACAGGGTGCAGTAAGGCAAGGATTGTGCAGGGCCCCTGTTGTGCTTGGCTGTTGGAAAGCATATGGTGCAATAATGTTCCAGTTCTGACTGTGTATTTTCCTTCTCTTGTCTTCTCTGGCAAATATGATTGTTCTGATGTGTATTCAGCTTTTCTGTTTGTGGCTAGGAATAGTGTGTTCCTCCATCTTCAAATCTACCTGTAAGATCAGGTTCCACTTCAGAGAAAATCCCAGAAGAAAAAGAGAAAAGGTAGGAAACCTTTTCTCAGTAGTTTGAACCACTTTTACAACGTTGAAGAGTTTGCAGAGGCTTGGATTTCACCAGTCCTAATGGAGACTTTAGGATGCTGAAATTCCAGAAGAAACCTTTCCCCACCTTGAAAGAAGACAACTCTGGTCCTCAGGCATTTTATGCCCTTGCAATGACACTGACCTGCAGCTGGCTTGGTCTCAAGTACTTCCTTCCTACCCTTGGAATTGATTGCTTGGGAAGTATTGCATTTCAGAATTTATTTTTTGTTGTTCAAGTTTCTCAGTACACTCTTCAGGCTGCGATGCTGCTGAAGTTTTAGCACCACCCGAGTGCCTGTCATCCTGCTCCCCTCTGCTTGGCCAGGCGTGCCAAGAGCTGCACAGCGAGCTTCTTTATCCCCAGGGCCTTAATTTCTGTGGGATGTGGTGAAATGTTTTGGACACGTGTAATCAGAGATTATGGCAAAAAGCAGAAGTTAGTTGTATTTGTTTCAGTCTCATACCTCAGTATCAGGTCAGTGCACTGTACAGTTTCTGAAGAAGGCAGTTGCTTGTGGCTTCTGAGGAAAAAGCCATAAATCTTGGGCACGTGGCGGTTTTGAAGTAAGAAACTCATGCAGGGAAGTTCATCTGTAATCATAAGCAGTTTTCTGTCTGCAGAAAATCCTTTGGAGCAAAATTAACTTCTCACAAAGTTCCCTGCACACAGGGTATTTCTACACTAGGTTTCTGCACTGTGGTACCCAAACGTTTAGAAGCCTCAAGGTATGTTTGGCAGCAGGGCTGAAAGGAAGTTGTGGATGCCTGTTTGGGCAAGGCTGTAACCTGCCAGCTTTGCAGTGTGGTTGTGGAATGGCTGTGACAGGCCTAAAACACTGAGTTGTTCACTATGCTCCTAAAAACTATCTGTGCCTCCGTGCCTCTTCTTCCTTTGCTTCTCTTACCTTGTCTCCTTCATGCCTGTTGTTCTCCAGGAAAATGCAGAGTAATGCAAACTAACTCAAACAAGTCGAGATGAAAACAAATACTGCAGATTCTCTTATCAATTACAATCCGAGTTGTACTTCGAGGCAGTGACTTGTGAGTGTCATCCTTTGTCAGTGGAGCACATGGAGCAACTGTCAGATTGTTTGACTGCTCTGCTGCATCTGTGCCCCTATATGCTGGTTGAAAGGTTTGGGTTTCATCATCATCATCATCATCATCATCATCATCGCTGTGTTCTTGACAGAAAGCTTTCTTTTATTTCTCAAATGTTGACCAGAGCAGAGCTGGCAGCATCTATGAGAATGTAATTTGTGACATTGGTAGCAAAGTGGCAGCTTCATCTTTGCTTTCCCAGCAAGTGTCTGCTCTGTTAGCATTCTCCATGTGCAGAGTACTTATTGTATTTTATATATTTTGTGTTCTAGTGTTTTTGCTCTGGGGTCAGGGTGCTGCTCCTCAACCAGAGCAAAAGAAGGCTGCAAGGTTTTCTGAAGGTGACAGTGGACACTGCTGTGTTGATAGCAATATCCCTCGAAAGCAGTAGGACCTCATCTTCTCCCTGCTCAGAAGCACCAGATCTCTTCAGTAGCCTGTGCATGCACACTTACAGCATTTCTGAAACCAATGCCTTTTGATCTTCTTTGTTTCCTTCACAGAGATAAAACTCTCTGTGAGTTCCCCCTTCTAACATACTCAGTCTGATCTTGCCACTTCTCCTTGGTCCTCAGGACTCGGTGAAAACATTGTTCTCTCTTGCTTTTTACTGCCTCTTCTGTGTGAGGAAACAATATTTTATCCCTCCTATTCCTGTATATCCCATTGAATCCTGCAAATATATCTGGTTTGGGAGTTCTGAAACCTGGAATATGGTACAGCCATCAATTCCACTGAGTTAGAGTCCAGATTTAGTGGTGGCTTGATTTAAACAGAGCTGTTCAGAGCTTGGAGAAAACATTCTCCAACTGCTTTTTAAGTCAAATAAACTGCTAAATTATTACAGAATTGCAAAGGTTTGGTACAGAATTTTAGAGATCTGGCACAGAATTGTACATGAAAAGGTGTAGTCCTGCAATGTAACTTCTCTTCCACAATCTTATCTGCATGAGTGTCTGTAATCAAGCTCACACATTTATCCTGCTTTAAAACTTCCGACGTGATTTGCGATGCAAAATGTGATGGGGAGTTGATAAGGCAGGGACATTTCTCCAGAAGTCATCAGCAATCTGCTGTGAGTGCTGAGTCTCACTGCAGATCTGCACCCGGGGCTTTTTGCAGGAGCAGAAAGCTGCTTTGAGCAGTGTGTTAAACAAACAGCAGCAGTCAGTTCTGGCCTCAACCAGATATTAAGCTAATACCCCAGATTCTGAAAATTTTAACCTGTTTTGTGCTGCCACTATGCAAACCTGAGTGGTCTCAAACAGGTCGGTGTTTAAATCAAATTTCTTATGAGCCAGTTTGCAGGATTACCCTGTAGATTCAGCATTTAACCAAAAAATATGCAGGTAATTTCTTTCACCAGCTGCCCCCAGTTTTTTTTGGTTTTGTTTGTTTGGTTGGTTGGTTTTTTTTTTTTTTGGTTTGTTTTTGGTTTGTTTTTGGTTTTTTGGTTTTTTTTGTGTTTTTTTTTGCTTTTTAGCATTCATATGCATAAAAACTTGTAAGGATTTAAAACGTTGGATTTAGAATTGTGTTATTTTGAGAGAAATAATCCCCTTTAAAAATGGTCTAAATGTTTTCTATAGATATAAAAATAAAGTCTGACCGAAGAAACGCTCCTTTGAGAAGTTTTATTGACTCCAGGGGATTTCTGTGCCTCTGGAGTAACTGAAAGTTCTGTTTCGAGGAAAGGCAAGGGATTTTGCTCACGAAAGAGGCTTCCCTCAACACACACAGCTGTTTCTTGTCACATAAGGGAGAAAAGCTGCAAAAGAAATGGGGCATCAAGTACAGAGTGAATTAAACTGCTGCTTCTCTGCAAACTTCCCTTGGAAAGTCTGGAGCATAGGAGGGTTTTCCAGCTCATGATGGAAGAGTCGTGGGCTGGGCTGGAACTTGACATCAGAAGGAAACTAGAATCCAACATTGGTGGAAGCTGCTTGTGATGCAGAAGTGAAGCCTGGATCTGGCTTGATGATCTGGGGATAAAGAGGGGAACAGCCCATGATACTAAGAGCGAGAGAAGCAGGAGTCCATGAGTGGCAGTGGAGGTGAAACACAGGGAAAAGGGCAGCCTGGCAAAATATGAGGGCAGCCACACCATGTGTGGAAGGTAAATAAGCAATCACAGTAAAATAAGGGGCAATTTGATAGCAAAACGCCAGGTTGCTGCTGCTCTCCTAGTCTGGCTGGATTTCTTGCAGAGAGAATGTGCTGTTCTCTGCTCAGCACGTTTCCAGTACATCCCCACGAGCTTTACAGGAAACCTGGCTCCACGGTGATCTGCATTAATCTCAAAGCTTGTTAAAAACTGTGAGTCAACTCCAAACACAAAGGAATTAGGTTTTTTCAAATTGTAATTTTCCTCTTTAAAGTAAAGTACCTTTGTTATGTTAGGAAGTGGGAGTTCAGAGGCAGGAATGGCAGACTGTAAGATGCATGCATGCTATGGGAAGGGTAATTGAAAGCTAAACATCTCTTGCAATTAAGCGCAGAACTTCAGGTGGACTTTAGATTACTTCCTTTAGATGTGCTAGCAAGCTGTAACACCTGCAGGTCAGAGAGTAGCCAAAAAACCTTGGAGTGCTCGAGTAATTCTAATAATATTTTCTTGTGTTAAGAGAATGGTGGGAAATTGTAGAAGGAGGAAATAAAGAGGGATCACAAGGGAGACTGGCTGTGTGATGAAGTGTAAACAAATCAGAAGTCAAATTAAGTCCTATTTAATCTGACTCGGAGCTGATTTGCCTCAACGTGACTTCTGTGGGGTTGCAGGGTGTTTTCTCCTGTGATACCTAAATAGAATTTGAGCACTGTGCAGATGCTGCCGAGTTAATCAAAGGAATGCTCATTTGAGCACGAGCTTGAGTTTTCAGGGTTGAGTGCTCAGGGTGTTTGCTGAGGCTGCAGGTCGTGCAGGACCCCATCAAACCAAATAGCAGGGCAGGTGGTCCCATGTGGGGTGGGAATGGGAGGAAAAGGAACCCGTGTCTTGGCACCTGACCCCATGAATGTGACACTGGCTCTGTCCTTGGAGAAAGAGATTTAAGATATTGTTCTCTGGTTTCAAGTAAATCTCTTATCTAGGATCTATTATCCACTTTCCTCCAGTTTGCTGGGAGATTGCAGAATTTAATCTTTCCATCACGTGCAGGGGAGGCTGATAGCAGCACTGCACCTCTCTGGCATTACACGCTCTAATTGCATGCCAGGTTTTCAAGGGTGCAGAGGCATCATGGAAGAGAGAGAAAGATAAAAGCCAAGATTCCAAAAAAAGGTGGACCAGGGGCAGGTCAGACAAACACAGCAGAGAAAATGCAGCTTGTATCATGGGCAAAAACAGAACACTCAGCTACTCCTACAGGAGTCAGAAGCCACAAACACGGGCTGCAGCAATTGCAATTAATTGCACTCCAGAAGGATGATGCAGCACCCACGGCCTATTACAGCTTTGTTTTGAAGAACAAAATTACTCCCCAGCCGCCTACTGGCCCTGTGCTCAGCACTGTTTGGCCAGGAGGGTTATGAATGTAGCTCACTTCTCAAAAGACTATTCCACAGGTGCATCAGATTGAAGGTTTTGATGGACTGATTGCTTGTATTATTTTAAATTAACAGTAACCAAACAAGCAGATTTTTTTTTGTGCAAAAATGATGCAAATTTCAGACAGAGCCCAAATAAGCTTGGTTTAGGATCAATGTACAGAAGCACCTAAACCTGTTTCTAGAATAATTCTGATATTTCTAGGGCATGTCAATATGTTTATGAATCATGGTTTTGAAAGACTGCAACTATTTTGTGATAAGCTCTTTAAGAAACACAGGGATTTTTGACCACCAGTCTTAGTTTCCTCCAAATCTAAATCTCTGCTTTTGCAGAGTGATTTTTATTCTTGGCTGTTATTAAGTTTACTTTAATATTAACTCATTTTTAGGAGTCCACTTTGTGGATTAAGTGTTTTTTAAAGTGTTAAAAACCAGTGGTGTTTTCTTGTCAGGAAAAGTGATAAAATGGGAATAGTCAGTATTTGCATTTAAATAGCATCTTCCCTCATAGGATATAGAAGTGCTTTGAAAAGACCAAGTTGCCCAAGATGAAAGGGTTGTGTGATAGCTGCAGATCTATCACTAACTACAGTGAATGCGATGAAGTAGGTGCAACCAGGAGCCTCAGAACTCCCAGGATTTCCATTGGAAAAATGGAAAACAGCTGTTCTTATTAAATAAGTCAACTGCTCGTTCTCTGACCCTTGGTAGGACACTCTGGATGGCACCTGGGGAGCCACACATGAAGAGAAGGACAAGCCCAAAACTTTGTTGCAAAGTTCCCAGATAGCTCAAGTGTAACTGTGTAGAGCTTCTTAAGACCATATTGTTATGGGATTGAATTAGAATAACCCCTTTTATTGTTGAGTTTGGTGAATTTACGTCTATCTCATTTTCAGAACAGCTTTTACCTGGAAACTATTTTTTAAATTGGTGTGTGGGAGGCTTGCTAGGTCACTGAAAGTGACAGACTAGAGGTGTAATCAATAGTTCATTTCTGGGAAAGAGTGAGCCAAAGGAGGTGATGCAGGGCAGGTGAATTGCTCTAATGGGATTCAGAGTCACAGAACAAGAAAATTACTTTTTATTGCATTTGCCCATCATCATCAGTTCTAACTCTTAGAGTTCATTTATTAACTTTCCAATTATTTTCCAAAGAAATAGGATGCAATTGCCTTACAAAACTCTCAAGAATGTGATTCTTGCTATTTGGGCACTAGGACATGCTGTAAAATATTTAAATTTATTGATTATAACTGTCAATGCAGTCTCTGTTAGGAAAATTAGCTTTAATTACTACAAAACCCCCACCTCACAAATGTTCTCACTGAGCCTCTCTAGGATGCTCACAACAAGGATGTGGCACCATTGAGGAGCTTCCTGCTCCCTTTTTGAAGAACAGGAAGAGAAGTAAAACTTCTTAAGTGAAATCTCATGCTGATGCCTTTGACCTTTGAAGTCTGAAATTCTGGTATGACAAGCTTAAACGCTGGTAATATTTTTGACGTTCTTAGCTACTTGTGTGGTTTCAGCAAAATGCCACTTTTTTAACCTCTAAGACTGGGCAGATGAGCATTTTTGGTTTGTGAACTCGGTTATATATATCCCAGCTTGAGATCTGAGAAGGAAATAGCTGTTGGCCTGTTTTTCCTGGCAATGTGAGAACTGTGTGCTCAGTTATCAGTTCTGTTTTGCTGCTGCTTCTGTCAATATCTGGTAAGTGATTTTGCAAGTAAAAATTATGTGTGACCATCTTTGTTGGAGGGACTGTATGTTCCATGTGATCCTGGCAAGCTGTCAATATTTTGTAGCTCCCAAACTATCAAATGCTATCTTTTAAAGAGCTTTCTTATTTTTCAGTAATACTCACATTACAGTTAATTCTAAAATTCTATTTCCTTTGATATATTTTTCAGTAAGAGGCTTCCGATGATCAATAGTCTGTCCTTGCTTAAGTCATGCAATTTATGACATTTTGAATGTGCAACATTCTCTTCTGAAAAGAAAAGTATCATACAGTTTTGCTGGATGTATGTGCTTGTACTTACTGATGTAAAGGTAACCATATATGGACTAAGAACCTCAAGTTCAATGGATAACTAAATTTTGGAAATAAGGCAGCAGCTGGTGAAATTTTCTTAACACGGGCAGCTTCCTAGACCTGCAGCTGAAACTGATACCTTTCCCAGTTCAGCAGCTAATGACAAAAATACCAGTTTCAAAGAGCAGATTCAAAGCAGAGCAGATGCCTGTCCACTTCACACCTCAGTAGACCTGTTTGGCAAGAAGGATTTATTCTTAAAGATGAAACCAAAAAATACTGCTGTGTTATATGTTGGAGTAATTCACAGCTTCTTGTGGCCTATGCTCCTGAATTAAAAACACCAAAAACCCAGGATTGCTGTTATTTGCAAAAAAGATTGAACTTAGCACAAGTGACATGACTCCTACTGCTTTTCACCTAAGCTTTTGATATCTCTCAAGGCAGGGAACAGAATGAGAGCTATTATAAGTTAGGTAAATGAATCCCATCTGCAGCACTTTTCATTATCTGACCAAAAGAAAAATGGGTTTACTTAAGGCTGAAAGCAAATTGCTTGTGGTCCAAGACTGCAACACTCACCAGGTTTTCTGAGCCACAAATCAAACTATCTTTTATATGATTTTTTTCACTGTTGATTAATTTTTGGCAGCACTACAAAGACAGAAAGGAAAGAAAATTCATCCTGAAAAATACTGAAGTTTTGTGGAATTTTAAGGTAAATTTTTTAAGTGGGAGCATTCATTCAGCAGCACAAGAGGCTGCTGGGAGGGATTGTGGAATTTCCTTGGAGATACTCAGATTACCTGGGGAGCATCGTTGGACTTGGCATTCCTGATTGCAGGGACCCAAATTCCTCAATGATGTCATTTACCTTTCTCAGGTCTTGGAGGAGCCTCCACCTGTCCCTCCCCAGTTTCTTTATCACAAAAACTGAGGTGTTCCATGGGCTGTTAGATGGAGCTATATGTCCCTTTTCTAGTTGCTCAGCAACCAGGATTTCTAGAGCGCACAACTTTTCTTCAGCCAGGGGCCACTGGTCGACCCAAACTGGATGGTCTTGCTTCCAGTTGAGTTTAATGGTGTCAATGGCACGCTGCTCAGTGGCCCCAACTAGAAATCCTGGCTGCTGATGTGGAGGGAGGCTCCCACTGTGCCAGGATGTCACGTCTGCACAGGTAATTGGTGCCTGAACTACAAATTTCCTGACTGTGGTGACTTTTCCTTCTAGGCCTCCAATGATGATGTTTCTTTTGGAGCACCATGATCTCACCACTCCCCCAATGCTTGATACCAACCCTGCTACAGGTTCAAGCTCCCAGTCCGCTGGCCACTCGGAGCAGGCAATAATAATCCCATTGGCCCCAGTGTCCAGCAGGCCAGGCTGTCTTATCTGTTCACCTTTGGAAAACAAATCCCATTTTAAGATAGGTTTGTGGTCCTCCATTATCTGGACCCACATAACTTGGGGGTTTGGGGGTACTTCCTGTGGTAGATGTCTTGATATCAAAAAGGCTTGAGCAATTGTGGTTCCCCAGGGAAGGAAATAGAGTGGGTCTTCACATATAACTGAAATAAAAATTTCATCACCAAGTTCAGGAGTAATGACTTCAAGAAAAACAAAAATCTCAGAGGGTTTATGAATGGGGTCCCCAACAATTAAGTTGTCCCAAGGTCCATTGGTTGGTGCTTGTTTTCCTGTAGGAATACTATAAATTCCTTTTTCTTCAAATTGAACTGAGAGACTGCTTACCAGTTTGTGGTGAGTTCCCACCTTTACCTTGGGGTAAATTTGGTTTCTTTGAAAGAAGGTGGTACTTTGTGTGCTGGAACTTTTGGGCCATAGGGAAACTGGTCTCTTTGCTCCCAATTTGAGGCACGATTTGGACAGGAGGGACGGGACGGCTGTGTATTTGCTGTCATCACGCGAGGCTGTCCCGCGCTCGGTTGCCCGTTTCCCGACTGCCACAGGGCATTAGGATTGGACCACAGCCATTGGTGGTCTCATTGTCTGTCTTGTAATGTAAAGATATATTAAGGACAGTCTTTTATAAAGTGTCCAATGTCTCCACAAGGGTAGCATCTTTGGTTTTCCTTTGCAGTGACGACTGCAAAGGCACCCGATACTCCCTCTGCTTTCCTTTCATGACTGCCTGAGCCACTGTACCTTCTGTTGATGCACATTTGACACAGAGTTCAATCATTTGGTCAATAGTGGGTTCAGGCTCAAGGGGCCATGATTGCAAGATATTTTTTGTTTCTAAGTTTGCATTTAGGAGAGCAAATTTTGATAGCATCACGTCCCTGGCTTCCTTACTTTCAATTTGTTTTTCTAGAGACATTTTTAAGCGATCAACAAATTTAATAAAACTTTCATTTGCCCCTTGTTTAATGCCAGCAAAACTTGGAGTAGGGATGGAGTCATCAGGAGTGAGAAATAAAGAGGCCTTTGCAGCATTTGCTCTAACAGTGCAGCTTCAGGAATATTAGTTTGGTCAGCAGGTTTTTGAAAGTTACCTTTGCCTGATATTTGCTCAAAGACAAGATTTGGCTTATTGGGATCATTTCTGTAGATGGAAACGAGGGTGCCCAATTGTTTTTTTCCACTGTTTCTCCCACAGCGTATTTTCTGCTGGGGAGAGGAGGCAACCCATGATGTTACGCAGATTGGTGTGGTATAAGGGTATGAGCTGCAAAGGTAGCTTCTGAAATGTTTTTGAAATAATGAGAACTGCATCCGTGATCTTTTGCTGCTTTACACAACTCCTTCAACTCTTGATAGGGAATAGATTCCCAGGAAACTTGACTTCCTGTGTGTCTGCTCTGCTTGTACACACCTGGGAAGGCACTGATCTTATTTGACAACTCCCAGTCTCCCTCCTTTGCTGCATCCCCTCTAGTCCTAGCCCAGTGGTCTTCACATTCAGTGTTTGAAAGCGAGGACTCACTGCTCTCATCCTCTGAGGAGGATAAGAGTGCACCTGAAGCGGACACCAGGTTTTTTCTGGCAAACCGGAACTGCCTGGTGTCCAATATGGCCTCCTTCCCGTTGCCATCACTCCTACTTCCAGTTCTGGTGTCAGGGGCACTGGAAGTAGGTGGACCTTCAGGAGCGAGGCTACTGGCAAAGAGGTGTGTACAAGCAGCGGGGTTTGCAACCGAGGGGGCATGATAGGGGGTGGGACCCACGATGGAGGGGGTGTCACTGATGGGTGGGGCATTCCCAACGACATGGGAGGGACCCATCGCAGTGACGCCTAAGGATGCAGGGGTATGAAGGAAGCAGGGTGCAATGGATGACACGTGTGCAAGGCCTTGGGCAGGAAAAGGCAGTGGTGAGGCAGAAAAGTCACCATTTTGTGAAGGCTGGAAAACTTGGAGTGAGGGAGGACAAGATGGCAGGGCTGGCCACGTTGTCGGTGCCATCTTGGGGAGTAGAATTTTTTAAACAGGAAATTTGTGGACTGGGTAAACTGAGGTATGTAGGCATAGGAAGGGGGTTTAGGGGAAGGTCCAGAGCTGCAGGGCCTTTGCCATTCTGGTGGGGGGAGAAAGAGTGTTGGGGGATGTCTGGGAGGCAGCAGCAACCCGGCACGAGATCACGGGAAATGTCCACCAACCTACCCTCAGATTGGGAAGTGGGATTAGGACATGGGGTGAGGAAAGAGGGGAAAGGGTTTTTAACTGGAGTTTTCCAACATTTCCCGAACATTCCCCCTCTTCTTTCCCCAAACTGATTCCCTTGTTTAAAGCTTTTATTATGAACTGAAATAAAGGAAAAAACTTGGCAACTGAAAAGTCCCTTCCCAACTGAACAATATTCAGTTGCCTCCCAACACAATCCCAAAAAGCATCAGAATGAACTGAACTTAGGTCAATGCCAGGAAAAACTTAAAAATCCTAAGAACGAATATTTTTAAAAGTCCCCAACTGAATTTTAACTTTGCCCCCATAAGGATTTCTTTAACTTGGGTATAAAATTCCTGCTCTGAGGGAGTGAGGGATGGGCAGCTCAACTTGTTCCCCATCTTGATTTTCCTTTCCCTCCCCAACAGTAAAAGGGACAACAAAAGCAGAAATCCAAAAGATTCAAGACTTCTCCAACTTACAGTATCTCTTCACCCGATGGTGATGGCCAGCAGAAAACTGTTGGGGGTGGTTGCCTAAACCAGCCGGCCGTCGACTGATAACGAGGACGGGTCTTGGTTGGTGCCCCGAGGATAGTACTGCTAAAACACAAGTAGTTCTCCTACGGGGAAGTGGACACCCGAGAGTGTTTCTTGAGTCCAAGAGTCGAAGCCCTGGAGACACTTCACCAGGGCAGACAGGCTGTACTTGTTTGGAGTGCCACTTCCTGTGGCCTGGCAGGCCTAGCAGGCCTTCAGGTGCTGCAGCAGTCCCTGGCCAGAAGCACCCTTATCAAGGCACCCTATGCACCAGGCACACAGCCACACCACAGTGATACAGCTCAGCTGTGAGGGCTGCAGGAGCAGCCAAGCAACAGAGCTCTTCTCAGGCGATGCAGGATAGCAGGAGGCAATCTTCCAGTATCAGGAGCGCCTTTATTAGAACAGAACCAGCCACTGAAAGACCCTGAGCTCTCAGGAACATGGGGTTTTATAGGGTTTGGAGTGGGCGGGGCCAGCAACTTGGGCCAATGAGGGAAAGGATTGGGGAAACAACCAATTGGGGAAGGGATCCAAAATCGTCCAATCAGGGGAAGGCAAACCCAGGAACTAGGGTAATGACAAATCACGAACAAAGGATTAGCATACCTGCAAAGGCTCATGGGATTGTGACATTGAGTCTCTTAGAGACTCCCCTGAGGGGGAGCGTGAAGCTTAGAAACAGCTCACACGGTGTCAACCCTCCAAGGGAGGGTGGGCTCCTCTGTGGGGGCCGAGGGGCCAGCACAGCTTCACTGGAGAAGGCTCTGAACAAACTGCCACAGTTTCAGGGTGGGCCTCCTCCAGATGGCACTGAGTGGGAATAGAGGATCACCAGCAGTTCCTGCCTTCAATAAATTGTGCCTGCCTGTCTGTCGTAGGCATGGATTCAGACTGGATGTTAGGAAGGAATTGCTGGCTGGGAGAGTGGGCAGGAATTCCCTGGCCCATGGTGCCCAGAGCAGCTGTGGCTGCCCCTGGATCCCTGGCAGTGCCCAAGGCCAGGCTGGACAGGGCTTGGAGCAGCCTGGGACAGTGGAAGGTGTCCCTGCCCATGGCAGGTGTGGCACTGGATGAACTTTAAGGTCCCCTCCCACCCCAACCATTCTGGGATTCTGTGATGAATTCTGAGAGCTCTAGCCTCTTTACAATAACTGAGATTAAAACTAAGATAGAATATCCTCCTAACATCTCATCTAAATCATTCATCTTTTAGGTTAAAACCATTCCTCTTGTCCTGTCACTATCTGTCCTTGTAAAAAGTTACTCTCCATCTTTTTTATCTCCCCCCCTTGAGGCTCTGGCAGCTCTCCCTGGAGCTTCTCTTGTGCAGCTGAGCAGCCCCAGGTGTGCCAGGCTGGCTCCAGAGCAGAGGGGCTCCAGCCCTGGCAGCATCTCCGTGGCTCCTCTGGCCTGGCTGCAGCAGCTCCACGTCCTTGTGCTGCTGGAGCCAGGGCTGGGGCAGCTCTGCAGGTGGCTCTCAGCTGAGCACCGGGGCACAGGGGCAGAATCCCCTCCCTCAACCTGTTGTTGGTATCTAAACTGATCATTTAGGTACTTTCTGTAATGACTGGAGAGAGGAGCACATCTAAAGGCTGATTTGCCTGACTAGCTGCCTTAAAAAGCAATGAAACTTTTCCAGAGACTCCTGTTCTCCTCTGCTGTTTATAGCATGTGTCTTCTGAACAGATTTTCTACAGATCTATCACCTAGAGAGCTAACATTCCATCAGAAGAATTCTGGCTTTTATGTACCACAGTCATGTTCTGAACAGGCCCAGGGCACATTTCAAGCTGGACTTAATTTTTTATAAATTTCAGTTCAGAAAAAGCACAGCACATATTCTCAATTAGATGTATATGTAATAATGATGTGAAGATAGAGCACAAATCAGACTTTTTATTTGCCACTTTTAATATGCTTTTTTTTTTTTTAATCTTTCTGTGTAATGTGACATCCAGATTTTTTTTTCCTATTATTTGCAATAAACAGAGCAGTCACAGGTAAAACAATTTGGTGCCTGAACTCTGGTAGGTGATCATTTGAAGAGAGGACATTGGGATTGTGAACTTTAGGATCTGAATAATTCTCTTTTTTAAGCAATTTTTTTTGGTCAGAAGGTAGTCTGATAGTCTAATGTATCATTTGGAGCTTAGATATTTGAGTGAATGGACATTGCATTGCTGTTTTCTGTTAAGAACTGTCAGAGTAAAACAAAAATAGTCATTCTCCTTAATCTACATATGGGACATTCCATTGGTTCACAGGGAAACCATTAAGGTAGGATTTGAAGAAAACAAATGAAAAAATACGATGAAGCAGAGCTGGAGGCAAAATCTCTTATAGAAGCTTCTGAGAGTGAATGAGTAACCCTAAATACTAACTGGATTTGAGGTGGAGGTTCTCATTAGTGAATGAGGACCTAAAAATTGAACCTTAGAGAATGCAGAGTATTAAATGATACAAAGAGAAGTAATTTTAGAGATGTGACGTAGTGTTTTCAGCCTACATAATACTTTAATCCTCAGACCTACTATTCTAAAAGTATCAGCTGGTGTTAATCAGGAATGCTCACAGCAGGGATTGAAATGGCCAGTTCACTCCTTTTTTTTCCAATCAAATTCTGCTCTCAGCCACACTGCTGTCCTGTGTACTTGTGAAGGTAGGATTTGGTACATCATTTGATCTTCTTTTGACTGCAAGCCAAATGAAAAACTGCATTTGACTCACTTGCTGTACAAGCTGGTTAGATTTCCCTCTAGATATTCACTAGCCTGTGTAAACCCAACCATTTTATAGGTGCTTTAGAATGTGTTTTCAGTGTGTTTTTTAAGGGATCTGGACAAAGCTGAGTCATTATTTCTAGCCTAGCCCTGTGTTGGAGTGGTTCCATAGGATGGGGTATTTTTCAGTCTGGCTGGTTTGTGGTTGCGCCTCTGACTCCCTGGTACCCTCCTACCCTCTTCCAGCTTTTCCCAGAGTTTTTCTTATGCAGGGCAGGAGGGACATGCTGGGCTTCTGGGCTTCTGGCTTAGTCCTGGGGACAGGCAGGAAGGCAGGCAGTGTGACACTTGCTGAGTGACACAATTTTGACATCACTGTCTTTAGGTACAGGTGTTATAAATGAGGCTGTTGATGGAAAAATAATAGCCAATCGTTTATTGAGAACAAAACAACTACCAGAACATCAAAAGAGCCGGGCTAGTCCCAGGCTCTTTACCACAAGCCAGAGTTCCCAAACGCGTATAATATTGTATGGGCCACTCCCTCAGGACGCGCTGTCCCACAGAAAAGGAGCTCCTTCAGCTCATCCCTCTCCTTTTATACCTTTGGTTCCTCTCCTGATTGGTGGGTTTAGACTCTTCGACATGATTGGCTCGTTTTCCAGGGTTTTTATTGGTCCTTACTGGGAGTCCTCCTGGACCAATCATTCTTTCCCACCTTGGAATGATTGATAGATGTGTCCACCAATCAGGGCTTGGGGCGGGGCTCTGGTCTGGAGCCCTCTGTGGGGAAAGAACAATCCCCCCCCCCCGCCTTTTCCCCTTCTTTGTCATTAAAAACCATCTTTAACACACTAACAACTCTTTAACTGTAACTTAACTGCTTACACCTGTGCCAATCATACAAAGTTGCTGTGCAGCATTATAATTGTAACACTCTTTAAATATGTGGAACATACAATAACTCATACAAAGTTGCGAACAGACATTAAACTTGTAAGATACATGCATATACTTTAAGCAAGAGTCTAACTATGTATTTGTAACACAGGGAACTTTGGTAACTAAAATGATGCCCAGTGTCCTTCCTGAGTCAGGTGGACTCTTTCCTTGAGGCTGGAAGGAGCTGCCTAAGTGTGAAGATAAGCAGAGGCCGTGCCTCTCTCAGCAGCTTGGCTCTGCTTTTGCTCATAACAGATGACTCTCCAGACTCTGAGAAAGATCTATTGCCTCTTAATGTGAGGCCAACACTTGGGGAATTCTCACAGTCAGTGGCTGTGGGTTGTTGTGTGAGCCCTCTCCCAGTCAGACAATGAATTAGTTGTCTTATGTTTGCTGGAAGGGAACAAATCATCATAACTTGCCATAGCCAGGACAGGCCATTGCATAACTACACTAAGATGGATGGAAAGCCTCATAAGCTTGATATCAGATCTGGATGTGAAAGTTTGTCCAGCTGGACCTGGTGTGTCTGGTTCTCTCTTTCACAAGATCCCAGAACCCCAGACTGGATAAGTTTGGAAGAGACCAGAGGGAGTCACATCCGGTGCCACCTCCCTACTCCAGCAGGATCATCCCACAGCACAGAGTTGTATCCAGAAGGTATCCCTGGAATATCCCCTGGGAGGGAGGCTCCACACCCTCTCTGTTCCAGGGCTTGGGCACTGCCCAGGGCAGAGTTGTGCCTCCTGTGCAGGGGGAATTCCTGGGCTCTGTCCCGGCCTGTTCCTCTGGTGCCACTGCTGGGCCTGGAGCAGAGCCTGGCCCTGCTCTGACCCTCCCTGCTCACAGGGACAGACAGGGACACCCAGGGACACCCAGGGCTGAGGGCTCCTGTCAGCTGGGGCTCATCTTGAGGCTGAACAGCCCCAGCTCCCTCAGCCTTTCATGGGCAGGGAGATGCTCCAGGCCCTCCATCACCTGTGTCAGCCACCCCTGGACCTACTCCAGGAGCTCTCTTTGCATGGTTGAAGTGAAGGGCACCTCTGGCTGCCCATTTTCCTGTGCTGGGATATCTCCTTCTGACCTATATTAAAACCCTCTGCTGCACAGTGTCATGCTCTGGACTTCCCAGGGTGCGCTGTGCAGTTTTCCATGTGCAGGGATGCTGGGTGTACATGCTGGAGCTGCAGTGCAAGAGACCTTTGCAGTGGGAAAGGTTCATAACCACAGTGTTGTTCTACAGGTTTTTAGTAATGGAGTGTCATGGGTGAATTTTTCATCCCCTCTATCAAGATGATATTTCATTTATGATCAGAGATCCTTGTTTTTCAAGAGTTGATTCCTTTCCAGTTCATGGCTGAAGACTTAAAAAATAAAGTTCACATCTCGTTAGCTTATTGTCATTTTAAGGACTCATCCTTCTGAAACCCAGGGTTATCATTTTGCCTGGATCTCACATTGTATAATAGGGAAGAGTTTGTGCCCTTCAGAGCAGCCTTAAATAGCAGTAGCACAAAGAAAGCGATCAGATGCCATTAGCAGCCTTCTGTTGGATTAATGGCCAGCAAAGTCTGGTGAAGATGCCTGGAGCTTTCTAGCATCGCTGTTGTGACTTTGTACATAATTGCCCACGAGCAGCTACACAACATCCAGCTCTGTTACACAACATCCAGCCCAGCACATCCCTCCCCACCGCCTTCCCAAGGGAATGCAGGCCACACACCCCTCCTGAGGGGACACGGCCAGGCAGGAGCTCTCCTGTGCTTAAAATCTTCCATCTCTACGCGGCTCTTGGGCTCTCTGTCCTGTACACTTGTGTGACACTTCTTTATCCTCCCACCTACTTGAACTGGACTGGCTTTGTTGGAGAACCAGCCTGTGGTGAGCAGAAATAAAAAAATACGATGCGATGCTGTCCGAAGATTTCAGTGGGGCTTGCGTGAGAATGCCACAAGTCACTTTTTCAGGCCATCACTTTGCAAGCACTTTCAGCTGACAGAAAGCAGCACCACTGCCAAAAGCATCCAGCTTTCTCACCCCTTCATCTCCAAATTCTGGCATAGCATCCCTTCTCCTGTTTTTGGGTCTGTTTGTTTGTTGGGAAGATGATCCATTTGAAAACTAATCTTTAAAATTCTTTTCCTGCTGGGTTTATTCTAAACCGGATTACTTCTCAGTTAATCATGGAAAACCCTTACAAACACTAGTGCTGTGCAAGATAAGGAGCAGTGCAACAACAAACACAGGTGGCTGAGAGCAGCACAGATTTGATTTTTCCATTGGTGTTCCAGTTTAAGCCAGATTGTAGTGCTTGTAGTGATGCAGCTTCATGTTTCCTTCACTAAAAAGCCATTCTGCCCTGGCACAGAATGAACTTTTCCATAAAATAATGTAGTCTGGAACAGCTAGTTGGAACTGTTTAAGAAAGTGGTATTTTTTTAAATTTTATTTTTAATTAGGGCCCGTTAGACCAGATGCTGCACTTTAATTAAGCAACTATGCAGATGTAAGAGAATCAAAGAAAACTCTATCTGCACCTAAAATATAATATAATGATATAATTTAGTCTCTTCCAGAATCAGGAATGCTGTTTCACCCTGGGGTAACTAGCAAGCAAGTGCACAGACCGGGCTGCAGACGCAGAGATTGTGAGGGGAGGAGAAGAGGCCTTTGACAATCTCCCCAAGCTGGGAGGCAAAGGTCAGAGAAGGGAAGGGAGCTGTTGTACTTTGGATGTTCAACATGTCAGAATTTGTTTAGTGAAAAAAACAGGAATATTTCCCAAAGCTCCTCTTCTGGTCTCTGGGCACATCTGTTATTTTTTCAGAAAATGAACTGAAATAACAGAGGGAGAGGGAAGTTAACTCCCTAATATCACACATGGAGGAGGGGTGATGTCCATTTCTGGTTATCACATTCTGATTGTGTTGGGGGAAAATGTCACCTCCTAGTCCACCCTGAACAAAGAGCTTCCCAGTAGCAGGTTTAGAAGAGGAGATGATACCATGGAACCTTTGCAAAACAGGATCTGACCAGCTCCTGGGAATGTCTTACACCCACTCCAATGTCTCTGATATTGATGTAACTCATCTTTATCCTGAGCAGGATTTTCAGGGGGAAACCGAGATTTTTAGCCTGGTTGGAAATCCCAGTTCCCTTCCTCTTACCTCTCACCAAGCTCCTGTAAAAGACTGGAGCCCAAGCAGAATGAGTGTGGGGTTTGAAGCACCAACAGTTCCACCAGGCCTAAAGCAGGAATGGGAGTGGGGAAAACAGGACAATGTCACTTGGAGGGGAGCAGAAACTCATCTGTACTAAAAAATGTCTCCTAAGGAGCACAGTGTCACTTCTGTGCTCGCTGCCAATTGTACTTGATTAATCAGGTTTCTGTGGGGGTGTTTTCCTTTGCTCCATTCCTAACAGCACATTTTTCCATAAGTGATCTGAATCTTGTTGCAGATAACTCATTGCCTGCAAGATCATGACTCTTCCAAACAGTTTAACATTTTATCCTCAGAAGCTAAGAAAATTCTGGTTGAAAAAAATCGCATCAATACAATTTTCAAGGCATTGATCCCACAGAGATGTTTGTTCATTTAAAAGTAATCACTGTGAGCTTTCCTGCTCACCAAAAAGGTGGTGGGAAGAGTTTGTCTGGGTTTGCTGCTGTGGAGTTGAAGTTTTCCTGCTGGGGTTTATCAGATAGTTTCAAACCAGAGAGCATTTCTGTGCCACACACCTGTTCCAACAGCTCCCCCACCTCGACACAGACAGCTGCAGCAGAGAGCCCCACTCTCTCTGGGGAAAACACATTTTATAATAGCATCCCATCCCCCAGCCAGATGGGATCAAGCTGAGGCAGCTGCAGCCCAGGTCCCATGAGAAATACTACAAAAAGTGCAATTAAAATAATTAGTTAATGCCTTTTTATCCGGAATGGTAACAAATAGGGAAAAGAGCTTGAAATAGCTATTCTACATATCAGTCCAGTATGGTATTGGATGCTTCCCAAGGTTGCTCTAAGCTTTCCCCAGGGCTTTAAAAGCTTGTGGGTGGTGCTTGGCCACTTGCTGGATTAAGGATCTCCATTACTGATGGTAACAGGGGTATGTTAAAGCCACTTGAGCAGTAGATTTTGCTGTGAGAACAAAAGAAGTGAGTCTGAGTTGATAATAAAGTGATTTAGATTCCCATTCCTCCCTTGGAAATCAAGATTGCCTCCCATTGATTTAAACATGTACTGGCTTAGGCTCTTGATTGAGCAAAATTTGCTCAATGATTCAACTTTATGGGGGATGCATAAACAAAAAAATACATGGCCAAATACATCCCTGGCACAACTCAGTGAAATCTGGCATTTACCCAGTCGTCAGCTGCTTGTTGTTTGAGGGTTTCTCTGCTAGCCTTCAAATGGTGCAATAAATGAAGATTTCTTTTGCAGGCATTCTAACTCCTCTTCCCAAAGTGTTCAAGGCAAAGAAAGCACTGTACCAGGGACTTCAGGCCCAGTAAACTGTATTCGTTATTGCCACAGCAGGTGATATTTATTCTGCAGCCAAGTGAGATGGCCAAAGGGTGAAATATAACCTAAAAAACAGGGCAGACTCTCTTAATAATCTTTAGATCCTCTGATTTCACTCTGAGATTTCATCCAGGGGCCAAATTATGCAAACATTAGTATTTTTTCATTTTCTATTCCTGTCGTCATTCCCTGCCATCCCTGTGGGGTAACCTGGAGGTCAGACATCTTACTGAAGAACATGAAAATACAGAATAATATTGAATAATAAATGCTTCAGGTCACGCAAGCTGTCCCTGTGTCCCACCTTCTTGGCAGATGAATACAGAACAGCTGAGCTGAGGGAAGTCTGAGAGGCTCACACAGTGATTTTGAGGTGTTCGTATGCAGTCTGTGAAACTGCCAATGATCTTACCCTTTGCATGGATCATCAGAGCAGTTTTTGAAGCTCCCTAAGCACTTTGGCTTGTGGCAGGGAAGTCCAAAGGCTACCTTGTATATAAATGGGCATTTCCTTTTTATAGTTTCAAATTATTTCCTTTATATAGTTTCAAATTATTTAATTTTTCTTGCTTTTAAGAATCCTCCCGTTCTAGGAGACCTGTTATTTTAAAGTATATGATTCTCTTGTGTTGTATGGAAATAGAATTCCCCCCATCTCCTCATCCCAGACCATTTTTTGATGTCACTGGGTGGGAAGAGGTACCCAAGGTTTGCTTCGTTTTCCTTTTGTCTGTGAGTGGAGGGTTAACAGCAGAAGAGGGAAGAGGGGTTAGCAAAGGGGAGTGCTAGTCATGTGGACAGAGTGCCAGCAGCAAAGCTGGCACATGTTGTTCCATTCACATGGAAGTATGTTTTATTCATTTGCTGATGATCATCTACAGTAGCTATGGGAGAGAAACAAAAGGACCAGGGTAAAAGTGAAAATCTGGGTAAAATTCTGTAGCTTTGTCCACCTTCAGTGGTCGGTGGCTGCAGGAAATGTGATTTTCTGTGACATTTCCACTGGATTTAAGGCTGGCACTTGGAGTGGATTAAAAATTAAGTGGAAAACAATCATAGCTCACTTCCTAATGTTATTTACCTGACATCAGCTGATTTCCTTGCTGTTTTCACACCTGGCCCTCTTGCCATCCCACCTGCAGCTGAAATGCTCATCCAAAGCTCCTGTTATTCTCAGGAAAGAAAAAGATGTTTTTGGGATATGACTCATTTGACGTATCTTTGGGATACTTTGGGATTAAAAGAGCTCTTATTCTCCACAGAGCGTGTTGACTAAATCCCAGCTGAGTGCCTGGAGGGTTTTGGTGAGTGTAGGCACATTGATTGGTGGTGGGAGTCAGACTCATCTCTGTTCAGTGCTGTTAACATCAAGATTTCTTCGTTTCCAAGGGCTGTGCATGATACTTGCCCATCTTCAGCAGGCACGTCAAGGAGTTTGGGATGGGGTTGCACAGGGACGAGGATCCTGTGCTCAGTCAGGTGGATCATGCACTTGCAAGAGAGAGATCTTAGGATCTTAAACTGGCAAAATCATATGTTAAAAGGCAGCAGTGCTTGTTTGGTCAGTTGTTGTTTTCTTTGCCTTACACAATAAGTGGAAAGTTGTCCTTGGTCCTTCTGCAGTACACCTGCAAGGCCAAGAAATGCTATGATTGCTGGTTCAGAATTGAGGGAAGAGCTGCTGAGGAGGGCAAAGACGCCCACCTGTGCTGCGTGTGGAGCATGGGATGAGCTGAGTAGGTGGCAGATGACTCTCCCTCAGCGTGCAGGAGTCACAGCTCAGGTGCTGGAAGCAGCCAAGCTATCACAGAAGTCCCATCTTGCCTTGCCAAGCCAGCCTGGAGATCCCAGCACTGTGGTGAGAACTCAGGAAGGAAGCCTGGTAACACATGGAGCTGAGCCCAAACCTACAGCTAATTAGCCAGTGATAGTTAGGGCTGTTGTCCCAATGAAGATAAGATTTGTTTCTTGGCCTGCTGGGAGGAAGTTTAGGGTTTTACATTAAAATAAGACAGGATAGTTCTGCAAAAGTAGCAAAATCATTAATGATTGCTTAATTGAAGCTTTTGCATTTAATATTAATAACCTATTAAAGCCAATGGGGTATGAAACATTTGGAGCTGTAGTTTGAAATCACCTTGGATGGATATTGAACTGTAACTTTTTGTAGCTGTGTAACTCTTCACTAGCCACTGGGGAGATAAAACTGTTAACAGGAACATGTTAAGTTCTGGAGCACAGACGTGTTGTGAGGGGAGAGTGGAGATTGCAAGGACAGGCAGTGGATACGAAGTGCAGAGCTAATGGCTTTTCTGAGAATTTTAGGGGAGGTGGTGTGCTGGTTCCAGGCAGCAGCTGGTGAACTCAGGTCTGGAGCTCTGTGTAGGGCTGGTCAGAGCTTGCAGGGATTTGCCAGGTGTGTGGCCCAGAACAAGGTGTGTATTCCTGTGGAGCTGGTGATTGTCTTAGTGAAGATGATGTGTCACAGCACAGTGTTTGTTGTGAAAACACTGATTTTTGCAGTGCCAGCTGGTTCTGCTTCATCAACTGGAAGGAGAAGTGCTGAGAAAAAAGATTTGTCCTTCCTTTGTCCACAGCAGAAGGATGCTGAATGTTCAGATCTGAACTGCAGATCTGGATTCCAACTTCCTTGGATTTCCAAGCCAAACCTGTAGTGGTATCCAAGGTGAGGGGCCAGCACCTGACCATGGACTATCAGAGGTAAGCTGATGACCCTGCCATGGCTCCCTCCTGCCCTGGAAGGACTTAATTTTCCTATTAATTTGTGTTTGATGTGGTCCATTTTTCCAGCTGGGAAAGGAAAATAGAAAACCTTTACCTGGAGGAGTGTATTGTGAGGGATGGCTCCAAATGAGGAAAAGCAAGAGCAACTAGGAGGCTAGAAATCTGTAAATTAAAAAGGGGTAAGGGACATCCTTCACACACCCTTCCCACTTTGCTTTTGATTCCCTTGCTTGGTAAAGCTTAGAGCAAAAGTTGAATCAGTTTATAATGACAGTGTGCCATAGTTTAGGATATATCTTCTATGATATCTTTGTCTTTGCCAGAGTGAAAAAGGAAACAACCCAAGAATAACTTATTGTGATTATTGCCCCTCTTATTAAACAAATGTTTTGTCTGTGATTCCAGCAGAGGTGAACTCACAGCGTTGTTCTTGTTTGTCAGACACTTCCATGCACTGCAAGGACCTACAAACAGTACTAGTCATGGTTTTTGTTGTCACATCAGGAAAGAGCTCTCCTCATCAATTAAGTATCTGAAACCTTCAATGTGAATCTGACACCGTGGTTCAAATTCTCAAGTGCAGCAAAAGAGAAATTCTGATTTGGGCAATCCCTACCTGTGAAAGGGGAACCATGATAGCAACACAAAATGCAGATCTGAAGTGCAGATGCAGTATTTAATTTTAACTGTTCATGAAAAGAAGTAGCAAGCTGGTGGAGGAATATCTTCACTGGTGACTTTTCACTGTTTAATTCTCAATACCTTGAATTACATTTGGAAGTCATATGCATTGGGGAATACTTTGTAGACTCTGAGCCCAAACAACCATGGTTTTACTGTGCTTGAGCCCTTGATTTATCTTCCTCTTTTACCCAGGTCCAAAGTCTTTCTCTCACTGCCAGTAGCCCTTTTCTTGCTGCTGTTTTCTCTTGTGGATATTATTTATTATCATTTGATATTTATTATCATTGAAACTGAAATTGTAGTTCAGAGAATGCTTTACCAAGAGTAATTTGTTCCCAGCAAGACCTTTTAGCTACACAGTAACATGAAAGCATCAAAATGCCAGGAGAACATTATAAAAATAAACTGCCCTGGTGCTAAAATAAGCTTTAATTGATTGAGAATTGCACTGAGCCTGACAATCTGAACCATTTATTATTATTTTTCTTTCAAGCTTCAGCTACATGTGATTTAGAGTGACTGAATTATAGTTCCCACATACCTTCCTACCCACAGTGCGTGAAAGAAAACCCACGCACAAATTTCTTAGCTCCAGAGGAGCTGCTGGATACACCTGGAAGAAAATTAAAAAGCTGATTGAAAGTGATGTTTAAATAAAGGTGATGCTGATGGGAACATTCTGAAAAAAAACAACCAACCCTGTTCTGGCTGAATGCCATGCTGTGCTTCCCCTCTCCTCATCCCCACTTTTCTGGGGAGGTTTCTCCCTGTCAAAGGCATTTCCTTAATATCTGCCTGCAGAGCACTGGATCCTGTAGGCCATATGGTGTTGGATGTTAATATTGGCTGTGGATAAACTACCATTCTGTCTTCCCTATTTTAGGTTCTTAGAGAGAAAAAAAAACACCTCCAATTGATTTATTCAGGTATTTAAATGATTACCTGTAGCAGAGTCTCCAGCAAGAGGTCAACACCGCCACCAAAGATTGTGGATGAAAGTGGAAAATTTTCTGACTGATGCACATACTGGTGGTGCTGTTATAGAAAGAAATATGTGGAATACAGCACTGGAAGTAGTTGGAATATGGCTAACGTCAGTGGAGTCATCATAAATCATAGAATCACAATTTGGGTTGGAAAGGACCTTAAAGACCATCTTGTTCCAACCCACTGCCATGGGCAGGGGTCACCTTCCACTATCCCAGGCTGAGTTTAAGATCTCACTCTAAGTCTTTAGTTGAATCATAGCCCTGGACAATTCACTTGCAGCCAAGAGCCAAACAAGGATTTTCATTTAACTCCCAGCATCCTGAGGGGAGAAATATGCTTAAATATGTTTTTGGCTGTGGCCTCCATGTCCCTGCCCATGCCAGCAGTGCCTGTAACCGTGCTGTAAGAGCCCAAGCTGCTGGCAGAGGTCAGGGGTGATCCAGGCCCTGCCTGTGGTTGGAGCTTATCCATCTGGGTGGCTGGTGCTGCCCTTGAGACTCTCAAACTCGTTTGGCAGCACAATGGACCCTTGTCTTGGTTTTGCACTTGTTTGCAAGCTGAGCCGTTTCCATGCTACCAAACACGACTTCCAAACTGCAATCCCTGCTGTCTGCCAAGGGGGCCAATAAATCCCACTCTCACCTTTCCCTCTTGCCTGGGCAAATTACAAATGCTCATGGCAGGAGCTGACTCAGCTGATGCCCGGCTGCCGTGTCTGACTGTTCCAGGAATGGTCTTTATTTGTTACCCTAACACAGGAAAGCACGACTCAGGGATTCATGGCAGAGCACAGATCCAAAGGAAGGAATTTGAAAAGGCCACCAGTTTTATTAATAGCCACCTCTGTGGCCACTTTCAGCTCAGAGCAGAGACTGTGCAGGGCTTGAAAGTTGAATCCACACTGCCCCAGGAGGGGCAGAAAGATGTGTCTGGTCACAGTGCTGTAAGGGTAGAGGTGTCTGTCTTCCAGGTTCCTTGTCCAGGTTCCAGTGAGCATTTCCACAGTGTCAGAAGAGCAAAATAAAATATGCCTCATGAAGAATAGGGATTTTTAAACACCACAGAAGCCAGATGGATTTTTTTTTTAATTAATAACTTTTTGTCATGGATTGAAGTAAACATGAACTAGCATGGATTATTTTAAAAAATCATGATGTGTCTGAATACATACTAGCTTTGGCTAGGAGAGTAACTCAGGTGAACAGTTGGACTGGTGCTTAGTAATGTGTGTAGCCAGCATTGTAATTAGTGCTGTTAGAGGGCATAATGAGGAATGACTCAAAATCTGAATATCTGGACCGCTTGAAAGGTCATGGGAACTGAAGCTGATGGTTAATTCAAGAGGAATATACTTCATTCCTTTGAATATAAAATCACTGCAGAACTGAGATTAAAAGTTACCCTTGTAACTTTTCCTAAATAATTTTCTATAATAGGTCTCTTTTACATCTTGATCATAAGAGCAGTGTAAAAATTCGAAGGTTTTAATTAGCTGATAGTTCAGAGGAAAAGTTTCGTTTTCACATTTGCATCCATTCTGATTAATGCCACTCACTGACAGAGCAAAACGTAAGCCAAAATCTGATGTTCTCTCTCTCTGTGAATTAATCTGACTTTATATGACATATTATGTATTTTTAAAAATATCTGAAATTTTCACTTTTGCTGTAAAAATGTATTGTTGAAATAGTGAAATAATTATGAATTGTGGTTTTCAGCATTAGATAATGTGTGATCCTTATTCTGGTCAGGGGAAATATTTGTTCACTGTGGTGTTACTGCTGGGATATTTTCATCTAAAAAAAATATCAATCTTTCAACATCCATTAAAGTGAGTGCCACTAATTCCAGCACTTCCCAGGCTTTCACTGGGAGGTTTTAAAGGTGGTTTTGGTGAACTAGGTGGGAGTTATGACTAGTTTGGAAGAGAGACAGGATCACATTCTTCTTTGAGAGCAACTGCTGGCCATGGAAGCCCTTTGACCAGTCCCCTGGATTTGATCCCCCTGCTAAACCCAGGGTGCCCATGCACTGCTCGAAAATCAAATAATGTTTATTACTGAGGATTCCTGTAAATTATTTGGGTCTTGTTTCTTTTTCTCTGCAGAGGGTCTGGGCTTCCACTGTTCTCAGTTACTTCCAGGGCTGTGAGCCTGAACAGACCCTAACAATCACACTTAACTTCCTGTGTTTTCTAGGAATATGGAAATGTCACTGGGAGAGCAGAGATGTCCCCAGCACTGAGTTTTGCATTTTGCTATACATTTTAGCAGGCTCTGCTATAAGGAACTGTCAACAGTAAATGTACAGCACTGCAGCCAAGGCAGCCTCTGCAGAGCTTCCTGCCAGAAGACCTTATTCCTTTGAGGAAGACATCATTCCTTTTCCAACAGAGATGATGTCAGCAGGGTAAAAAAGGGATATTTTATGCAGTGGGTCATTTTTTTCCCCTATATGGGGCCCTATGTGACCCAAAATTGGAAGAATATTGGTCATGATTAAAGAGATGACGTGATGTATATCCAGTGTACAGACATGTGTTTGGGACATGTCCTCTAATTCAGCTGTCACAGGTAGGAGCCTGGTGCCAAATTAGCCACTGTCATCTGCACGTGGCTAAACCCAACTCAGAAGAAAATAAATGTTTACATCTTAGCTGAATCCTTTCAGCTTCCTTCACTTTCTCAGTTTAAGACATATGGATTTGTGGCAGTGATGGGGGACTAGACATTGTGTTAAGCACTCGGTTATGCTAATAAATTCATGTTTTATAGCTGCAAAAGAATTAATATTGATAAGCATATGTTTATGAGTTTTGTATTCAGCAGAACCTTCCAGCCATATACCTAAGTGCCAGCTCTTTGCAAAATCAGCGATCTAGCAGTTTACACACGCATTGTAGAAACTGTAAATAGACATGATTTAATTTTAATTTAGGGGGGAAAATGAGGTGTAAAAAATGTTCTACTCAAACTGTTTACAGCCCGTAGTTTTCTGCAATACTGGCTGTGAAGTTCTTTGGTCTGAATAACAACCATGAAAACAAGAGTGGCTGAGCAGGCAGGAAGAGAAAAAAATCCTGAAGGAGAATGTGAAGCATGCCTTGTTTTACCATGAACCTGTATGATTCTGTGAGTTTAACATGCTCAGTTATGTGTTCTGTGATTTAAACAACCAAGAGACAGATCTGCTGTCCTAGACACCAAATACCCTTGCTTTCAGTTGAGATTAAAATGCATGTTCAGTCATTGATTCAAATGACAGGTTCAGTGAAAGATACTTTAAAAAATTCCCAATCAGACCTGCCTATCAAAAATTAACTTTTCTAGTTCATTTGCATAAAAAAAGTAAACTGCAGCTCAGTAGGAAGGGCTGTGTATTGTCCTTTCAACACAGAGAGAGAATGAATTTATTTCCTCCACAAGAGAAGTAGAGTCTGACCCTACCAGATTTTGTCTTCTTGCCAATTCCTCTTTCCTCATGTAAAGCTTCAGTAGCATGGTCTTGACTTCTTCGTCTTTGAGATTTAATGCTAACTTCTTCTTAATAATATAAATAAATTCATAAATAAATAAATAAAATTCAAACCTGATTCATTGGGCCTTAAGAGCAAATGATGAGCTCCCATTGGAGGGTGTCATTTTAAGGAGTGTGTTTGTATTTGTGTTAGAGCACTCAGAGTCTCGCTGCTCAGGCTGGAGGAGTTTCTTGTGACAGATTATCTCTGGTGATATTTAGCAAGCAGCTCACATGCAACAAATAAAGGCCAGACACGTGTAAGACTGACTGCTTCTGGCAGCCTCCTATTAAGATCCATTTTGCCAGATTTGCTTCAGACTTTGAAGTCTGTGCTCCAAGAATGGATGCAGGAATACCCATTCTGAGCTTGTGTCTGTCATGCTGGAAATGTTATAAAAGCAGGTGGATGCAGCACTTGGGGATGTGGGTTAATGTGGACCTGTCAGTGCTGGGGGCATGGTTGGGCTCAATGGTTTTGGAGTGTTTTTCAGTCTTTCTCAGATTCTGGAGGGGATCTGCTGCTTGTTTAAGTGCAGGGTGTAAAATTATTTTTATTTTTTTTTTCTTCTCTGCAGAGGCCTGATGCTTTCAAGGAGGCCTGTAGTTTAACTCTCAAAGGGTCCTGGGAATGAGTGCTGACACTGCTCATTTTCAGCCCTTCTGCACTCTAAGATGGTTTCACTCACAATAAATATTGCAGGCAACCTTGAGTGTCCTGTGAAAATTTGTCAATAGACATCCCATTTCTCTGTGCTTGCACAGAGCTGGTCTGCTTCCAGTTCTGCAGTGTTGTTGTACCGGGCTGAGGGCAGCAAACAGATTTCTTCTGCATGTGATGTCAGGAACGATGCCTGTGCAAGCTCTGGCACAGAAAAGCTTTCCTATTTTTTGTAGATACCTTTGTACTTTGCTGCTTGGGTCTGCAGCTCTCCTGCTCATGAGTTTCTCAGGTGCTGTTATCTTCTGGCCAGTCCTGATATAGCAGAGAATGATGAGAGGACACAGAAAATCAAAGACGGATGGAATACATGGGCTGTTTGCTGCAGCTCAGGCTCACCATCACTCCAGGAGAAAGAGCTTCTGTCAGGCTCAGGAATTTGGTGCATTACTGCACAGATCTGAAGGGAAAAAAAAAATCCCTTTGAATGAAGGGCAGTAAAAGTAGAAAAGCTGAAAGTGTTTACACCAAAACCTAGGTGAGATAAGAATCTGCAAAATCAGTGTCACACCCACAGAAAATCATAGGCAGCCAAATTCTACTTTCTGATACTTTGCTGTTATTGTAAAATGATTCCCAGAGCAACTGAGGAAAATGTCTCTGAGTTTTCAAAGCTATCAGTAGAAATCAAACAGTACAAATCATTAAGTAAATTTTCCTTCACGTCTGAACTTCTTGGCCTTGACTAAGCTCCTGCACACAAACCTGCCTGTGGGGAGTTGTGGGGGCTCAGCCTGGGAATTTTGATGGCCATACAGCTTTTCCTTTTCCTGAGAGGATTTATGGTTAGATCCATCTAAATGGTACAGTTCCTATATGGAAACAGTCTCATATGATGTGAGCTTACATGAAGTGATCATTTAAAGAAACATATTTGTCCCCAGAGCTGATGGCTTTGACAATGGGGAATCAAACTACTTTTAGTGTTTAACTTGCATTCTCCTGGTACGTGTATTATTCCCAGTACAGTGCATCCCACTGAGCTATTTTTCTAACCTAAATATTGGTTTTCTTTCTGTGGTTCTGGAAAACCCTGAATGACAAAATGGTAGAAGAGTGTTTCCAAGGAAGTATCAGTATGTCCTTGCCCTCTGCCTCTACCTTTCCCTGGATAATCTTTGATGTGACCCAGGGTCTCCACTCTATTTATAGGCCAGGTGATAATGGAAGCATTTAGGGGGGTTCAGAAATAGAGATGTGGGAGCTGTGACAGGCACTGAGGCAGGGCTGGATCCCCAAACTTTCTCTGCACAGTCAGTTCTGTCTGAAGTGCTGCTCTCCAGCCTGCAGGAGTTCAGGGTGACCAGCCCCACACCCTAAACACCTGTGTGACTTTTGTTGCTCAAAATTAGGTAAGACAAAGCCTGCTTTAGGTGTTGTCTTGCCTAAATTGCTGTAGGTCATGCTGTGGGCTAGCCCTGTCTTCAAGGACTGTTTAAAGGTTGAAAGGGTTGCACAAAATTACCTTTGGCCGTGCTTCACATGGAGTACCAGCTACAGCTGAAACAGCCCATGAACACTCCCTGTTTACTGCTCCACACAGCTGGGCTGCTGGCACACTAGGGCAATTTGCATACATTGATTTAACTGTTGGAAAGTATTCACACAAAAATCTTCCTATTCTCTTAGACAAAGGATTTTTCCCCCCTCATTTTGTTGTCAAAATCCTTTTACCATCTGTTATTGGGGCAAAACAACCTCCTAGTGTGGATGTTTCATTCATGGATAAGGCTTTCATTGGAAGTTGTTTTAGGTTTGGGGCAGATTTTGCTCGCAGCGAAATGAGCAACAAAACTCCCTGTGAGCTGAATTAAGCCCCTCCTGAAAATGGGGGATTTTAGAGGAGTTACGATGGCTGTGGACAAGGTCTTGCTGCTCTGCCCTTTCAAAAGAGAGCTGTGTCTAGCGGGGGAACAATCAGAATATTTGTCTCTTTAAATAAATGGTTCTTAGAGCCTGCACTGAGCGGCAGGCTCCCTCTCTGCGGCTGTGAGGCTACTCAGAGCCTCCAATAAATCAGCATGCAGGCACTGAGAGCTCTGTCCTTGAAGGGATGCACAGTGACCTTGCTCATGCTTACTCCGGAGGAATAGGGGAAACAGAGGAGCCCAAATAGTGAGCGGTGTGTGACTGAAGGCTCTGCATTCTGCATGCAAATGCCACAGCACCGGAGCCCCGGCACGGACGGCGCGCAGCTACACAGAATGCAGCTTTCCTGCTAGCCTCACCAGACTGCTGCTGCTGCTGTGTTTCTTTCTTTTTTTTTTTTTTGTTTGTTTTGTTGTTGGTTTTTTTTTTTTCTTTCCTGCAGGGTTCTGAATGAAATCCTCATGACTGTTGCATGCTTGTTCAATAATAGCACCCCCCAGTCACGTCTCCTTGCGAGCACATTTGGTCGGAACCAGTGAGCAGAAGCAGAGAAGAGCTGACGACTATGTGCTTCCAACGCAGGTTGCCGGAGCCCCGTGTTTGCCATTGGCTGCAGTGCTCCGGTTCGTGTGCAGCTTCCCCCATCTGGAATATGAAAATGGGATTGAAGTAGATAATTGCTAGCAGCGGGTTTTCAAGAGAGGCTTAGAGGGAACAGAATGCCTCTCACACAGCGCAGGCTGCCTGCGCTGAGAGAGCTCTGAGAGACGATTTTAGATGTTACCCACGTCTGAATCTCCTGGAAACTTTACCATGGAAGCAAGCCATTGCGCACAGTCCTGGAGCTAACACCCAAAAGGGGCAAGGAAGGGGCAGCAGGGCCAAACAATGGCATACCTTGTCCTTGGATTACTCACCGAAAAGCCAGCAGACACTCCCCTCTGCCCCCCAGCATAAAGGGCATGAAGGTGGCGATGAACTGAATTTCACCCAGTGAAGCTTCAGTGGCTTTTGAGAAGGATGGGATACACTGACCCTTCGTCAAGCCGGGATTTGCTGGGAAACAGAACTTTGTTCTTCATCTTCATCTGCGCCTTTGCCGTGGTCACCTTGCTGCAGCAGATCCTCTACGGGAGGAACTATCTCAAGAGGTAAGGGGGAAGAGGAAAAGTTGTCTGAGAGGAGATGGAGCTCCAGGCAAACCATTATAGCAGTTCAAACCACTTCTCAGTGTTTTGCTGACGATAATAATATCTTGTCAGTCTGGGAAGGTGCATCCAGCATCTGTAATGTCTGTTAGACTGTAAATGCAGGGGAAGGTTAGGCAGAGTATAATGTTCTGTGAGTTTTCCTGGGTCATGTTTCAATCCTCAGCTGCGGCAAAAATATAGGTTTGTATTCAACTTAAACATACTTGTGCCACCTGAGAATTTGCCCCTGATCAGACCCTGCCTTACAAGGCTCCCCACTCTGTGTAAGTTCAGGCTGAAATGGCTCAGGAGGTTGAATTGATGTAGCACATTCATTGCTGAAACTTCAATGTCTTTAGAAACAAGCATGCAGATGCAGTTCCTAAAATCAATATTAGTGTTCCAGATACGCGAGAGAGCACTTTATATTTGCACTGCTGTGTTCTTATGAATTGCTGCTGAGACTGCTTCGCTGTAGAGCACATCAGTCTTTGATCTGAAAATGCTCTTTTCACAGCAAACACCGATGGGGCTCTATAAATGTTTAACCTTGACCCATGCAGAGTTTATTTTACTTAAACCTAGTTTGAGAAGTTACAGCTTGCATGATTTTATGAAGATGAATGTTTCCCTTACATGCTTTGAGGTAAGTGTTTCAGTTGTGTAGGCAGCTGCTGTGGAATTTTTTACTGGAATTAAGCTGCATTCTGCCAGGAGAGATCAATGGTTTGGTTCTTGCCTTGCTTGCAACTCATGTAGTGGTTTGCCTTGTGCCAAGAGCAAGCAAAATGCTGGCAAATCAGCAAACATTTCTCTCTGGGAGGGAAAAGCCAGCATGATATTAATATATTTAGACAGGGGTGTTGTTTATCCACAGAGCAATTTGTGTGCCTTGTGTAGCACAAGGCTTTGGCTGGGGGACTCTGATTTTTGGGCACCTCAGGACGAGAAAGATGTGACTTCCTCAGCTGGAAGAAGCAAGGATGAGCAGAAGTGTTGAAAACCTGGGTTTTTTTGGCTTGGAGAAAATTGAGGGGAGAAAGGATAACTGACTTGAAATACCCAAATTAAATCTTAGAAAAAGAAAGCAATAAATACATCTCTCTAAACACTCACAAAGTGATAAAATGTTGTAGCAGGAAAGATTGGATTTAACCATGTTGGGGAACTTTTAAAGAAAATAGTTACATGAGAAGGTACAAAATTTCCATATTTGGGGGGCTTTAGGAACCTGGTAGGTAGATAAGGGTAGTTCTCAGCTTCCTCAGTGTTAAGAAAATGACTTCATGGCCAGGTCAAGGTCTCATCTTGCCTTATTTTCTCAGTTTTCCCATTTGTCCTGGAGGCCTGGCAGCCCTACCAATCCTTGCTTTTCCAAGTCAAAATGACTGTAGCAGGACTAGAGAGAGGAAAAATAAATCCCAAGTACAAACTGAGAAGAAAAATGGCAGAATAAAGACAAAATGATGAGAGGATGCAACCAAAAACTCTCCCACTGAATGATCTCTGTGGCCTGCTTCTGTGCCTCATGCCCTGTGAGCCTCTCTTGTCATCATCAGGGAATGAAAAAAGGCTGATGTCCAACTCCCAGGATTACAAAGAGAAAGTCTGGTTCTGAGCCCTCTGCCATCAAAGACTCTCAAGTAGGGAGATGACCATAAATTTTGTCACTTGGACTGGAAAACACTGGTGTTTGGAGTTTTTTTAACTCCAGGTTGCAATG
>OU383776.1:2058634-2190026 GCA_910950805.1 Acrocephalus scirpaceus scirpaceus
GCCCATATTATTTAATTTCTTCCTTTTGCTGTGAATAGATCATTCCCGCTCTTCCACGCATTTTCATACAATTTTCAAAGCCTTTTAATAATCTTGTCCCTGTGAGATGGCAAGTGATCAGCTTAGTAATTACCCACTGCCAGTCAATTTGCAAAGCTGTAGGTCACTGAGACAAAGCTTGATCTCCATTAATGCAGCGAGCAGAAGTATGTCTGTGCCTGTATCAGGACCAAAACCTGCATTTTGCTAATTTCTCTAGAGAAATAAGTATTTCCCTAGAGAGATAAGTATCTCTCTAAAACTTGGCTGGTCAGATTCAACTCTGCTTCCACTGAAAAAGATGAAATTTTTCAATGAACTCACATAAGAAGGGGAGCATCTTGCTCAAGTACTTGAGTTGGCCCCAGGAATTTTTTATTTATTAGTGCCCTGCCTGGCAGGGTTATGGTCCTGGATTCTGGACTGAAAAAGGCCAGCACACACATGGTATTTTCTGGCATTACACAGCACAGGTGAGTTGGACCTGGATTGCTGCAGGCAGATTTTTCTTTTTCTTTTTTCTTTTCTTTTCTTTTCTTTTCTTTTCTTTTCTTTTCTTTTCTTTTCTTTTCTTTTCTTTTCTTTTCTTTTCTTTTCTCTTCTCTTCTCTTCTCTTCTCTTCTCTTCTCTTCTCTTCTCTTCTCTTCTCTTCTCTTCTCTTCTCTTCTCTTCTCTTCTCTTCTCTTCTCTTCTCTTCTCTTCTTCTCTTTTCTTTTTTCTCCTATACTGCATCTTTTAACTTGTTATGCCTTGCATATTTATTTCAAAATGAATTAGGGTGTTTGGAGTGATATTTAACTATTCAAGTAAGCATTTGCCTTGTTCTTGTCATCTGGCTTCATTTTCTTCAAGGACTAAATCTGGCCCTTTTGTCAGGGGTTTTGGACACAGGCTGGTGTGACTGAGCACTGCAGGGCTGGGTTTGATCTCAGTGTCTCGCTGTTCTCTGTGGTAACTTCAGTCCTTTACTCCTTTCGGGCCCCTCTGATGTCTTTTCACTTGCAGTGTAAATAAACTTGCTGTTTCTGGCCTGTGCAAGATGGAAAGGGATCCTCGTTTTTGCTCCAAGCCTCCTCTTCCTGCTGTCTCTGCAGGCTGCTGTGCTTGTCTTCACTTGTGCAGCAGTCTGTCACACTGGAGACTCCCGATATTCCCCTCACCCAAGCTCCTCTCACTCCCTGATCCATTTTAGTGAGTGCTTCCAGTCACTCTCATCCGCAGGTCACTCATGCATGCCACGGTTTTCGTTTTATTTTCCGTACACCCTGTGGACATGGTGAGTCACAGTTTCCTTATTTTGCAGAAAGAAGGAACTGGATCTCTGGCAGGATTAACCATCTGACTTTCCAACACCTCTGTGACATCCCTGTTTAATAGGCTTGGGGCATCACTTTCCGTTTTCAAAGACAGCAGAGTGATCATTTAACACTGAAGTCTTCAGTTCCTCCTCCTCAAGGGCACAAGAATTACAGAACAGGGAAACTGTGGTGCAGTGAAAGTGATTTTCCAGTGACTTTGGGAAGGCGTTACATGGCCTGGACTGTTGGTCATCAGGACAGGGACTGGACATGGCCTCTATATCTGAGCAGTGTATAACAGGGAAGTGCAGCACCATGACCAGGCCTGCAGAAACAGGATTATAAAATTACTAATGATGTAATGGAATTAATGACTATACTGTTTGCTTATAACTTCAACAGGAGCCAGAGTCACAAAACTTGGATTTCCTGTCACCTCCCAATGGTCTCTTTGATAGGGAGAGTGCCTATGGAGAAGGGAAGTGAAAACTGCTGGAAAGCAAGAGGAGGAGAAGTGAAGACAAATAATAGAGGGAGCTCAGAAAGACAATTAAATAATTTTCTTGGGGACATCGATATCTTCCTTCCCTTCCTCTGCTTCTCCTTTTTTGCCCATCTGTGTAGGCCAGCAAGCTGAGTCAGGTTTTGGCTTAGCTTCACCATTATAAAATGACATTCAATTCTGCCTGGTTTTGCTTGGGTTTGGATTTAGTCTGCCTGTGGCAGATGCCAAATGAGGGTAGTGGCAGCTGTCACCTTTTAAAGAGGAGTGGAAATGGCTTGCTGCTTGGGATTAAATGGGATGAACTGGTGGTATTTGGGGAATAGATTGTGCCTGGAGTGGCAGGTGATGCCCCTGCTGCCACTCAGTCCCTGTCACCCAGAGGTGCTGATGGCTGTGTCACTCAGGCACCTGCACCAAACTGCTCCTGTGCCTGGAAAGCACATGGATCCCTCCTGAACAATCTCTGCTGCATACACTCATGCCTCACTCCCTGGGTAGAGCCCAGGCATGACCTCCAGCTGCACTTGGAGACTTTTGGGTCTCCTTCACTTAGCAGCTCCTTTTATAAGTCTTGCCCTCTAGTCTGAAGTGAATTTTCACCTTTCCTTTCCCTTTCAGGAGGACAATAGGCACTGCTGAGTGGGGATCTCAGTGTGACAGCAGCATGGGTGCAAAGCCTCTCACTGCAATTCATCCTCTTGGTCATCCTTGCCTTGTAGTTCAAAAACCTCATAATTATCTGACATCCTCTGCTATTAAAACCTCTGCTTGTGTAGGAGTTGTTTTTTGTTTGGATTGCAGCAACAGGCTTTCAGTCTGTGCTTCCTGCTGCTTCCTGACAGTCGGCTTTGACAAGCCCTTCAGAGTCACTGCTGCTTTGTTAATTTTCTGGCTTTTCACCCCCTCCTCGTATTATTACTTTACAACGATGTTTATTTGACCACACACTGATTCAACACTTACAGTTACCAATTAGGATCAAAATATTTCTTTGACATTTACCTGAAACTCAAGGTCTCTGTTGCTAAGACATCCAACTTCACGGAGTTTCTCCAACGCAAGGCAGAGCCTTGCTCATACTTTTATTTGTTAGGGGTAAGTCTTGTGATTAATGGTATCCACAGCTGATGTACACCTTCCTTGGTGAACAATTTGCTTACATTCATGGGTAAAACAAAGCATCTCTCCACTGAGAGAGTTTCTGGTTATTACACCTTTTATGAATTCTTTCCTTGCCGTCATCAGCATCACACGCTGGGGACACATACCAATTTTAGAAGTTCTTATATTAGGGGAAATTGAGCAAATGGCAAAGTTCCACTTGGCAATCATTGGCAATGATTCCACGCTTAAAATTGGCTTTTCTCTTTCTTTCTTTCTTTCTTTCTTTCCTTCTTTCTTTCCTTCTTTCTTTCCTTCTTTCTTTCCTTCTTTCCTTCCTTCCTTCCTTCCTTCCTTCCTTCCTTCCTTCCTTCCTTCCTTCCTTCCTTCCTTCCTTCCTTCCTTCCTTCCTTCCTTCCTTCCTTCCTTCCTTCCTTCCTTCCTTCCTTCCTTCCTTCCTTCCTTCCTTCCTTCCTTCCTTCCTTCCTTCCTTCCTTCCTTCCTTCCTTCCTTCCTTCCTTCCTTCCTTCCTTCCTTCCTTCCTTCCTTCCTTCCTTCCTTCCTTCCTTCCTTCCTTCCTTCCTTCCTTCCTTCCTTCCTTCCTTCCTTCCTTCCTTCCTTCCTTCCTTCCTTCCTTCCTTCCTTCCTTCCTTCCTTCCTTCCTTCCTTCCTTCCTTCCTTCCTTCCTTCCTTCCTTCCTTCCTTTTCTTCTTTTTCTTCTAACAGTTTGACATTAACTATATAACTTACATAGTAGACCTCTATGTCTAAGTCATTTCCTCAGCTTTTGTCTCCTTCTTTTAATTTTTCCTTACCCTCCTTTTCACTCTGATGCTTTTTCTCTTCCTTTTTTGTTTCCCTGTGGGTGATTTTGTATTGCAACTCTGATTCATGGAACCTTAATTTGTTTACCTGTTTAAATGCAGTTAGTGCTGAGAGTGAAGATGATAGAGTTTGACTGAAATAGAATGCCAAAGAAATACACTGATGAAGCAGTTAAATTCTCTCTTCTGTTTTCTCAGGCTGCTTGAACATTTGGCCAGACAATTTTTATGGGTGCTTACAACTCAAAACCGAGAGTATTTTATATTTCAAAAATTAAATTCTTCCAACACAAGGCTGATTGAAATCAATGGTAAAGCTCTCAGTAATCCTGTTAGAAACAGAATTAATTCAGTGTTTTTAAATGTCACATCCTTGGTTTCTACTCAGTCCTAATACTACAAACCATTATTTATGGGTTGTTCTTACTGTGAGAAAGAGATTTATTGTACCACCCCTGCAAAAAACGCAGAGCAGCAGCTTGGTCTCAGTCCTGCAGATTCACAGTGAGACACACAGCTCCATAAGCTGTGCAAAATTTCTTTGATGGGGTGTTTCATGTATTTATAAGTCTGTATTCTGTTAACCTCTGGAGTACCTGTTGGAAGAAGAGCCCTGTGTGGTCTGTCTGGTTTAGGGCTGGACACTTAACTTTGATCTGACCCTAAGCTCAGCTCACAGCTCTGTACTTGTCCTTAACCACAGAGAAGTGTCATACCCAGCTCCCTCCCTGGTATATTTTTGTACCTCCGTTAGATCCCCACCCTGCCACTTCAAAGCTGAGTATATTAAGCTGATCATCATAAGACATATCTGCCATTCCTCAGGGTTAGTCTTCTAATCTCCCCTTGGATCTGACCCAAAATGTGAATGTCCTTTACACTTGGTGCCTCTGCTGCAGTGCACGCCCTTCCCCAAAAACAGCTTGATGAAAGTGGGCATTAAAGAGTGATTTTACAATTTGTTTTGCTTAATGGACAGATTCACCCCCCTCCACCTGGGAACATTTACTTAGATTTCCTTTCAGCTGTTACATCTGGAGTAAGACACAGACAGGGAAAGGACTTTACTGCAGGTTTTAATTCTTCATTTGTTCTGCCTGAATATTTGCTATACTGTAGGAGAGTTCACCCCTGCAGGACACACCAACACCAGCCATTTATCTGGATTAATGCTCTCTATTTCAGTTCACAAGCAAATATCTAAGCCCCAAGTAGAGAATTTAAATCCAATTAAAAAGTACGATTCCAGCCTGGTTTTTCCATGCTTCTACTCTCTTTCCCAATATATCATTCAGTGATGCCTTTAGCAATTAAAAGATATTTTTAAGGCCATATACTTAAATGTCTTTTACAAAGATACATATTTGAAGAAACCATGCTTCTATACCCATTACAGTGTGGCAAAAAAATGTGTTAGATTGTGATATATGGGAGAGAACCACAAGTGTTTATTTCAACAAGCCTCAAAATGAAGGTGTCCAAGTAATTTTCTTATGTTTTCTTACACCAATATTCCACTCATAAAAATGTACCTTGAGCAGGTCAGCTGATTAAAAACTGCCAGAGAAACACACAGGTTTTGGGACTGCCTGATAATCCAGAGCACTGCATTACCCTATGGCCATTATAGCATAATATATACACACTTTGATATGAATCATAGAATCACGGGGTGGTTTGGGAGGGAAGAAAACTTCAACCTCATCCAGTTGGCAGGGATATGGGCAGGGACACCTTCCACTGTCCCAGGCTGCTCCAAGCCCTGTCCAGCCTGGCCTTGGACACTGCCAGGGATCCAGGGGCAGCCACAGCTGCTCTGGGCACCCTGGGCCAGGGAATTCCTGCCCACCCTCCCAGCCAGCAATTCCTGCCCCACATCCCATCTGGCCCTGCCCTCTGGCCCTGGGAAGCCATGGCCTGGCTGCTGTCCCTGCAGGCCTTGTCCCCAGTCCCTGGGCAGCTCTCCTGGAGCCCCTGGAGGCCCTGGCAGGGGCTGGCAGCTCTCCCTGGAGCTTCTCTTGTGCAGCTGAGCAGCCCCAGGTGTGCCAGGCTGGCTCCAGAGCAGAGGGGCTCCAGCCCTGGCAGCATCTCCGTGGCTCCTCTGGCCTGGCTGCAGCAGCTCCACGTCCTTGTGCTGCTGGAGCCAGGGCTGGGGCAGCTCTGCAGGTGGCTCTCAGCTGAGCACAGGGGCACAGGGGCAGAATCCCCCCTGCCCTGCTGCCCACGCTGGGGATCAGCCCAGGGCACGGGGGGCTCAGGCTGGGGCAGCTCCAGCTCTCACCCACAGCACCCCCAGCTCCTTCTCCCAGGGCTGCTCCCTCTGCCCATGCCCAGCCTGGATTGATCCTGGGAGTTGCCCTGATTCAGGCACAGATCCTACACTCGGCCTTATTAAACCTCACAAGATTCCCCTGGGCATATTTTAACACCTCATGTTGTTCCTTCTTAATTCCCTGTGCTAATAATCTCTGCCAATTAGACTCAAGGATGGATGTGGCCAGGGAAATTCACCAGCCCTTGTCATGAGCCTGGTGACCAGCAAAGCTATCAGGTCCTGGATGCCCTTTCATTTGGAGAAACCGTGCTGGCAGATTGCTTCCTGGCTGTCCCCACACAGCCCAACTGGGAAGTTAACTTTCAGTATTGGCAGCACCAAATGTTCACAACTCAGCTTGCCAGGCTTCTGAAATAATGAAATTGGGTTAAAGGAGAAGTTTAAAAATAACAATAAGGCAAGATCCTTTCTTGTTGGCTTCAGAGATAAGGGAAGGGTTTTGACTTGTGTTGTCAAATATTTCCCCAGCATTTTTAAATTTCTACCCTGCTATTGGTGTAGTTTCCAGAAGACTGCAGGTATCATGGGGGTTGGAGGAAATCTGTGGAAGTTTTGAAAACAGGGACTTGTGATGATTGTTTTTATGGATTTGCTTTAAAAAATGCCATGTTTCCAAATAGGCAAAAGAAACACTATATTGTGACTAAAGGTGCCATCAAATGACACATCCTTTGCTAGCAGAGCCAACAAATCAGAGGAAGGACCCAATACTCACCACATTTAGCAACTACTGTAGATGTAAAACTGAAGTTTGGAACTTTCGCTTCTTTGGCCCTGTGCTTTACCATGTCTCCAGTTTTTTGCCTTATATTTTGGAGAATGAAATTTCCACCTCCTCATACATGTGTGTTTTTTATGAGCATAGATAATTACTGGCCTTCAAATTTGTATGGGGAGCCTGGTGTTGTTTTCATCCAAGGATTTGCAGGGTCTATGAGAAGTAAAAATTAATTGTTTATTCTAATAAGGTGATGTCTTGTTGCTCCTGGTATCTTTTAATTGTTTTTGATGAATATGTCATAGTCACATTTGTATGTTAAGAAATAGGACATGAGAACTCATGCTGATAGACTTAACCTAATGACTGATATCAAATATCAACTGCCTCGTTTTCTTGCTAGAGGGCTGCAGTTTAGATGGCAGAATGGAGAGGAATTGGCAAATTGGACCGGCACCTTTAATTTCACGGATGACGGAGCAGTGAAGAGTGGCAGTGACACAGGCACCAGGTACCAACACCCCAGGGGATGACTGTAGAGATCTCTCTCTCTCTCCTTGTATGAAACACAAATGTGAGCACAGGCTGTATGAAAAATGAGATTTGCAGTATGCTTTGGCTGCTTGGCACTGCTCCCCACAGTACAGAAGATGTCAGGGATGCCCAAGCACTGTGCTGTTTTCCTCCTTGCAAGTCTTGGGCACATTTTGGAATATGCCATAAGCACCCATGAGGTCTGCAGGAGGGTGACTTTTATGTCCTGGCCTCTCCTATTTCCCTACCACTGCTGTGTGTCTAGGTGTGGCAGTATGGGAGAATGGGATTTCAGCAGAGAACGTCCCAATGTGACAGTATTGATGCACACAGAGCACACTGGGGAATGTGGTCTTTAGAATAAAACATGTATTCCATGAAAACAGAGTTTAACTTGAGTTCTTTTCATGGCCCAGCAGGGGAAAAGTGTTCTGCCAAGAAAAGACTGGAGCATTTCCTTTATTTACAGTATTTGGCAACATGAGAAGCACTGATGTGCTGCTGCACTCTTTGTACTTCCTAGTTTGACATGGGCTCAGGTGTCTGCAGGTTCATGTGCAGACTCAGAAAACTGGCAGCAGTTGTGCCTAAAGAGCTCCACAGCTATCCCAGGCCATCTGCACAAATCCAGGCATGGGCATAGGGCAGATATTTGGGCTCTCTTCCTGGAACACCAGTTACAGGGGTTAAAAATCCTGAGTCATGTGTAGCATCACGATCAATAATCAGCAGGGAAATCTTAGAAAGAACTGTAAAATAAAGAAAAAACTAAAAACAATTAAAAGAACCTTACACTTAATATCTGTGTATAAACAAAACTTTGGGTAAATTGCCCATTTTATTTTAAATATCATCATTTTGTAACCATACACCGCTACAGCTGTGGAGCTGATAGCACTTCAAAGGCAAGCAGAAGTTGCAGAGTCTAACCTGCCAGAAATCATCCTGTCACTGAACCACAGCAATGCTGCAGTTCCTGTGCAGGCTCTTGCTGTAATGTGATCCTGTACGAGTGCTGCCCTCTGCTCTGCTGGTTGGTCTTGTAAAGGCTCTTTACAAGAGCAACCAACTTTTACTGCAGTTTTTCACTTAGAGCAGGGGAAAAAGGGTTCATCTGTATGTGTGTGTGTGTTTGTGTGTGTGTATCTATCTATCTTCTACTCTTGTTGCCTTTTCAATATTTGCAAATACATTCTGTTTTTACAAAGTCTTCAGTTTAGGCACTTGGCATGTGAAAGAACTCAGTGCGACACAAAGACACACATCATCTTGAAGGCAGGAGAAAATAAACAAATATAGATTTCCTCCTCTAGACACCTTTGACAGAGACAATTGAACCATCATTGATTGCGTGACTGGGAATGAAAACCCTTGAATACAAAAGACACAGTCGTGAGAGGCTTAACCACAGTGCTGCTCTCAGTCTCTTCAGCCTCTTCAAAGACAAAGAAGTTCAAGGTGCAAGTGGATTTTCACAAACTGCACAAGCTAGATATAAACTGGAAAAAGTTACAGCATCAGTGAAAAAAAAAGTGTATTTTAAAGACTCTGTTATGTGATATGTCAGTGTCTGTGTCTCCACTGCCCAGGTTCCCCAGGGAATGGGCACGGCCCTGAGGCTGCCAGAGCTCCAGGAGAGCTTGGACAGCACTGCCAGGGATGCACAGGGTGGGATTGTTGGGGGGTCTGTGCAGGGACAGGGGCTGGACTGGATGATCCTCGTGGGTCTCGTCCATCTCAGGACATTCTGTGGTTCTGTGTTACTGACAGTGGAGCTGAAAGCACTTCAGTCAGGGATAAGTCTACCTGCAACGTATTTCACACCTGTTTGTGTTAGAGATATTATTTATCCTTTTGCCTACTGTATGAAAACTAGGAATACAGGAAAACAAAAAAGTACTGTGTAAGTGTAGAGATGTGACTGTGTGGTGACTACTGCAGAGCTGTGTCAAAATTGTTTACTATTTACCTTTGATCACCTTTCTGACTGTGTTGTCACCAGACATCTCCTGAGAGTCTTAATCTGACACTCAACTTTGGGCTGTTGATATAAAATGAAAACAAGTCTTCCTGTAATGAATAATTCTTTCCGCTGAACGGAAAACTTGCAGACAACATTTCACAGAACTGATTTTATTTGTATATATTTACAGGACTCCAGAGAGATGTCTGAAGTACACAAAACTAATTGCATGTCAGCATAAGCACAGAGAATACCTTTCACTGCATAGCTCTGCAGTTTGCTGTGCCATCACCTTCTTGTAAAAGGTTTGGTGTTCAAAGATATTAATTGAAATAGATATGAATGTGATTTCCATTAACCTGTACCATTTAGAGAGAGAGAGGGAGAGACGTGTTTATTCATGCATATGTGGAATCAGCTTGAGCATATTCTAGAACTACTCTTTATCTTTTAATTACATAACTTAATACAGGGTGTGGAGATACTGACAACTCATCCTGTAGGAGTGAAGTTTTAGGTGAAAATGAAGGACTTCCAAAGCAAAAGCACGCTGAAAGAATGAGTCCATTGGAATAGCAAGTCAGCCAAACTTCATGAGAATAGTGGCCTTAGGGAAACCAATGAACAGTGAAGATTAAACACTGCATGAAAATGATCAAGTAAGAAAGATAAGAAGATTATTGTGTTACATAATTTCAGTAAACACTGAGTCACTCCTTAGACAGAATCTCACAATGGTTTGGGTTGGAAGGAACCTTAAAGCTCATCCAGTTCCACCCCCTGCCATGGGCAGGGACACCTTCCACTGTCCCAGGCTGCTCCAAGCCCTGTCCAGCCTGGCCTTGGACACTGCCAGGGATCCAGGGGCAGCCACAGCTGCTCTGGGCACCCTGGGCCAGGGAATTCCTGCCCACCCTCCCAGCCAGCAATTCCTGCCCCACATCCCATCTGGCCCTGCCCTCTGGCCCTGGGAAGCCATGGCCTGGCTGCTGTCCCTGCAGGCCTTGTCCCCAGTCCCTGGGCAGCTCTCCTGGAGCCCCTGGAGGCCCTGGCAGGGGCTGGCAGCTCTCCCTGGAGCTTCTCTTGTGCAGCTGAGCAGCCCCAGGTGTGCCAGGCTGGCTCCAGCCGTCTGATGGCTGAGGTCTGAAATCAAACACATTTCTCTCAGTGAGCCCTGCTCTGACAGCTCTGCTGTGCTGGGGTAACTCTGCTCACCCAGGTTTTTATCACAGCGCATAAGGCAGTTCCTCAGACCATGTAGGAGCAGTCTGTGGAAGGAGAAGCTCATGTCATGTGTGTGGTGCAACCAAGAGTGTGGATCTCGTTTGTGTCACCTAATACTGCTCTGGGCAGACACTTGGCAGATCTAAGTTTGCTGGGCCTTTTTGGGCACCAGAGCCTTCATCTAAATTCAGATTACATTGCTGAAGGCTTTCTAGGTAGCAAGGAAGTTGTAAATACTAGAAAGAAGTTAAAGTGAAACACAGGAGAGACCTAAACCCGTAGGGATTTCAACCAAAGGAGGACTACCCACACAGATGCAATAACAACCAGTTGTTGAACACTGGCTTATTTTGGATTCTTGTGTGTCACCCATTACTCATATTTCTATCTTTTGCATTTTAGTTTGTGCTAAGCATCATTAAACCTTACTGTATCCTTGTGGAGAATCAGGTAAAGGGTTTTATCTGATGCTGGTTATGAGAAGTCGTACATACAACCCCTTCCCAGAGCCCTGATTCTTCTGCTCTCCTTTTAATATGTTTTGGAACTCACTGGGATTGTGAGTGGTCATGTCTAAATAATTTTTCGCTGACAAGAAGCTGCCTTAATGACAGGATGACTTATCTGCCATATTAGTTGGTTTATGGTGTTCTCTTCAGTCTACTGGAGTCAAGGATAAGATTCAATGTAGAGCTTTTGTGGTGAGGCCACAGAAGCCTCAGATGGGTGAGAGGAGATTATACTTTTAGGCCTGTCAATTTGTACTCCAAATTCTCTAGTATGACAAATTTGAAGCTTTGTCCCCACTGGCTACAAAATAAAAAGTAGGATCAATTTGATTTATCAAATGCAAGTTATACAAGAGTGAAGGTAAGGGCTTAGGATTTTCCTTAAATCACATGTCTGAATTCCTCATACAAGGATCCTAAAATCTAAAAACCATGAGAAAAAAAAAATAGGCAGTTGCTTGCAATAAGCTAAAACGTGGGGTTTGAGATGTCATTGATGTATAAGGGTTGTCATGAGTTTTTCTGTCCTTCTAGGTGGGTGGTCATACGGATAACAACATCAGCAGATTATTATTTCAGTCAGAGTGAATGGGAAAGGGCTTGATAAAAACACCCAAGCAGCAGTTTATTAAAAATCGAAGAGTTTTGAAATGAAATTGGGAAAATAAGGCTTCCTCCACTGCTGCTTGTCAGGAGACAGCGTTGGTGTGATACAGTGAAAGACAAGAAGCATCAATGTGTCCCTGAAACTCAAATTCAATGTAGCCTCCAATAAATCATTCACACACTGCACAGTGGGAAAACCTCTAAATGGAGATGGGGTGTCTGTGTCAGAAAGGGCCTGGGAAGCACAGGGGGTGGTGGTGCTGATGGACTGCAGGGTGGGCTTATCTCCAGGGAGAAGCAGGAGGCAGCCTGGACTTTGCTGTGCCATTTAGGGCTGATTCTGCTGGAGCTCCTGCTGCTACACCCACGGCTGCTGCAGTGGAGCTGTGTTTTGCAACTTGCTGTGGTGCTGTGCTAGGCTGAAACCGTGGAGAGGCTTGTGTCCCAAATCAGTGGACAGATTGGAAGGGAACAGCGTGCTGTTGGCAGGAGTGGATGTTGGGTCAATTCACATTGCTAATGAGGTAATGAGCAGCAGAGCCAAGCAATTCCAAGTGATCTGTGTCTGGAGACTTGGAGATGGGAGATCGTGATCAGAATGGCAGTGAGAAGCCAGTGCCAGTTTGCCAGGAGTTGTGATGAAAAATATATCCTCAGGGCATCACAACCATCATCTTGACTGCACAGATGTGCAAGATACCTGTGGAGTCATGGGACTAGGTCAAAAAAAATAATCCAGAAAAGGAGCACCTCCAAGGAAAAAAATCAGCACTTTCTGCTTTTCTGGGGATGTTCAGTGGGCTATCCATGAACAGTCTTTAAAGGACAGAAATATAAAAGCCACTTCTCCTCTGCAGAAGATCAAACTTAGGAATTTAAGGCTGGTCCATGGAAGCACTTTTGGTTTTTTGAAAGCAAAAATTTTAGCTTGGAAGACAGGCACAATATCTTGATAAACTGTCCTTGTCTTGATAGATGGACCTATCTAACACCATCTATTATCAAAGCTTAGAAAAATGTACAATTCTGTAAGACCAGACATATCAAAATATCCTAAGTGAATGATGAGTGGGTTCATGAATCAATAGCTTTTAACCTCAGCCACAAGAATCTCCCAGAAAACTTGAGTCCCTGTACAAGAATTCCAGATCCTGAACTTTAGTTACTCCGGCTCTTCTAGAGATAAAGCCATCTTGAACTAAAGATGTCATTTCTATCCTTAGCTTCCAGGCATTGAATACTATTTTTCCTTGCTATACTGTATTGAAAACCGTCCTGCCACTGGTAATTGCTTCCTGGTGCAGCATCTCCTTGCTCAGTCACCATATGTTTAGATTAAGCTTCACACGCCTCACATAAATTTTTAGAAACCAGATAATTTCTAGAGGCCCCTTTTGTAACTCTCACCAGTGTCTCAAACCCCCAAAGATGAAATGTCAGAGCTGGATGCAGTAATTTAGAAGAGCTATTACTACACAATGTATACAGATATATATGACCATTTTCTCTTGCTTATATTCTGATTTTTTTACGTGGCACAGCTTATGGTGACATATATTGCTCCCACCTACAGACATACTAAAAGTTCATGATCATTTAGATATCTAATACATCTACTGGCATTAGAGATGAAGATGGTTCAAGATTTAAATGAGTTACTGCCATTAGTACTGGCAGTGGTACCGTGCCAGCACTTGGTAGACAGGAGGAATGTGAACCATCTTTTTTAATATTTGTTGTCACCAAGGGTGAGGCAATCAAATAGTTTCATCAAGCTGTGTAAAAGAAGCCTGCTGCTTCTCCAGTATCCTCTGTTGAGCCCACAGCTCTTTCTCTCTCAGTTCAGCCTTTCAAGCACCACCTGTTGTGGACAAGTCAACTTGGGCTCTCAAATAACAGAAACAGCACAAGCAGCAATGTGATTTTTTTGTTTTGTGCCACAGTCCTGGTGAAGTTTAAATTAGTCTGAGAGCATCAAACTTTCCTGCTTCCCTGGCCACTTCTACATCTGCTTTTTTACCTGCTGAACAGGGATCATCCCTTCCCAATGGGACAAAACAATCTTGGGAGGACAGGCCATGCAAAGTGGTAGGATGCTTTTATTAAGGAAGAAAAACTCCTGAGTTGATGTAAAGCCTTTAAACCTTTTGACCAAATCTTGTGGGTTTTGATGTTGTCACAAGGAAGATTCAGAGAAGCAAAGGCCAGAGGGATTTGGTCTCTCCCAATGGGCTCTGATGAAGTCAACACCCCCTGTGTTCTACTCCAGATGAATTTTCCAGGGCCTCTATAGCTGTGACACGCTCCACCCCAGCAGAATTTTTGCTCCAGGGACCTGAAGATTCCATGAAGGCCTTGCCAGATGACGTGAGTCCCCTGTGCTTTGGGGAATGTGCTCTGGCACACTTGGAATGCTCCTGAGTAAGGAAGGTGAATCTCAACCCAAGGTTGGCCGTGGATCTGCCCATACTGCTGAGTGCAGGCACTGCTAATTGGACAGCACTCTTAACAAGCATTTAGTAGAAGCCTGCAGGGCTTGGTTCATTTATTCTCATTTCTTAGTCACTGGATAATGTATATTTTTGGAAAGATCTTTGTTTTTCCTGCAGGGTAGGTGGAATCCTTCCTGCGATGCTCTTGCCGCGCAAGTGCTGCAGCCTCGCTGCAGTGTCGAGAACTGGCACTGCAGGAATGAGCAGAATCAATGGGAAGGCAGCTTGAGAAAATGGCCCTGCTTAAAGGATGCCTGACCACTGCACTGAATTATGCTTTAAAACCTTTGTTCAATATATCAGACAAATCAGTGTCTCAACCCAAGCGTCACTTGAAGGCAGGATTGAAGTCTCAGGCTTTTTAATTCGTGTAGTGTGATCAAGAAAATCTTACTTCTGATCAAAGCAGGAGCAGCCCAGCTGCAGATGATCAAAGACCTAAGTATTAGCTGATGTACTGAGAAACCAAATGTGTCTCTCACTAGCGAGTTCAGTAGGCAGCTCAGCTGGAGGTGAGGTTGCAAACGGGGGACGTGAAGGTTAGAAAAGAAGAAAGTTTCAGTCAGTCAAAAATGGAAAATTACAGAGTGAATAGCATCTAATTTCTGGGCACTCAGTGCAGTGGGCTGTAAGAAAACAGTCCCCTTTGAGCACTTGCAGCTAATGTGGTGTTCAGGCACAGGATTTGGTACTGGAAAAGTGTTGTGGTTTGAAAGCTGTGATTGACATGAGCGGACACAGAGCAGTGAGTGGTGCGTAGTGCCCAGTGCCCTGGGAAAGTACAATCCTACATGCAGCTGAGCTGTTTGTTGTGATTAATTTTCAGTTTTGTTCTTAAGGTAAAGAACCATGAATTCTTGTATTGGTTTTCCTGTAGACTTGTGACCTTTACATGGATAAAAGTTATTTATGTTTCACCAGAGGAAGTGAAAAAATGGAGGGAGAGGACATTATGGCAGAGACAGATCAACTCTTGTTTTATGGATAATAAAACTTGACTGTCATTCTTGTAAAGCCAAAACACAGACCTTTTCCGTAGCAAGAGGAGTAAGCAATATAGTCAGGTTTGTCACTTGTCACCAATCAGGAATATAAATCAAAATAAACTGAACTACACCCTTGTTTCTTAGCTGGAGATCAGACTGAGGAGGATGATGGGGAGGACAGTTTCCATTTGTGCTAATTAAGCTTTCTGACAGGCAAATGTATCGTTCACAGGGAACTACATGTTTTAGAGTGGGAGTGAATAGGCAGAAAGAGCTCTCAGAGACCAGGGAGTGGGTGAGACGGATGCTTCCTGTGGGAAAGTGTGGGGGCCTGGTCTCCAAACTCTCCCTGCAGGACCAGACCCTTGCAAGATGAGGACGTGGGTTTAAAGGACACCTCTGGAGGCTGAGGGAACCCATGCCCCCTGTGCTAGGGCCTGGTGTTGTGCAAAAGCTGAATTCCAGGAAAGCACAATGTGAAGCACTTTTATGGGAAGAGGTTGGCTGGTGCTCCAGTAATGGCCTCTGCTAATATCCCACCATATCTGCAAGCAGGAGGAATCACTGAGAAGCAAATAAATAGCATGAACACACCTGGGAGAAAGAGAGGAACCCTTTTTCCTGAGTCTATTGACCAGCCACTGTCTTGAAAAATCCTTAATGCTGTTGCAGCACCATTATTACTTGCAGACAATGTGCAGCAGCATCCGTAGCATTATGACTAAGGAGGGTTTAGTGGCTGGCTGTCTGCTCCAGAGAGGTTCAGGGCTGGTGAAGGACACCCTAAAGGATGTTTATTCAATAGCTTGAGATCACAGCTCACTTCAGTCAAGCTGACCCCATGGCCAGCAGCATCTTCTCCCGTCTCTGTGCAGAATGACACTGCCATTGGTGTCCCCTGCACGTGTCCCACCAGTGATGTGTCATCCAGCCCATCCCATGGATCCTCCCTCTGCACTTCCATGAGGTAGCAAACAGTGAATTCCATGCTCCCAGTGGCTCTGTGGGGAAAGCTGAAGCTGTTGTGAGCAATAGAGACGTGCAGGGCAATCTTGTGCTTTCTCAATCTGTAGGCTCATGGAACAGCTCTCCTATAAATGCAGTGTTGCCTCATGGATTGATTTCCTTTCAGATCCAGAAGTGGTTTATTTTTGACCCAATCCTTTCCTGCTTAACCTTCTGCTGCTTTGGTAACACATCCTTTTTCATTTCTATTTTTGGTTTGTGGATTGAGTAAACAGGCAACGATCAAAGGCAATGGCTGGGACACAGGAAATTTCATCTCCATTTCATAAAATGACATCTCTGACTCCAATGCCACAGGCTGAAGGCAGCTTTCCCGTGCTGTGGTGTTCCCACGTGACAGCATGTGCTGTTTGACATCTGAGCTGCTGCTCTCTAACTTAGCAGCACAGCCAGAAGTGCACAGGAAAGATAAAAATAAACGTTAATCTAGATTTTTGCTCTGCTTATCTGCCTGAGGCACATTCAAGATGCTGAAATGAAGTGGTAGGTGACAGGTGAGGATGAGGCTGATAGGCATTGCTCACTCCTGCACACTCAAGGAAGCAGGAGGGGTGTGTAAGGTGCTGAGTGTTGTGGGGGGGTGTGTACCTGCCCCTGGTTACTGTGTGGAACATGCACATCCAGGGTGCCAGCATTGTCTGACTCAAAAAACCAAAGAGAAGGATTGATAGCACAAAAGACAGTCAGAAAAACGATTAAGGGTTCAGAGGATTAAAATATTGTCTGTGCTGGTAGCTGGAGGGGACTCCTTCAGCCCTGGAAAATTCTGTGATCAGTAAGAAATTCTGTGGTGCTGTCTAAAGACAGATTTTGGTTTATTTTGGGGGTAGTTACCTGGAGTACATCCACACAGGGCTTTGGCCTGGTGAAAGCAGGTGGGTTTTTAATCCAAATCCATTTGAAGCCTCATTCACAAGTTACTCAGCACCAGCTCAACGAGACAAGCACATGGGAGATATGCCAGGGCAGGGGATCTCAGCTGCTCCTTAGTAAATGCTGAATGTCCAGGTGAATAATTCAGCTGGAAGGAGAGTGCTAGGCTTTTTGGTGAGAGCCCAGATGAAGATTCATGTTAGGTCTCCCTTCAGCAGCCTGAGGAAATATTTTCATAGAGTTCTCATTGATTTTGGAATACTTTAACTACATTATTTCCTCTACAAAATTTAGAAAAATTCAATTTTTGTTTCCATGAAGGCTATAAAAACACATTTACAAATAGCCACATTTTTAAAAGATGAGCTATTGGGTTTTTCTGACTTTATTAGGATTTTTTTTTGTTCTCCTCCTCCCACCTTCTAAGCATGGGCTTCCTCCTTTCAGTCTCAAGGTTTGTGCCTCTCACTGGATCACAGAAATGTTTGATTTGGAGTTTGACAAAGCTGAGGTGGTGAAAACCTCAGGGAGAGGTGAAGGAGACATTTTCTAAAGCAGCACTTGACAGGACAGGAACATTCCCAGTTGAAAGCAAATTGCTTTGGGAGGCTCTTGGACTTTTTCCAGTCACACACGGGTCAAACATGAATTTTTATATTATTTTGCAATGACACAAACCTCAAATATTACATTTCCAGTGATGGTTTAAATGAAGCTTTTCCACAAATCTTATCTTTATATCTCCCACTGAAGATTCAAAAATGGAGTTCTTGGAGTTACAACCTCATGAATTCCAGGATTTTAAAGGATCCATCAAAAGAGCTTCCTCTAGCTATGCTGATAATGCCTTTTCCTCAAGGTCATCTTCTCTTAGTTTTTCAGTGTCCTCTCAAGGGTTTCATGGGTATGTGCAGATCTTAGGAATTAGGTTTTAGTACAGACTTCTAATGATTTGGAACTGATGCAGAGCTTGGTTTAAACCCTAAATCTTTTTTGTCATTTCAATACAGACTCACTGAGTTCACTTAGCAGCTTGGGTTTTTTCTTTTCCCTAAGCATGAACAGCTACCATTGTCTTTTTATTCCCCTTCAGTCCAGTGACTAAGATAAAGAAATTAGCCAATAAGGTAAATATTTATGTCTATATTTTAATCAAGATTGTCACTGTTATTTGTGCTGTGTCTGAGCATTCAAATCCTTTTGTTCTCAATTTTTTTTTTTCCAGAATATAATCTCTGTTTCCATTCCTTTCCAAACAGACCAAAAGAGTAAATCTCAGTGAAAATCTCATTGCTCAGGAGCTATGGAATAGCCTCCACAGACAGAATACAGCCTCTAGCACTTTTATGGTGCTGTTTTTTCCAACCCAGTAGGGTCAGGCATGCAAAAGATGGGAACAGTATTCCTTAAATGATCAGTGCTTTTGCCCTGATTTTCAGTTCCAGCTGCCAAGTACTGACTGCTAGAAGAGGTAGCTCATCCTTGTTGTTGCTTCAAGAGAGAAGAACTCCTGTGGGAATGGACAAACTGGGCATGGGAGACTGTTCTAGGACCAGCAGGGACATCTGTGCTTTCCTGTGAAGGAACAAGCTGCCAGTGGGCCAGGCAGTGCAGCCTCAAGTTAGGCAAAAATTGTAAATGACAACTTTCAGCAAAATTCTGTTGATGTGCAAGACAACCATTCTAGCCTAAGCCTTATTTGTGATATATTTTCTTGTCCTTCCTTAGGTATTTTGAGTTTTATGAAGGGCCTTTGGAGTACAACTCTACGAAATGCCTGGAATTAAGGCAGGACATCATTGAGGTCAAGGTCTTGTCTATGTAAGTATGAACTAAACCTAAAAAGCAGAAGTATTTAGCCATAAAAGCAGTGCTAAAAATGTTACTTCTGAGGCAGGATGGAATGGTATCTCACAATGACACTATCAAAAGATGCAAAGCTCAAGAGATCACATCAACAGGAATCTCAGAAGGGATCCCTAACCTTCTCTAACCTGGGCAAGGAGCGCTTGAATTTGATATGAGGTCCATTTATAAAACATGGAATCTTTTCCCATACATTGAGGCATTTTGGTCAGGCCTAAAATTACTGTTGGGAATTAAATACAGTGCTTGCAATATCATATTTCCAGTAATTAAAGAGTAAGAACAGCCAGACTGACTCATGCAAGTGTCCATCTAGCTTAAGGCTCTTTCATTGACAGTGGTCAGTAGTGAAGGCTAAGAAAGGAAGAAAATGCTGAGCACTTCCTGATAATAAATACTGGCATGGGGACTTGTGAACTGATAGAAGGAGTCCAGACTGGAGTAATTAGGGTGGGCAATAAACCTTTTTATTAATTTGTTTAGATATTTTCTGAGCCCATTGGTATTTTTGACCTCCTCAAACAGCAGAGAGTTTCACAACTCAAAAACCCTCAGTGAAAAGGGAAGAAAATGTGATTCTAGGAAACAATAAAATATCTCTAAATTGTGTTTTGTGGTCCAAGAAGTATGTCAGGAAACCAATGAGTTGGATGAGATGTACATACAAAGCCACAACAAAGGAATTGGGTGAAAAAAGTGACAGTGTGACAGTGCCCAGCTGGGTAATTTTAGTGTTGCCCTTTTGCATTTTCAGCATTTCACTGAGTTTAGGTGCTTAGATTATGCCTAATCACTCACCATGTCTAAAGCCAGTGGTTTAGTAATGTTGCAGGCAATGCACGAAGTCTGCAAAGTGCACAGGGAATGTCAGTTCGAAGTGCAGCTCCACAGGTGCAAAACATTCATCAGCCAGGGCTACAGAAAATACAGTTTGCTGCTCCAGGACTGCATGAATCAGAGCATGTCTCCCTCACTGACTTTGTGCACAGCGAAATGTAGGTTATGCCCTTGCCTCCTGCACTGGATGAAGGGTACACGAGTAACAAACACACTTTGCACCGCTTGCTGACTCGCGGCGCTTAAAAATAAATAGGAGGGGTGAGAATGTCACACTTCTGCCAGTGTTCTGCTGAAGATGGGGAGTTCTAAATTGCTTTTTTTTCTTTTCTTTTCTTTCCTTTTTTTTTTTTTTTTTTTTTTTTTTGCATACTTATCAGAGGACACAGAGAGCTCCTCATTTTTTTTCGTCTTACCCAGCAGCCCAAGGAAGGTAGTGGAGTCCTGCCCAGTTAGATATGAGTTAATTCTACAGTAGATACCATTTGACATCAAGCTCTTTTACTCTGCTGGTCTCTTCTGATGTTCTTGATTCAAATGTGCTATGTTTCCCAAGTCAGCCCTTATGGTAATGGAAGATTTCCAAGTTAATGTGCTCTGGTGGGCTACAGAAAGTACAATATGACCTAATTCCTTCCTCTAACTTCCTCAGCCTGGGAAATGCTAGGTTCTACTCACATTAAATATATAATTATCTTAAAAGTTTTTGCTTTATTCAAACGTTAAAAGCCCTCAAGCCTGAAGAGAACTCATTAAGACCTATCAATCTAGCAGAAATCACAGACTTCCAAATTTCTTAGCCAGATTATGCAGTTGCTTCCTACCTCTAGATATTTGCAAAGCCTTCATTATCTCTGTTGTCCAAACACACAAGAATATGTGCGAACCTCAGTGTGGAAGTTCTTGGAATTGGTGATTTCATAAAAAATGAGTCATCCTGTATCAGCCTAGTTGAAATAGAAGTCGTTTTTTTTCTTTTTCTCTTAATGTGACTACAGGTGTATTGATTAGCAGAGGAGGAGGTAGAGATCCTTATGTAAAGAGCTTTTCATTTCCTCTTACCATCACAGACTCTTATCCCTACCCATGAAATTGTTCATAAAATCAATTTGCCTACGGTGTTGTGCTGTAGGATCTCACAGATTAGGTTAACCTCACCTAAATGCAGCTTTGGTTGGCCAAATTATTCCCCTTTTCCAAAACCCCCCTGCTGGGCCCTTCTGCTGGGTGCACCTTTTCCAAACCCAGCTGACAGAGACCCATTTGCTTCCCAACAGATTTTGGTAGGGTAGATACTTCTTGCTCAATGTTTTTGTCCTGAAAAAAATGGAGAAAGCCTATCAGGGAGAAGAAATCAGTCCCAAACATCAATTCTTGCAAGGCTTGGAATGGCTATGTCTGAGGAGAAAAAGGAAGAAAAATTATAAATTTTGTAATGTCTAGACTGACTGATTTGCCCCATCAATTTGCATGGTACTCCATCTGCAGCTGTTTTAGGAAATGAAGCCCTTGTAATAAAATTTTTATTTTTTTCTTTCTTTTTTATATTTTAGGGTGAAACAAACTGAATTGTTTGACAGATGGAAGAACCTGCAGATGTGCAAATGGGAGATGAATGTCACAGAAGCCAATTTATTCAAGTAAGAATGGCTCACATTAATGAGACTCAGTAAAATTTGCTTTAGTTTGAGTTTACCTTCCTACAGAGAGACCAAAATTTCATATGGATAGCAAGAGTAAGCATGACAACATATGCTGTACCATCCTTTTGAATAAATGTGGACTTTTCCCTCTACTTAAAAAAAAACAAAAAAACAAAAAAAAAAATCAACTCAGCAGCAAGAGTGAAAGAATGTTTTTCTGGCATGTGGAACAGACTTCCAGGAAGGGGAAGGAATTTGGTGTGGGAAAGACTTCCAGGTATTATTTGGGCAGCAGTGAGGATGGAGATGAGATTTGATGGCTGCTCCTAACACATCAACCTAACTCCCTGGCTTAGAATGGTAATATCACTGGTGATACTGCAAATTTAGCCTACAAAATCCTCAAACTGGATTTCTTCTGGGTGTTTTAGGTACTGTCAGACCTTGTTTATGACTTTGTCTGGTTGTGGTTTGGTTTTTTTTAGTGGCTTCTCAGCTATTACTCACAGATTATCTACATATTTTTTCTGGTCTTCAGAGACTTCTCAGTCTGTTTCTGTAGTGTTCTGTCTTTCTTCACATAGATTCTTTCCTGAAGGTCCTCCATGATCCTCTCAAGACACAGATTTTGAAACTGACCTTGTGAAGGCAACGGTAGATTGAAAATGTTCATTCAATTCAAAACAGTTTTTGAATGTTATATATTGATACATTCCAGTGCCATATTTGAGTAGGTTTTGAGAAAACAAACTATTTCAGGGTAAGTGCCGTAGACTGAAATCTGCAAGTCACTGGTACAATTCAGAGCTGTTGTTTATAATAAGGCCCCCAGCTTTATCCCAAATTCTCTTGCATGATTCCAGGAAATAGCTGTCAGGAGTTAATGAGAGAATGTGAGAATGCATGTGCTAAGTTAGTCATTGACATCTTTAAAAATAACATTGTTAGTCTCAGGCTCATAACAGTCTCTCCAACGTGATCTCCACACCTAAATTTTGTAAGTGTTTGTTTGGTTTTTTTGGTTTTTTTCTCTATTTTTCCTGGAAATTACTTGATAGGCAATTATTAGAGCCTGTTTTGAAGAGAGGAGTCATTCAGGATTACAGCTCATTATTTTAAAAACAGCTGGAGTGAGAAGAATAATGATTTTACCCAGAGTGCAAAATGCTCTTTGAGATATGGAAAGGAGCCCTTTGAGGTTTGGAGGCCAGAGCAGCGGTGGGAGCAATGAGAAAGGACTATCCAAAGACCACCAGGAGGACCATCAATCTATCTCAGCCCACCAACACCAGCACATTAAACAAAGAACCCCTCTCAACCCTGTACATTGAGAGAAAAAAAGAGATGAAAGCCTCCTGTCACTGCCTGTACCTGCCTGAGTGATAGATCACTGCACCAGGAGCCCTCACTGGCACCCAGATGGAACATAATCTTTGTCAGCTGGTTTCAGGAACAGCAGTGGTGCTTGTAATTAAAATGGAAAAAATGCCCAAAGTCTGTTTCATCTGTGTTCAGTGGGGCAGGGACATCAGTGTGGGGAAGCTGCTGTCCTTTGAAAGCAAACCGAGGTCTCTGAGTCTGGAGGTTGTTTAGGAGGAGGCTGAAACGTGTAACCCTCTGAGCTATGGGATTTTGAGCTCTGCCAGTCCTGGAGGTGGAGAGGTGGAGAGAATCCAGCAGATTTTAAATGGCAGCTGCTTAAGCAGCAGAGAGAGAGGAAGGGCAAAAATCACCATAGAGTTTGTATCTGGAGACTGAGGAAAGCAGTTTCCTCGAGAGTCTGCTTCCATCAGATATCAGGCATTCACATAAAGAAAGGACTGTGCTTCTGGAAAACCAGCTGGACATTAAGGAAAAACATCTCTTTCAATTCCTTAAGGAGCAGCCAATGAAGAGGTTTTTCTCATACCCCAACTCTAACAATTCAATTTCACTATCTGCTTGTAATTATTTTTGCTGTTAGACATTATTCATTGATGTGTTCAGTCTCATTTGCTGCCTTGATCTGTTGGTCATTTTGTGCCATCCTGCATGAGTCAAGTGAATGAGAGTAATTGGACTTCACTGAAATGTTTGCATAATTCTCTATTTGCTTTCTGGTGCTTGTAGTAAAGCCCATAAAGGAGACTGGCTTATTCTTCCAACTTAGCATACGAGGCCACACACCCCAGAGGCAAGGCATTTAATCTGGGTTATTTGAGAGCCATTTGGCTTTGTCTTCTTGCTTGTACATTCACCATGACACGTATTTCTCATTAAAGGTACCAAATGCATTGGCTGAGAAATAAACCATCTCTGGAATAAGTGTGAGCAGAAGTCAGGGATTTCAGTGCCACCTGTAAAAGAAGAAAAGCATTTTCAGGGAAGGGTGGGAGCTGGGAAAGGGAATGCTATTTTCAAAGCACTTTTCCCATTTACACTCCATATGAAACACAGCAAAGGGATCAGTGCTGAATGTTTCTTCTCTCTTACTCTGAATCCCATGTTTAGGATTTTATGTAGTTCTTGTTTGCACAGGAATTGTTTCCATTTTGTCCAATGAACAAAGAAAATTTTGGTCATTTGTCTGAGATTTTGGAGTCTAAGGCATGACCAGTTTGCTTGGCACCCATCTGTCAGGGCCACATCACCTTCCTGATGCACACATGTGCAAGGTCAAGGGAGAAACAGAGATCTTTGAAAGTTTTTTGGTAAACTCTTTTGAAAGTTTTTTAGCTTTAATCAAAGGGTTTTTTGTTGTAATCAAAGCAATGATTACACACTTTTGTGTATCACTGCTCCACAGCAGTCTGGTAAGTGGAGTAGTGTGTTTGGGTATTGCTGTGTTTAAATATTGCCCTGAAATATTTCCACATCCCCACAGGGACTCTTTAACCCCTTCATTTCCTGCCCAGTGACGAGTATATAATTTATAAAATCTTGAAGACCTCTAAGGTAAAGAGGTACTAATGCATTAAGATGGTTTTTCCAGGATGTTGGAGGTGGAAGCTCATCTTTGTGGACTAGAACAGGGCAGGATTTGCACAAGTATTTCCCACAGCAGACAAGTACAGGTGTCTCATTTACTCTCTTTTCCCTTTTTTTTTTTTGGCCATAGTTGTCTCAGTCAAAGAAAATTTCACTTAATTTTGAGTTTTCTGAATGAAAATCCAGCAAAACACCATTTTACCTATTCTAGAGCTAAAAAAAAATATTTTTGTTGAAAAATGCCTTGTTAGGAGTAACAGCAATTGCAAATCCTCTATCATGCCATCAGCTCCTTGATCTTATTTCTTTTTCCTTTCACAGGTCTACTCTGTCAAGGTGTTGCAATGCCCCATCCTTTCTGTTCACCACCCAGAAAAACACTCCCTTGGGAACTAAACTGAAATATGAAGTGGACACAAGTGGAATCTTCCATATCAACCAAGAAATCTTCAAAATGTTTCCAAAGGTGCCTCTGCCCATTTGCAGGATCAGCTTCACTGTACTTGTTGCATTAGGCACTGTCCTATAGCCAAGCTTTTGGCACTTGTTTGATATTTCTACAAAATTCACTGCTTATATTTTGAAAATATTTATTTTTGATAAAATATTTTAGATGATTATCCTGTTTTCTGGTGGTCATCTGCAAAACATAGACATACACATTCATACATATATATTTTATATATATATGTGTATATATATCTCTGTGTGTGTGTATATATATATGTAATTTCCTGCAGAATATTGCTGACTTAGGAGCAAAGTAAATAATGAAATAAGAAAGCTAAATAAAAGAGACACTTATTTATCAGAACTCTTTTAAAGTATAATATTCACATATAATAAATCCAACATTTGGGGGTGGGTCTGCTTTTTTTTTTTTTGCATGATTATTTTATAATTCATATTCACAATGACTATTCTTATACTTATTTCCATTTGCAGATTATCTGTGAATGGGCTTCATAATTTTTAAATGTATTCATCATAATGATTATTCAAAACCTTTCCAGCAAATAACACTTGACCTCCAGGGATGTTCAAGGTTATAATCAGTGGGAAATTCCCTCTGCACACAGTGGCTGATGTTCAGGAATGGGCTGATGTGGCTGCAGATTTATTACAAGGCACACCTCTTCAATTTACAGCAGAATACTTGGAGGGGGTAGCTGAAATTTATTCCTTTTGAGAAGTCAGATTTATATTCAGGTTAAGTACTTAGATTTGTGCCATTGAACCTGTCCTTCAGGGTCCAACCACTTCTAATCCTTTGGCTTTCTGAGCACTGCTGAGAGGCAGGGAAGTGCTGTTATCTGAATGTGCACATGGGGAGCTGGGGCAGAGGCAGGGGAAAGGCTCGGATCCAGGAAAGAACTTTGGCATCTGGAGATGTGCAAAGAATGGGTACATCTAAGTCCAGGAGTATTATCCTCACAACCCTGCCTGCTTAGGGAGATGAGTGCAAGAAAGTCTGGATGCCTGAGATCTGCTAGGAGTGTGCTAGAGCTGCTGTGGTGTTTGTCCAGGTATGATCAGGATGCTGTGAAGGTGTTATCACCTGCCAAAATGCCTTTGGGCAGTGACCAAAGCCACCCTCAGCATAGGAGCAGGGCTGCAGCCTGGCACATGCAGGAAATAAAGGGCTGAAAACACAGCAGCAATGCTGTAAGGGCAAGAGCCTTGTGCTAAGCAGGGGCACACCTGGCTTCTGATTTCCCTTCCAGGGCTGCCAAGGCACTTTGTGTTAAGAAATCACTGCATAAAGCAGAGACAGCTCCATATTTCCTCGCTGTCAGACAGCTGCTGCTTTTCTCAGACAGGTGTAATTGCATGCCCTTTTTGCCTCGTGGCTTATGGATGCCGCGGAAAGATCCTGGGAATAATCACCCAGAAATGTCAAGCCACTCCTGCATCCCTCTGTACTTTGCAGCATGAGATTATTGATAAAATATGTATGTACCAAAAACGAGCACTCTCATGCTTATATAAGCACATCCCTACATATTCATAAGGTGTAGCGTGGCTCAGTTCTGCGTCACAGCCCTCTCACCCTAACAGCCCAGTTTTGTTCTCAAGATGTGATTTTCACTCTCCCTGGCTCTGGCAGCAGCTGCATCTCTGTGTGTGAAGGCAGGATTCTGCCCAAAGATTACAGGAAGATGCATCCCCCAGAAAAGTGCCTGACCAAAGGCAGTGCTGGCAGTGCGAATGCTAATTAATAATCATTAATTCTATTAGTGCGATTAGAGTTGGTAAGCACTAAAATTTGGGCTGCTTTCTGTGATTTGCTGTCTGACAGACTTCTTGGGCTTTATTGGCTGCCCTGGAGCTCTGTGTGCTGACTTCCCAAAAGCAGGACACCAGAGCCTGAGCAGCCAGCAGTTTGCAGGCAGCTCAGAAAACACTGCCTGAGCTACACTAATTTATGGTTTGTGCCCTCACGTGGAAATCAAAGGGGAAAGCAAGTGCCTAAAATTATTCTTTATGTTATTGAACCTGAGGAAAAAGAACAGGTTATTGGGTTTTTTTCCACTTGGGCTTGTTGCCTGTGCCATCTCTAACTGCACAGCAAAATTTCCCATAGTGAACAGGGAATGTTGCACCCCAGAACCAGTGTCAACATCCTATGGTTAACACATCAAGGTGCAGCTTGAGGGAAAAAGGAGAAAAGTGAAAAAGAGACTTGCTGGCTCCAGGTTTTGGCATCTTTAACTGTTTCCTTGCCGTGCTGTTGCAGGACATGCCGTACCACCGCTCCCAGTTTAAGAGATGTGCAGTGGTTGGGAATGGAGGAATCCTGAAGAACAGCAGATGTGGCCGGGAGATCGACAGTGCAGACTTTGTGTTCCGGTAACCACCACAGACAGCTCCGTTTTCCTATTTTTTTTTTTTGCCTTCTCTAATGACAAATAGAGCGTTGCAAAGCTGTTCTCTCTCACATGGAAACATGACATTTGCTAAATTGTCAGTGTCAAGCCTGCTTCTTGCACAAAAAATCATGTTAAAAAAAACAAACCAACCAACCAAAAAAAAAACAAACCAAAAAAACCCCCAAACATCTTACTTTATAATATTTTTTTAAAAAATTTAAGCTTTGAGGAATTATTTCTCCTTAACTCCATGCAGTTAATCACTGACATTTTGGCAAAGTCTGATGTTCTCTTTCAGGATATTCCCTGTCACTGAGGCTGTGGATTTATCCTTCTATGGACTTTAGCCTATATGCAGTGTCCTATGAACATGGGCATAATTTTCTGGGGCAGATCTGAGCCAGAGGTACAACCTCTACAGAGTGACAAGCAGCTTGGTCAGATGTTAATAGCCCACAGCTGATGTGCCTCAGAGGTGTTTTTCTGGACTGGTGCAGAACCCAGGTGCTCAGTAACAGAACTTAATGTAATCAATAATCAATCCAGGCCTCCAGAGTCACCAGAGTAACTTTAAATGTTAAGTGTCTTCATTGCTCCTCACTATATGTGGATTTATCCAGATTTTGCATAAACTGGGATGTCCCACTATGAGGGTCCCTAGATAAGAGAGACTAGCAGCAGTTTTGTAATCCTTAATATATATGAGAAAGATTTTTTTATTATTCATATGCATGACTAATCCCTCTCTAAATCCTGTTAAGCTCTTTGCCTGGGTCATGGCATATGACCACTGGCTCACAGATTCATGACTTGTTCTCTAGAAAAGAAAAATCTCTTTATTTCAGCTGGTCTATTTTCTGATCTTGGGTCTGTTGTTGTCAGTTTAGAATAATTATACATAAACCAATTTATTTCTCTGACTTCACACCAGCAAAAATTAGATCAGGTTTTGGTTCAGTGCAGTCTTAATTTAATTTGACTTAATATGAGAAAATTTTACAGGTCCTACATTCAGTATTCATTGTTTTCAGATCCTTATGTCTGCCTCTTATTACAACTTTACAGAAAACTATTATCTAAGTTTTCAATGAAAAAAAAGTCTGTGAGAAAGTCCAGGCTTCACATAATTTTTTTTTAAAGTCTAGTGTACTCCATATGTATTAAATAATTACTGTAAGTTCTCTACTGTTGTGTTGGATCACAACCATAAGTGTGGATGAATGGAGCAGCCCATGTGACACGTGGAGATGGCAAGTTTTTAAGCAGAAGATTAAATATGTCTGGCAAATCTCATTTATGTTTAAGGACTTTTAGTAGAGGTCCTGTTTTACCACTGGTACTCTTCCTTGAACTGTACCAAAACTGGTAAAAAAAGAGAGGAAATTATTACAGAACTTAAAAATTGGGTTGTGTTTGGTAACAGTAACAATTTAATAGAGGTTTAGTCAGAACTGGAATATGAATAAATATATCAGTGCCAAAGAAACCCCTGGTTTGCCATCTCCAAAATGTGGATAATCCACAAATACGTGCCACTGTTTAAAAACTCGAGGTCTGCGACATCAGTTTTAAAGTAAAGCTTGTGTTCAAGGTCAGGTCTAAACACATCTGCTTTCCAGCCACCACCAAACTATCAGGAATCATCATCTTGATCACCTGTGAAATAATTTAAAACATTTCACAAGCTTCTCATGGAGCCCTGATTACATCCAGTGATACCTTCAGGACCCTTGGGGAAATCTTTTCTTGTGGGCAGCAGCACGCAGCCAAGATTGGTCTGTGCAGTAAATTTTGAAAGCAATTAGCTGCAGTAAAATAGAATGTGCAAAATACACACCAGAATTGCATTTACTAGTAGTTATTGTCTGTCTCCATCTACTGGCCAGAGCAGAGCTCTCTGGTGAAACACTGGGTGAATTTAGAGGTGGGACTGCTCTCTTGGCAGGGAAGAGTTTTTGGAGTCTTATGACAAAGAGTTTTTGCAGATGGGACAATTTTTATAAGGCATTATTGCTTTCAACAAATTCAGTCACTCAAAATCCTGATGTGAATTTCCTTTTCAGAAATATTGAAGCTGATTATTTCAAAACCTTCCTCAAGTACAACCTAATAAGCCCAGTGCCCAGGGCTAGGTGGTGCTGGGGGTTCCCAAGGACTTGAGTTGCATAAGGCAGCAGAGGAAAGTTCTAGAAATGGCATTGTCTATGCAAAGGATAGCCAAAAACATTTCTCTGACCTGATAAATATGGACCATCTGTAAGGTGGATGTGAACTTTTTGAGTGTGAGAAGGACTTCGAAGGAATTCTATGCATTCTTCTGCTCCCCAAACTGTCCTCTCTCTTTGACTGAGAAATTATCCTGACAGCTGAACTGTGGTATTGTGAAAACAGTAAGCATCTCATACCCTAAATACCATCACAGTTTTCTCCTGTTTTTGCTCAGCCCTGTTCTTCAGAAATATGGACGACTTTGAGAATTAAGCACAGCAGTATTTTTGAGATGTGGGGGTCTTCACAGTGATGTTTTCAATTGAGGCTCGCAGATCTCTTCAAAAAGCTTTCAAAGTGTCACTCAGTGCCTAACTCTAGCTTAAACTGAGTGTAAAACCAGTTGCCAGGCCACATGTTCTATCCCTGAAAACACATGCTGAAGGATTTTCCAGCTGGATTTCCTTTGAAGGCAAAGGGAGAGCGGTAGCTTGTGAGTGTGCATTTCAGTAACTTCAGCATCTCTTGAGGGATGCTCTAAATTTTGTGATGATATATCTAGGACAAGGCCAAGGTGAATGGAGGTTGGGCAAAGTCAAGGCTTGCAAATCTCTCAAGTCTGCTTCCAGTAACTTTGATGTCCTGCAGTGAATTTGTAGAGTCAGAATTGCTGCTATTACACTGTGTTGGGAGATGCTTATAAATGGAAAAGGAAGCGAAGCAGATAGTTTGGGATTAATTAGGTCTGGATTGATTTGTCTCTTGTGGAACATTTCCCCTAAATTCTCTTGGGTATAAACCAAGGCATCTTAAAGGCAATGTTTTAGATGTAGTTTATTAATTATTGAATACATCTCAGCTACTGCTGAGCAAGCCTTTGATTTTATAGGCTGATAGGCCTTGGAGTTTCCATCCATTTTGCATCCTAAACTGCCAGAGTAAGTAGGTAAATTGCTATTAAGGGGGTAAATGCACTTTGGCTACACCTGCAAAGAGGGGTCATGTCTCACAGGTGAGGGAACAAGAGAGGTCTTCACACAGCCCTCAAGAACTTGTCATAGTTCGGGCATTAACACGTTTTGATGCAATTTTAAATTCTTGCTCTGTTTCTAGATTTGTTGCTTGGCAGAAGTGTTTAAATAAGTTACATTTTCTAGTACTGAAAAGGTGAAAGAATTTTTTTAACTTTCTTACTAATTTCTCTCTTTTATAGGTGCAATTTGCCTCCTATATCTGATAAATACTTCATGGACGTTGGGGTGAAGACAGATGTCGTGACTGTCAATCCCAGTATAATCACTGAGAGGTTATTTCTGGTTTTTTTGTATTTTCATTTCTCTTGATTTCCCAAATCTACCTTTAACTTAATTCTGTTACACAGTATTTTTTCCTAAATCCTACTTTACACCATCACTATGAATCATATTTTTCGTTCTGAATTGAATAAGTAACAAGTTGTAGAAACATGTTAAACACTTAAACCTGTACTTTGATGATAGAAAATGGAAAGGCAATGAGCTAAAATTAAAACATTGGAGCCATCCTTCCCCTGCTCTGCTTGCAAGTCCCAGTCAAAGATCTTAGAAACATTCAGGGTGAAAGAAAGCGGATCCCATCCAAAATGTTGAAGTCACAGAATCAGAGTCATTAATGTTGGAAAATTAAGATAATGAAGTAAATAAAGTAACACACACTGTCACATGTTTTAAAGAAATGTCAGTGAAACTACTGTAGACCAGATTGACTTGGTGATTTTAATTTTAAATCTGGTAATGCCCTAATGCTACCTTGTGACATATTTGGGACCCTGTGGCTCATTACCATTTTCCTTACTTGATGGGGGAATGTATTTCTTTTCTTAAGCAACATAAAATAATTTGTTTCATTTTGGATTTCTTTTAAAAATGTTACAGTTAGACATTTTAAATACTTCCTAGCTTTGGTGTTCACCACTTTTTTATACAGCTCTGCACTGCATGGTGCACTACATAGCATGGAAAAATTACATACTTCTACTAATACCATGAGAAGAGAGACATGATCAGAAATGTCCACAAGGTTATGATGAATTTTTTTAAGCCCTGAATTTTTACCCTATATTTCATGCTGATGCTGCAGCTACAAATCTAAGTATGTTTCCATTGATAACTGAAGCATCATCTCAATTATCTCTGTCTCGGAAATATTTCAATAAAAGCCCCTTGGGGGGAACGGGTTGGTGGGAAATACTAAAGGTAAGAAGGCTGTCAGAAAGCTGTGAAAGCAGGCCCCAGAAACAGAAAGAGCAGAAGAACTTAGAATTAGCTGCAATCACAAAGCTTGAATGTAGTAAAAGTTACAACAGCACGCCAAGCAAGGGCTGGCCATCACTGACACCCTCTCCCCTTCAGATTCCACAAGCTGGAGAAGTGGAGGAAGCCCTTCTACGACGTGCTCCAGGTGTACGAGAACGCCTCCGTGCTGCTGCCGGCCTTCTACAACACGCGCAACACGGACGTGTCCATCCGGGTCAAGTACGTCCTGGACGACTTCGAGTCCCAGCAGGCTGTTTATTATTTCCACCCCCAGTATCTCATCAACGTCTCACGCTACTGGCTCGGCCAGGGCGTGCGGGCCAAGCGGGTCAGCACCGGGCTGATCCTGGTGACTGCGGCCCTGGAGCTCTGCGAGGAGGTGCACCTCTTCGGCTTCTGGGCCTTCCCCATGAACCCCTCAGGGATTTTTATAACTCACCACTACTACGACAACGTGAAGCCTCGCCCCGGCTTCCACGCGATGCCCTCGGAAATATTCAACTTCCTCCACATGCACAGCAAGGGGATCCTGCGGGTTCACACGGGGACCTGCAGCTGACGGGGGACGCTGCCAGGGCGTGGCGGGAGCTCGATGGCCTGTGTAAGGTGTAGGAGGTTTGGTTATACCCCGAGATTATGCAATAATTGTTTGATATAAATTTCCTCAAGGCATTGCATCCCATGAGATCTAGGATACCAGCATCTTTTCCTGCTAGCAGAGTTGGGTCCGTAACAGTGTAGGAGGAGCAAAACTCCTGTGCCCCAGGGTACGCGCTGTCCTGGAAAGCAAATCAGATAAGAAGCACATTTACAATACATTTAGGGATAAATAGAGCACATTAATATATTTGTCATCTCACTGTGGAGAAAAGCACCAAACTTGTGAGGGAAAACGGTGGTGGAGAATTTAACATAGACTGTATGACTTTACATAGGTTTCTGAATCGAGTACCTTGGGGTATTGCCAGATTTTATTGAACTCTCTGTTCTCTGGCCTTTAGGTTTTTGAAAATACTCTTTAGCATTATAGCTTAATGGGGATATATAACTTAAAAACTTTGTTCTGTATTGTCACAAAGTGTTGATCAAAATTAGCAGATAGATGTGTTAGGAATAAACAAAATCACTTTACAAATTTTTTCAGCCAGGATAGAGCAGAATGTTGAACTCTCATTCACAGAAACAGGTAACTGTGTGAATCATGTTGCAATGTTGTTTTAAAGATTATTTCTTATTCCTTCCTGCATCTTGCATTTCTGTTCTCCTTTGCTGATTGTGCTTCCCTTGTCTGTGATGCTTTCCATCTGGCTAACACATGGCAATGTGTGCACTTCCTCCTACAGCCACCATCTCAGCATCACTTCGGAGTCCTTGCTGAAGAAACAAGTTCCTTCACAAGGTTTTCTTGAGATGAAGAGCAAGGGGATTACATAGTTGTATTTTACAAGTTGATTTTTTGGTTCAGCATAAGATAGAAAAAAACCATTTCCTTATTGATTTTTATTAAAGACTTTGTAAAAGTATCTGAATGTTGATTCGCCGTTATGCAGGTTGAGTTAACACTTTCAGGTATCTGTAATAAGTTAATGTCAGGAAATGAAGTTAAAATTCAGAGAAGTTATTTTGTGGCTTAGATTATGATGCTTATTTTAAAATTATGCTTCTTGATATGTCAAATGTCTTAATGTGGCGTTTTTGTATATTGAGAATGTTATTAGGATAGTAAAAGGGCTGGTGGTGTATTCTTTAAATGTCGTCAGTGTAGCTCTGTCAGGTATGCCAAGCCTAATTTTTCACCTGCTACAGTTGACAAAATCCTGAAGCAGAAAAGGTGCCACAAGTAGCTGGAGTTTATTTTGTTGTAGTAGGCTGCTGGTGTGTGCCCTTTCATACTGGTATGACTGCATGCACAGGAGGTGAGGTTTGCTGTTTCAGCTGTGCTGGCATAGTTAAATGAACAGAGTTTCCCTGTCTAAGTTCTTAGTCTGAAGTACTAGGGCTGTTTCCTTGTCTTGTCTTATGCAGATCTTTGATCAAGGATTTGAAGTTGAAAGTTCTGTATAAGGGATTTTTTTTTTTTTTTTGAGGGGGGGAGAGGGTTTAAATCCAAATACGGACTTGGATTTTGATTTTGTAATGCATGAATGCACAAAGCTTCTTTTAAAAGCCTCTGTGCTGTGCTGAGAGCTGTGCAACTTGCTCACACTGCAGATAAAATGATCACAAAAGAAGTGAAAGCATGGTCACCATTTCAAAAGTCCCTGCTGGCCAGCAGTTACCTGGATGTGAGAGTGTATTTAATTTACACTAGACTCCCGAGGTCTGATTGCCTTAGAAGTAACCCATATCCCTGATGAAGGTGTCAGAACTCACCTGGGAAACACCAGCCAGGGGCAGGTGAAGGACCAGTGCTTAAGCTTAATATATTATTTGTGGTGTTGTGTTTTAGGTCTTAGAGTTACACTGTGTGTTATTGAGCACCCCCTCGTATTGTGAAGGGTGAAATAGGCAGCACACCCAAGAACCTGCAGGTGAAATGGTTTCCTTGATTCAATATGCAAAAGAGATCCTTGTCTTTGCTGTGTTCTGTAAATTTGTGTGCAAAGGGCTTTGACAATGAAGTGCTGTGATGAAAGTGCTATTTACAGAGCAATGTGGCACTGCAGGTTGGCCGTCTCGCTGTGCATTAAGTTTTATGATAAGAGTAATGATACTTGAAGCTGGTACTTGGAGCCCTTACTCCTTATTCTGCCTGAGTTTGGGACTAGTAGTGACTTCAGGTTTGCTTTGCTGCTGCTGCTCTGCTAAGGTTACCCTCTTTAGTAAGAGATTTTTCTTTACTGTGGTGATCGAAGTGAACAAAATCCACTGAAAGGAGTCTGATACGTTGCAAAAGGCACTTCAAAAAAGATGGGGAAGCACTTGAGAAGCATCCATATGTTAATAGAAATAGTGCAAATCCCTCTTTTTAGTTGCAAGGAATCCTTTTGCACAGACAAAAGGATAAGCAAAACTGCATTTACAGTTAATCTGTAATTACAGAGTCACAGACATTTCCTTTCCATTGTTTGCTTCATACAAATGAGCAATGTAAATTCACTGTAATAAGTGCAGTTTTACTGTGTTTAGATTTTTGATTGCTTATAAATCTATAGCTACTCTATTTTTTTAAAGATTTTAGGAAGTGTGTGCAGGATACTTGCACATATGCACCAAAGGCCCAGTCTTGCCACATTTATCTGAAAAGAGCCTCCATTCAGGTGGGTGGGTATTTTATTTGTGTAGGGACTGCAGAAACAGGCCCAGATATTTCTGTGAAGGTGTACATAGGTGTACAGTTAGATATAAGGAGTGATCCACAAGCCAGAAAGATAATTAATGAAATATATATATATAAAATAGTCCTTGAGATGAAATGCATATCGCAACATGTTCACTTTCTAATTCATTTTTCAGGTGTTGCTCAAAAAATGATTGCAAAACTATGGCATTTGTCAGAAATGCCATAAGCAGAAGGGCTTTTGCAGAAAGAAGGACCCTCCTTGTTTTCTGCCATCATTCTTTTGTGTGCTGAGCATAAGAAAATATTCTTTTGACATCAATCATTTGTCTGAGTTTGGGGCTGTTTTTGTTTTCCCTTATCCCATGTAGTCAGAGCTCCAAATTCCCAATCTTAACCTTTGAACAATGTGATATTTGAGTGATAAGAAGTGACTGTCAGGTGTGTTTGCTGTAAGTAAAGGATGTGTGTAGCACGTTGTGCTTTCCCAGAGAAAAGGCTTCAGGCCCCAGAGAAATCCCCCTCACCAATAATTCTGATCTGTCCATGAAGAAAGGCTGTCAGCTGTCTGGTACCACATCCTGAGCTGGAGCTGTAATCTCAGCTGTGCTGCTGAGCATATGAAGCCTGAGACAGGGAGAGGGAAAGTGTTATGGCTTAATCCTCAATTCCTCACATTACTTAGGAGAATCCCTTAAGAAGTTCCTGATATCTGCATACGCTGGCAATGCAAGTTCAGTTGGAAATCATAACTAGGATTGCTTTGGCTTTATTGTCAGGTCAACAGAGGAGGCTTATGAATCTGCCAGTGCTGTCATCGAAGGGAAGGAAGTATTTAGCTGGAATAGTTTATCTGATTGCTTTTGATTTATGAAATCCAACTTTGCTGTTGGACAGAATGGCTTCAATGGCGATGGGGCCATTATAATATTTTAGCATATTTCCTGTGATTGCAACAAAGTTGTCAAAGCCAGCTCATGAATTGCAAAAGGGAGAGCCATGCCGTGGCAGCTCCTCCTGCTGCTGTCTCAAAGAGGAGAGGCACTGTGCTGAGGGGGTCTGTGGTCTCCTGGAGAAACAATGTGAAGGGAATATAGGAGACTGCAGGCACAACCCCGCTCCAGAGCCTTTGGTGATGTGGAATAACACAGCAGAGACAACAGATGAAGCTTCTCTGCTTGCAGCAATCAGGGGTGGCCCCTCCAGTCCTCCCAAAATCCACCCCTCGGCTGATGATGAATTAAAGGTGCCTCGGGATGGCCAGATGTAGTAGATGGAAGGAAATCATCTCCAGGAATAGTCCCCTCTGTGGGTGTTTGGTGAATCAGTGGAAGTGTTGCTCAAGCCTTGAAAGGCAGGAGCGCTGGTGGTGACGCAGCTGCGTGGGTGGGCTGCCCGTGCTCAGCCAGGAGCAATCTCTGCTTTGTCTGTGGGGGAAACTGAGGTGGGCAAAACAGAGGTAGGGAATCTGTCCTTTCTGACCTTCTGAGGCTTGTCCACTTGTCTGCTTGGGTAGTAAACGTGGAGGGCTCTGAAATGGGCTTTTTTCCCAGTCTCACTTGCATTTGAGTGTGCAGAGAGCCTTGGAGCTTTTTCAAGTATAGGAAAAAGGAAATGGCAAAATTCAGCAGTCCCTAAAGGGCCAAGTTCCCTGGGAAATTCTGGAGTGAGCTGAGGTTTCAGGAATAAAGAAGTCAGTATTTATGCTTAGGGCCTTTACAAAATCCAGTGAAGTGTGTGTGTGTAAATTTTGGTGTGCTCCAGAAATGGGCCTTAATCATGGGCAAGAAGAGCAGCCTCCTGTTTTCCCCTCACTTGATTTCAAACACACTTTTTAGTATGCTTTAGATGCAGTGCAGCAGCAATACCATGTTTTTTAATGCTGTGAGTAAAGAACAAGCTTCTCTGGAAACAGGAGTGCTGTGACTGTCACTCTCCCTTCCAAATTTCATCGATTCATCTTTTCAAACTCATCTATGCAAAGCATTTCATCATGGTTGTGTAAATCATACATGAGCCCTCTGTACCTGGCAGTATGTATGTGAACCACAGGCCTCAGGAAAAGAGGGGCTTTTTCTGCTTGCTTTAAAATACCAGCATGGAATTTGTCAGTGATATGAATGTGCTCAAGGCAGGATGCAGCCCACTACCTTTGAAGCCACCACAACATTCACATTTGGGTTCAGCAGGAAGAGAATTCAGGCCTTATGTCAGTGCTTGTAAGTCAAGCCAATAACCTGCATCTCCCAAAAAAACCCCTCCCAAATTATTATCATTTTGTGTCTTGTTATCATCCTGTCTAATGTGGGTGAGCCTTCTTGGCATCTTGTGTTGTCTGCATGGTATTAAAAAAAAAAAAAAAGGATTCTGTTTGAAATTGTACTTAAGTGCTTTTTAAAATAAACTTAAGAGAAATCCAAATGTACAAGAGGCATTAGGTTGTCCCAGGCTGTCAGCACCTCCAATGCTCCCCAAAGCTCTGAGCATCCAAGAAACATCAGAAATGAGGGACTGGGTCATAGTGGGAAGCTTAAAGGAAGACAAATCTGCCTCAGTGCTTCAAGGATTGAAAGATGTAAATACGTTACCAACGTGTCTGACTTTCTATTTAGAAGCCATAGATGTTCTCAGTGTTTGATCTTTGGGTAAGCTGATGTACATTTTTAACTGTACTAATCACTGTAAAATGTGTTAGCATGTAAAACAGTGACAAGCCAGAAAAATCAGATACTGTGTTGGCTGCTTCTTGAGGTGTTTGTTGTACCTGAAACCATCTGATGGACCAAGACACTGAAGTATCTCCAGTGCTCCATACAACTTGTGAAGACTCTGGTTATTGCCTTCACAGCAGTGTGGAACAGGCAGAATTAATCCCATTTTGTTGACCTTGTGTTGGCCAAATGATTCACACTTATGTGTACATTAGAGCCTGTCCCCTTAGAGATGAGGAAAGGAGGAAAATTCCCTTCTCTGTCTGGGGCAGGACAAAAATCTGGTGATTTTTTCTTCATTTCTGGGCCCTCCTTGCTGTCAACCATGAGGTTTCTGTTCAAACCTCTGCGTTGAGCCCATGTAAACTGTTCTGAAAAACTGCTGCCTGTTGAATATATCCCTGGTTTTCACCTGGTGGGAAACAAATGCTTAATTTGGGAATACTGGAGTAAAACTTTGTGTCTTCATTGTGGGGGAGCTTGGGCTATGACAAAAATAAAGCTGTTTCATGTTTGTTGTTTCTGTAAGGCAGTGGCAGTGGGGGTGGAGAAATCCATGCAGAGTCATGTTGGTTTTATGATGATGTTAATCTCTCGTGTCCTTTGACTGACCTTTATTTTGTCGATCTTACACCTTGTAATTTTGGCTTATTATTGTTTCTGTAGCTGTACTATGGTTGTGATAGAAAGCCTATCAATTGCTGTAAGCCATAACTAGAACAGTAATCAGGGGTTTTTTGGTTTTGGTTTGTTTTTTTTTCTTTTGGTCTGTGTCACTGTGTTTGAAAGATGATTTAATTCTATTGAATAAACAAACCACTTTAACAGTTTTCTGGGAAAGGCAATCTTTGGGCCACTTATTGTGCCTTCAAACTGATTTTGTATTTTCTGCTGTTCTGTGCCTCTGAACAGGGGGAGTTGGAAGCTTGGCTGGTAGAAACTGGTTCACAAAACCAGAGAATGCCACTGCAGAATTATATGATGATATAGCATCATTTACAGATATATATATATATATATTTAAGTATATTTACGGTTATGCAAGAATACAAATTGAGAATTTGCTAATTTGGTCACTGAATATTCAGTATATGTTCTGGAATGTTGTCTATAAAATATCTAGACACAGTAAGGTAATTTATTACTGGAAGTAGCAATCTGTGCCCAGACAGCCTTTGGAAAGCCTCTGCAATCCCTGGGATTTGCCTACTTACACCTTCCTAACAGCAATGTCCTTTAATGTCTTCATCCTTCATAGAAAATCATCTCCTTTGGATCTGGTCTGCCTTATCCAGCCTCAGACTTCCACACTTTTACACTTCCATCAATATTCTCAGAGAATTAAAACACAGATGCAAAAATATTTGTGGTAATGCATGGCAGCAGATGAAACAACCATCTATTTTTTGAAACTGGGTATTTTCCCAATTGCCATTCTATTGTTCCTAGATTATAAACTGAAATGGGAGTACATAACAGAAATAATACAATCTGGGTATTAGTGCCGGTATAAGGGAAATGTAAATGACTTTGAAGATGCAGAGCTGTGGAGAATGCTGGAGGAATCAGCCCTCATTCTTGCTGACATTAAAACTGATGGATGCACTTCCTTCCCCCAGATGCTTGTGATTATTGTTAGTGATTATTCAATCAAGGAGAGGAAGCATGTGGAGAGGGAAAAATGAATAGACAAATTGACACTGGATGATATAATTTCTGTCTATCACACTGCAAATTGCTCGGCTAAGCAAGCAATCAAAGAATGGTTAATTTCCTAAAGCCTGCAGCATCCGTCATTTTCCTCAGTGGCATTTGCAGCCTTGGCTCTGAGAAAGTCTCCATAAAAAGCCGCAGTGAATTACAGAGATGTTTCACCACAGTCTGACAGTGCCCAGAAGTGGGCACTTAGGGAAAGAGCAGAAGAAACAGGGGAAGTAATAAATGGCCCTTCTGCTGGTATTCCCTCAGACTGGTATTGACAGCTTGTATTTTTGGCCTCGGCAGTGCTGTGTGGTACTGAGTGTCAGATTTCAGCTCTGTGTTCATGATGAGCTGGTTTCTTCTGCTTTTATAAGCTCCCAAGGACACCCAAAGAGGTTTTTGGGCTGTGGGCCCTGCCAGATGGAGCCAGGGCAGGTACTGACCTCCCTTCTCCCAGCACAGGCACTGCAGGGAGCACCTCTTGGAATGAAAGTTTATGAATCTCTACTTATCTTCTGCTTTCCTTTTTTATTTTTTTCCCACTAGCACTGCTAACCCAAATCCCCTCCTGGGTGGTAAAGTGCTAGCAGCCAGGCAATTTTATCACTTAATTGTTTTCTGGCTCTACATCTTCAGCCATCTTTTAGTCACCCCAATGGATCTGGCTAGAAGAATAGACATTGTAATCCATAAAGAAAATATTGTCCATCACAGAGAGGTAAAATACTGTATTAAGTGTGTATAGGTGCTGCCAAAGACACCTTTTTAGGTGGAGAAGATGCTGGTTGTCAATGCTAAAGCTGCCTGTGAGGAGGATTTCAGACCCCACTCACTTTTTTCTAAACCTTTAAACTTTTGATTTAGCAAGTTCAGGTTTTAGCCCAGAGCTGAGAGCATGAGCATTTTGTTGAAGGTGAATATAGACTTCCATAGAGCTCAGGGACAATAAGAGAACCTCTGGGTTGTACAGAGGTCCTTGCTGTAGGGATAGCTGGTCCTGCAGGGGAAGGACAAGAGGGTCTTGGAATCCCACTGAATTCCTGGGATTCAGTTCTGCCTTTTTAGAACCCCAGACATGCTGATGAATTAAGGGCCTCCCAGATACAAGATACAGATAGAAGGTGTGCTGCAAGGCCTGAGAGAGTGTGATTTATCCACAAAAACCAGCTTTCTGTGGGTTTTATTGCATCTTTAGAAGCAATAAGGGCTAAAATCCACTGTTTTCCTTTCATGGGGCATCTTTTGTTTATTTTTGCAAGGAACAGATTTTGTCAGCTGTATTTGTATTTGTCAGTACAAATTTTCAGTTTTAGCAGTCTTCCTGCCTTGCTGGGCTGAGAGTCAGATTTTGGAGAGTAAAGCTCATCCTTCCCCCATGAAATGCCATTGAGGTGTCTGAGCTGGTGTTTGGAGCTTCACGTGAGCATTTTTGATTGCTGGGTAACACCTGGCCAAGCCATGGTCTGCACTCAGGTCAGGCAGGCGAAATTTCAGGCATTGGAAGTTAATCTTGGTGACATCTGTATTTCTAAGCACGTTATTTCCCTTGAGAAGTGCTGAGGCACTGAGGGAGCCTGATAATTTTGCAAATAATTTGCCGTTTTTACTGCTCAACACAGACACCAGCAGGCGATAAAATTAAGTACTGAGTCCCTGATGCCCTGCTCTTCCGAGGTTTCCATGAGCATGTGGTGCAGGATGATAAATATGGAATACGTGCCCCTTCCCTCTGAAAAGATTAATGAAATTTTTGACTTCCCATATAAGTGTTTCATGGAGTACTGTGTACTCAGAATGGGTTTGGGGTTTTTTTGTTTCAGATCTGTCTCCCCAATCACGTCTTTAATAAATCTCTCACAAATTTTCCTTCGTGTGGCAACACTGGGGGAGGATTTGTAATAGTGATGAATTTCAATTTTTCCTTGTGTGGAAACTGATTGAACAGGCTCTTTGGATGGTGGTGAGAATGAGAATTAACCACCCTCAGATATTTCTCTTTGTCCTTCATGGACAATCAGTTGCTTGTGCAGAGTCCAGATTGTTGGAGATGTACGTGTCCCTCTCTCCTGCGGAGATTTGGGTGTGTGCAACCACAACCCCTTGAAGGGCATATAGGACCATAAAATAATCACTTGACCAAATAATGATATCAATTAATTAATTAATCAATTGATGATATCATAGAATATCATCAATTCCTGCCATCAACCCAGCACCACCACCGCCTTCACCACAAACTGCATCTTCAAGTGTCCCTCACACATATTTTTAGAACATTTCCAGGCATGGTGACTCCACCACATCCCTGGATGCTCCCAATGCTTTGCAACCCTTGACATGAAACATTTTCTTGTAGCACCCAATCCAAACACCTAAGTATCTCAGTGCAGGTTGCCATGTTCACCAGCTCCCTTCTCCAGTGCCAGTGGGATGAGTCTCACTGCTCCTCCTGCCTATTTCTGGGAATCCTGTTTGCATTCTCTACAGGGTAATATGGATGTGGTTCTGCCAGAGCATAATACTCCAGAAAAACTTTGGTCTACAGCCATCTCAAGGCTGCTGCTAATGGCCTGAGGGAATCTTTCTGCTTCCTTTTCTTCCCAGAAGCAGAAGGGAGGCAGAAGGATTGGACAGAGGCTCTGCACATCACTCTGCACCAGCCTCAGACCAGCCCCAGAACCAGGCCTGTCTGACCTTCAGCAGAAGATGCATTTTTAAATGTATCTAATGTATTTCTTCTTCTCCTTGGCACTCACAGTTTCTTGGCTCTTTGGTCTTTCTTGCCTTGCAGCCTTTTGCAATGGGTTTTAGGCAGCAAGGCAGGTTTTTGGAACAGAATTTCCCTGGATTTTCCATTCTTATGGGAGCAGAGAGGCCCTGAGACCTTCCCATTGCTTCTGGATTGGCTGTGGCAACAGTACATGAGCCAGAGCTGTATATGGTGATAAATATCACAGAATCATAGAATGGATTGGGTTGGAAGGGGCCTAAAGCTCACCCAGTGCCACCCCTGCCATGGGCAGGGACACCTTCCACTGTCCCAGGCTGCTCCAAGCCCTGTCCAGCCTGGCCTTGGGCACTGCCAGGGATCCAGGGGCAGCCACAGCTGCTCTGGGCACCCTGGGCCAGGACCTGCCCACCATCCCAGGGAAGAATTCTTCCCACTGTCCCATCTATCCCTGCCCTCTGGCAGTTTAAGGCTTGCTCTCTGCCTTGGTTGAGACTCAGCACCAGAGTCAGAGGGCAGAGTGAGGTGACAGACACTGACAGGGCACTTACACAACGTATTCTGAAAGAAATCATGTCAATTGGCACTATTTTCTCCAAATATTAAACCCAAATAGATTTTACCAGGCGGATGCTAAACTTTGTCACAGAGAAGAGGCTGATAAGACACGTACAAATGCAACTCCGTGATTCTCTGAAGAAAGTGGCATGTATTTGCATTTTTATAAGCTCTTATCATTAAATGTTTTGGGTGAGTTTTCAACCAGCTCACCAGATGCTGACTGTCCTCAGCAGGTTCTTTAATGCACCAGCTGTGTGCCTTTATGGCACAGATCATTTCCATCTCCTCCGCTGAGTATTTTTGGCCACCTCTGGTGCAAAGTTTTGCTAAGTATTGCTAAGCTGTTGCTTGAAAAATGTGTTTTTATGATTAGAAAACTTTGTAGCTGCAAGAGCAAAAGATTTGATTTCTGGGGATTAATTAACCTTTATGTAAATGATTTTTTCATCTATTAGCCTTTTGATTTTTAATTCTATACGCACAACCATCAGGAAAAAGCAAACAAGATGCACTCACTGAGCAATCAAATATGACATTAAAATAGTTTGGCCCTGCCTCCTTATCATAAGCAAGACTATTTTTATTAAAAACTGTTGTTTTCTGTTACATAATTTTATAGCATGATCATGGCTATTTAAAGGAGATTGTTATGAAGGACAGCTCATTGTAATCCATCCATAAATCACACAGACTTGGATGGGTCTGGTTGAGTTGTTAGCCTTGACTCTCTCTTTTTTAGGTCTAATCATCCTCTTTGCACAAGAAAACCAAATCTGGCTCATCTCACAGTGTCACGTTTCATCGTTTTTGAGTGAAAAATGAACTTTCTGCCAAGTAGAGAGCACAGCCTGGCAGTTTTTAAAACTGCTGTCAAGATCTTGCTTGCTGAACGTTTGAGGCACAGCCCCAATGTGAAAACACCCTGGCAAATGAAGGGGTGAGACCTTGTCCCTTTGTCCATTGATTTCCAGCAGCCTCGGGAGCACTAATGAACACAGCTGTGTGTTGCTCACATTCTCCACTTACACACGGAAAAGCAGAGACAGAGAGGAGATGAGTCTGTGCCTCCTGCAAATTCAGAGCAACAATTCTTAGTGTGAAATGAGTCTCTCCCAACTGCAGGCATGTCCAGTGAAGAAACAACACGTGAGCTCCTGGCCAAGGCTCTGTTTAGTAGGAATACACCCCAGATTTATCAGTTTAGGGCAGGTGCTGGTTTTGTTCCCTACAAAAGGCATGGATCTGATGGCAGCTTTCCTGATCATCATCCTGCCTTTGTTCTCCTTCCTCTGCACCAGCCTGGAGGCACCAGAGCTAAATGGAGATGTCATCCCACACCTTTCCAGGGCCAAAGTTGGGCATTGTTCTCCCTGAAAGATGAACTCATGTCCTTGAAGAGATCTGCTTTAAAAAAAAATAAATTAAAATTGGGCTGACCCTAAGCTTGGGGCTGATTTCCATAATTCCAGAACATCCAGCTGATCTGTGAGGCTGTAATTTAGGAAGGGCCTTCATCCCCACAGAGGCAGCTTGTGTTGCAGAGCAGTTTGTGCTCATGATATGGGCTCTGATATTGGGATGTAATTGCTTTTCTAATATCCATGTATTATTTACACCATGCTACTGTTGCAAACTCCTTCTGACTCCAGATCTCTTGTTGCTGTAATGTATTTATTAGAGCAATGCAAGGTCAGGCTAACCTCCACTACTTGTCTGTAAATGACCCAGCAGAAACCAATAGTTTTAGTGCTGGAACACCAGTGTAAGTGAGACACAAATCAGGACTCTGAAGTATTAATTTACTTTATTGCCATATCTTTATAGACGATTATTAAGTGCTTAACTATTAACTATTAATGTTGCTGCTTTATTTGTTACACAGAGATATGTCTTAAGTGTTTCCTGGGTATTTTTTTCAGGAGAAGGGCTTCAGGGGAAAACAGATCAAGACAGGCACATCAAAGATGATTGGATCAACAATGAGTGGGACAACATTAGTCTTCAAATTCTAACTAGAGTTAGTTAAATATCTTTGCAAACCACAGTCCAGAAATCAAAATATGTATAAACATGACCCTGCAGAAAATATTTCAGATTTTTCTGATTTTCTTCAATGTGAAATCACAGACGAGAACGGGCTGAGGGGAGTGTGAGGGCTTAGCTGGCTCAAAAATCTAACTCAAAATATTAATGTAGTCAGCTCTGTCATGCAAGGCACAGCACAGGAAAATGTCATGCAGAGACATTCCCAGACACAGTTTATAATTTGCCCTGTTCGTATTTGAGGGGATAATGTTCCTGCTCACCACCTACTCACTTCTTTCCTTGCTCTGAGCATGTTGTCCCTGCCTTTATCTTCAAGGACACATCCTTAACTGTTCCACATCCCCACCTGTGCTAATCATGGAGCCCTAAGGCACCCAGGGGCAATTGCCTCTATCACCATCCGAGTGTCTGGTTATGAATTACTGATGATGGTGGGATGGAAGCTGCACAAAACCCCCCAGTTCTGGCTGTGTGAGGCAGTTTGGGTTTGCCAGAAGCCTCTCACAGCACTGTGGTGTGCAGGGTGGCTCCTCATGGCCACTCCCTCACGACCACACAGAAAGCCTGTCTTTAATAGCAAAATATCTCAGAAACTGTCCCCAAGCCACTCAGAGGAGCTGGGGTTTGTGTAAATGAGGCACAGTTGCTCTGCTCTTCGCTGAATTCCCCAGCTCAAGCTGATAATGCCCTCACTGCTTCTCTGATGGAACATCCTCTTCACCCCACAAATACCTCTGCCTGCTTTGGCCAAGGGTAGCCCACTTATTTTTACGCTTTTCTGACTTTTTGATGAGTTTTCTCTGGTGTTAAATATACATCCAGGAGATGTAACTGCTGCCAGATCAAAGGGATGCCAAATGAACCACACAAAAAATTATAAAAATTTCACAAGCACAGATTTTATTATTTAATGAGGATATTAATGCAGTGCCCGAGTAGCAGCTTTTCCTCTCGCTATCACAGTCAATGAGACTGATATGAAAAACACCTAAAAAAGCAAAACAACCCAACCCAACCCAATGGACAGCTGCCAGAGAGGAAATCCAGGATGAGAAGGATGAGGTGGGCAGGCTGGCACTGGTCTCATGTGCTTGGAGCTGCTCCATATGCTTGGAGCATATTTTCATCTAAAGGAATGAAAACACCTTTCCCTTCATATTGATTATTCCTGTGTTTTTGTTTTTTGTTTTTTGTTTTTTGTTTTTTTTTTTAAATTAGGTCCACATCATTCACACATGCTGGGTTTCCATTTGACAAGCTCTGGCTCATTTATTTGCCTTTCAGCAAACCCCCTTGTCTCCTCTCCCCTGCCCAGCACTTGAATCAGCCCACACCTTCTGTAGCTGATTAAGTTATTTTCCACTTCACAGCTTATTCCATAACAGACTAACTTGAAAATATATGAGAGCTGGCACTCTCTCTTTTGTTTCTTAAAAAAATAGTCAGTAATCAGAGAAAGAATTTATGTTAGTTCTCCCTGTTTACAAAATCCATGCTGCAATATATCTTATTATTTATTAACTCCCAAGTCTGACTCAGACTGATTCTTCAGTATTTCTCCCATCACCCCCTTAAAATACTATTTATATTTGAAATAATAAGCTTTGAACTTCTGACACAAAAAGTCTCTAACACTTTGCTCCCTTAGCTCTCTGAAGCAGCTGAGTTCACTTAGCAGCTCCATCATTTGTTTCAAGGTTTGTCCTTTTGAATTTACAAAAGCCAACAAAGCAAAGGCTGCTTCAATCTGTGCTCACCAAAACACAGGCACAGAGAACTGGGGCAGGTAAACTGAAGTGGTGCCTAAGTTCAGTTTTTTCTCTGAGGGATGGTGTGCTGCAGGGTGAACACCCATGGCTGGTCCTTGCTGCATTGTGGGCTGGCAGTGCCACCCCAGCCAGGGCTTGAGCACCTTGAGGCCCCCCTAACACCCCCTGTGAAGGGGCTGATAAGTTTAATTCCTTCCAAGTCTAATATTAAACCTTAAAAGTTGCTCTTTCAGAGAGACATGGCGATATATCCATCCCTTTGTTGGTGGCCAGATCTTCACAAGAGCAGCTCTGTAACTCTGCAGTGCTTTAATTACAGTGAAAACTGTTTGTTTTACAATAGAAAGTGCAGCTGGTGAGTTGTGACCTGAGGAAGAGCAGCAGATGGTGTCCTCGACGCAGGGTTTCTGCATCACATTTTCCTAAGAATTCCTGCACTGACCTGATTTTCTTCCTGCTGCAAAGCAGGAGTGACCTGCCCTCTGGTCAAGTGAAGGCCATGCTGGCCACCATGTACAGCTCTCCCCAGTTGTCCTTTGTTCCTTTTCCCAAATAGAAAATACTTGGGAAAGGGGGGTGGGGAATCTGTGCTGAGGTCTGCATGCTGAAAAGCACAAAAATAATGTAAGGTCCATTTATCTTCATGACTTAATATTCTCAGTTACATAGGATTGACTCCATCAAACAAACCCCGTTTGTGCCTTGAGAAGGGGATTTGACTCTTTTTTGATGTTGAAAGTTAGAAACTGCAGGTTTTTCTCCACCTTTGTACAAAAGGATAAAATGGATCTATTCTGTATTGTGTGAGGAAAGTCAAAGTGAATTAAATGGGAGAAAGGAATTTTGGGGTGAACCTGCAATGGCTGAACTAGTGGACAATTCTTCTTCTTCTTCTTCTTCTTCTTCTTCTTCTTCTTCTTCTTCTTCTTAATAATAATAATAATAATAATAATAATAATAATAATAATAATAATAATACTAAAGAATTTGTTGTCATTTCCTTACCATCTCTCAGAGGTCAATAGGTCCTTGCTGGCTTCATATTTTTTTAAAGCCCTCATTAACTCAGTCAGGGCTCCCAGCTGACTTTGGCACGTAAATACCTGGGTTCCCTTCCTGGCTGAACTCCTCTGCTGAGGGCACCTGAGACCTCGGGAAGAACTTTTTCCTCTCTGAGGTGGCTTCATTTAGGAATCTGCACCCAGGAGCTGAAGGAGGGAAGGGGCTCAGCACTTCCAGAACAAGAGTGAGCACCATGTGGCTGGGCAAGAGGCTGCAGTCTGCTGGTAGGGTAATGGTTTTCACTTTTCTGTCTTTATTACCCCCAAATCTATAAGTACACTGACCTCCTTTCCCTCCAGAAAATAAGCTGAAGCAATATTCCGTTATAATCAGAAGTTACAATGTGATTTTTTTTTTCCCTGCTGTAATCAGAGAGGAAAAAAATTACCTTCAGAATCTTTTATCTCTGTAAGGAGAGAGAAGTGACAATATGCAGAGAAAAAGCCTTCAGGCTGAGGGGATGCAGCAAACTGCCATAATAGCTTCTGTTTACTTTGAGCCTGATACTGATATTTTGTAGACAGGTAAAAAAGCCACACTGGCACCCTTTGTTGTTTTTTTGGTTTTGGGTTTTTTTCCCCAAAATCTCATCATATTATCCCCTGCAGGAGAAGATGGGTGACATCAAAAATGAGTGCTGCTCTTCTTTAGTACAGGTGGAAGATGCCTGTAAGAACATCCACAAATTGGGGTTAAGAGCAGTGGAGTGCCCTGGTCACTCCCTGCCTCAGCTTCACTCTCAAAGGAGCCAAATTTACATAAGTTAATAATGAGGAACTAAAAACTTAAATGATGGCTTGGTAGCTCATGATTATGATAAACTTCTCCCAAATCCATATGATTGGGGGGTGCATAGGTTAGACTGCTGCAGCACGAGACAGGAGGTTTGTTAATATTTTAAATGAAATAATTCAGACTTGAATATTTTCAGGGGGGGTGGATGGAGGGGTTGTTGACCAGATGATCTTTAAAAGGTCTTTTCCACCCCAAACCATTCTGTGCTCTGACCCTGGTCATGAGGGTTGAGCTGTATAGAAAATCTTGATGGCAAAATGGTAAATGGCCAGGAGATTTTCCTGCTTTATTTCTCTTCATTTGCACATGGAGTGGAGTGCAAGAAAATCTTATCAAAACACCAAGAGTAGTTACACTTTCACAGGTGTTTCACATATAAGTTTCACATATATTAACAATATATTTTAATTATTCCAATTTGTTGCATCACATGAAAGAAATTAGTCTTTCAAACAGATGTATGATTTCTCCTTTATGTGCTGGAGATCATGTACAATTGAATTTTGGAGCAATTCCCTGTTCTCTGAGCAGCTTTAGCATCACCACAAAAATCCCTGGTTGGGACCCTGGGGTCTGAGGCTTAATTTTAAGCCTGTCTTGGGTGTGCTGCTGGACTGAACCCAAGCAGGGGATGGAGGATGCCCAGTGAGGCGTGGTCCTAATTGCTGATCCCTGAGACAGGGATTTTTTGGGTTTAAACGTCTTGGAGGCTGTCCCCTGTTGTGATAAGGGATAAGGATGGGGAATTTTGTCCTTAGCTCTGCCCAGAGCCCCTCAGGAGTGCACAGGCTGCACTTCCATAGTGACACTGGTGGGCACTGGTGGCCTTTGTCAGAGGAAAACATCAGCCAATGGATGTCTGAGGAAACTTTCTAAAAACTTATTTAGGTGCACTTATTTAGCCCTGGTGGAAACAGCACAAAATACATCCCAATTTACAACTCTTATTGTCATATGAGTTGTAAAATTTGGCCGTGTACAATTTCTTTGTGAAGGGAATAAAAAGAAATTCCTTGAGTGCTTTCTCTACAAGGATCTGAATGGGACTTGGCTCTCAAGTACGTGTGCCTCCTAGACTACAGACACACAGTAATAATATTTCTCTCTACATGTCCTCTTGTAAAGGTGCCTTTTATATAGGAAGGTTTGTTTGTTTGTTTTGTTTGGGGTTTTCTGTTTGGTTTTGGGGTTTCTTGTTTGGTTTTTGGTTTTCTCCGTGTCAGGTTATTTAATCTGCTTTATATTGTGTGTCTGCTTTGATATTTCCTGTCTGTCCTTCATGTGCTGTAGCCCATTGCAAGGACAGTGTTAGCTGGGCTGGATTACTTTTCTCCTTTCTATTTGTCCTGGTGCTTCAGATACTGTTTTACTGTCTGTGTGTGCATATATATTTGCACATTACCCCAGCTCTCTCTGCTCCTGCCACTGTGTCCTTTTCCCTTAGCAGATGGAAGTGACTGTCATCCTCCTCTTTGTTTTGGAGTTCAGCTGTGTGGAATCACAATGATCACTTAGATGGATGTTGAAGGTTGATCTTGAAAATGCAATTTCAGAAATCTAATTTGAAAACCAACAGCATGGGAAAAAAATATCATCACCTGTTTGCTTCTTGGTGGGTGTGTGCCTGGTGCTGCAACACAGAGCAGTGGGGAAGGGTTTGCTCTGGAGAAAAGGAGGCTCAGGGGGGACCCTGTGGCTCTGCACAACTCCCTGGCTCTGCTCCCAGGAGACAGGGACAGGAGGAGACGAAAAGGCCTCAAATTGCACCAGGAGAGGTTTAGATTGGATATTAGTGAAAATTTCCTCACAGAAAGAGTTGTTAAGCATTGGAACAGAAGGCCCAGAGCAGTGGTGGAGTCCCCACTCTAGGAGGGATTTAAAAGCCCTGTGGATGTGGCACTTGGTGACAGGGGTCAGTGGTGGCCTTGGCAGTGCTGGAGAATGGTTGGACTCAGTGATTGTGGAGGGCTTTTCCAGCTTTTATGATTCTGTGATTTCTGCATTCTGCTTCAGTGGGCAAAGCATTCCAGGGCTGGGGCAAATCCTTCTCAGGAGTGAAAGCCTCCTGAGTGTGTTGGGGTGTGAGTTAGCTGCTTTGGGCTCTTGATCTACATTTTATAAAATGAAAAAAATCCCTCTGCTGATCTGCCAGTACATGCAGTGACACAAAGCACGTCTACAAGTGTGAAAGCAAGTTAACCACGAACTCCTACTGCAGTGGGAAGTGTACCTGTGGAAATAGAGCTCAAACAATAATGGTGAAAAGCTTGAGAACAGGAAAGTCAAACACCTGGGTTTACCTCAGTGTGGTCTCTGGGCCAGTGCCTGCCTGGGCACCCAAAGCCAGTCTGGCTTCAATTTGGCACATGCCAATACAAAAGATGTTGTTGGAAGTTGAAAGCAGATAATTGCTGGGGAGGTGGTGGACCTTTATTGTAACTATGCTGAATTCTCCAGTATTGGAGGCTTTGTGTCTAAAACCCCCAACATTTACCTACAGGCATCCATGCTGCCATCCAGTCCCACCAGCCTCAGGATGATCAGCAGGACCTGGAATCACCGGACTAAAGTACCATGGGAAGCGTTTTAGCTGTTTACCATGGGAAGTGTAAGTGAGAGTAGGTGTTGAACTTGGTTTGCCCTTCACCCGGGCTGTAACAGAATTTATTGGTGGTTTTGCAGGAGAGGGCCAGGCAGGTTTGGTCTTGAAATGCTGAAACACTGACACAGGTTGCCTAAAGAAGCTACCCTGGATCCCTGGGAGTGCCCAAGGCTGGATTGGATGGGGCTTGGAGCAACCTGGGATTGTGGAAGGTGTCCCTGCCCATGGTCCATGTTCCCACCCAAACCATCCTGGGATTTTATGTCCTGAGGGTTTGCTCCCTGCCCACTGTCACAGGAGGGAGAGCATTTGTGGTGCAGTGCTGCAGTCACAAATAACACAGAGGGAGCTTGGGGAAGGAGCTAAGGGTACCTGGGGAGGGAACTGCTGCTGAGCATTCAGGGGAGCTTTATTTGCATGCGTGCAGCTACTTACAGCCACATTCAGATAAGGTGTAGGAAGCAGTGAGTCCTGCTGGAAATAACTAGATCAAGTCTGACAGCCTGAGAGTAAATCCATGGCACAGACAGATAAGGGGTATTGCTATTTCTTGGGTTAGGTCCGGATCCCTGTAACTCCTGACAGCTTTTCTATTTTTTATGTCAGCTTAATAGAAAGTTTTGTATTTATTTGCTGTTATCTGAGCAAGTTCAGCTGCAATTATTTTACTTTTATCCTTTCCCAGACACACGTACACACACTTGCACTCTTGTTTCTTGGCAGCTTGTAACAACGTCTCTAATCCTCTTTGGCAGAAATCTTTTAAACTAATTCTCTTAGCAAAAAAAAAAAAAAAAAAAAAAAAAAAAAAAAAAAATTAAAAAAGAAAAAAAAAAGGTGTTAATTTTATGGCTGATACAAGAAAAAGAGGTGAACAAATATCTGAAAGAAGAAAGTTTAGCTAAAAGTTGACTCCCAGTAGCTCTTTAGAGTAGTTTGTGTGCTGCAAAGCCCTAACACCTCTTCAAGATAAGGAGCATTGGGTAGATGAGGATGGTCTGATGAAAGATAGACAATGCTGCCAGGCTGACTCAGAGATTTGGTGTGAATAAAAAGAGAAATAAACCCATTCAGCCTCTCTGTGTTTAAGCAGACTCACAGGTACCACTTGAAATCCCATATCAGAGTTTGGGTAGAGCTTGTAGGATTCACAGGATTTCCAGTCTGTAAAAGAACTGCAGAAGTGTGTTTTTGTTTCCTTCCTAAAATCAGGTCCTGGAAATTCTGCCTTGTTATGAGCTTTCTGGGAATGGCTAACGTTAGAAAGGGTGAAAAGATTAAGAGAACACAATGTTTGTACAGGACTGTAAAAACAAAACTTTTGGGGGGGTTGCTTTGTTTGTTTGTTCAGGGTTGGTGTGAGGGGGGGTTGTTGTTGTTGGGGTGTTTGAGGTTGTTTTTTATTTCTATTTTCTGTAATTTTTATTTTATTTTGAAAAGAAATAAAGCCCCCTCAGCTCTGCCCCTGTTCTCAGCCCTCCATCCTCTCTGATGCCTATGGTGTAAGATTTTCAGCTGTGGTTCATTGACAGCTGATGCATTTTGCTCAACACCCAGAACTTTGGGGTTTTAGTGCATGCTGTTGCTGGTGACTCAATGATTGCTGAAGCAGGGAGTGTGGTGGAGTCAGGAGGTGTCCCCAGCTCAGCTGGCCATGCTGCTGCCCTTTTCCTGTCCTTTTCTGTCCCTTTTGGCTACACAGATCCTTTGGGGTGAGGACTTTCCCTCTCAGTGTGGTTTCTGCAGAGTTCAGCACAGCAGGGCCCCAGCAGTCCCAGCTGATGTCACTGCAGACTAACCTTGAAATTACAAATAAAGGCAATTTTTTCCCTCTTTATCCTGGAAGAGTGGCTTCTCTGGTCGGGGCTACACTGCCAACAACCATCTTAAAACCTCAGACAACACTTGCAGCACGGAAAGTATTTAAGGTGCAGACCACAGATGTGCCTGGGCACTGCTGCCAGGAAATTCCTGGTGTCCACTGATGTGCAGGGGTGCAGCTGGACCACGCAGCTGCTCCATCCCACGGGAGGGAGGGTCAGGGGCAGCCAGGGAGGCCGAGCAATGTTTTGGCAAGTTTCAAAGAGGCTGTGGGCACACGGGAGAGGAAATCAATATAACAGTTTCAGAGGTAATTTGGCAACATCTGAAGAGCTGAGTGTTTGAGCCCTTCTGGTGTTATTGAATTAGATCCTTCTCTTTAAGCGAGCAGGGCAGGGATAACTTATGGGATTGGGATATTTTCTGCAAGTTCCATGGGTTCAGCAGCACGCTGGGGACCACAGGCCTTAATCAGTGCTGCTCCTCTGGTCTCCAACACGGGGATCTGATAGAGGAATTGGAGAGGTTGTACCCACAAAAGCTGAGTCTGCCCCATCCCTGGAAGTGTCCAAGACCAGGTTGGACAGGGCTTGGGGCAGCCTGGGATAGTGGAAGGTGTCCTTCCCCACAGAAGTTGGATAAGCTTTAAGGTGCCTCCCAACCCAAACCATTCCAGGATTCTATGAAATCTCACCAAGGTTTAACTCCACTGAAGCTGGGGTACACTCATCAGGGTCTGCATATTTACTGCCACCACATCAGTTATGGATCTGAACTCTGAAAGATTTATTCCTGCTGTGAAGTGCCAACAGTGGCAGTGGCTTCACTTGGCAGCACTGAATTCTCAGTAGGATCACACTTTCTAATGGCTGCACTCAATGATCTTGGAGGCTTTTCCAAATGTAATGACTCTGTGATTCCATGTTTGCATTAAATATTCAATATCAAATATTCAACTTGAATTCAGAACCTGTGCACAGGTTTAAATTTAAAAAAAATATAAAATTAAAATTATGTTCTTTAGTTGTGTAACTTTTAAGTAAACAGAGCTGTAGAAACATCTGCAAGCTTTGATTTTAATTTAATGTATAATAGCTTACATCATAATAAATGATGTTGTGTGATTTGGATGTAATTTTGAACTTGTCAGGAAGCTCACAGCCAAATTGTTGAAGTTAATAGTAGTTCTGCAATCAATTTAACTGTGTGGCAAATCAGAGGAGCCATTATTGAATTTTAAAAGGCTAAATTACTGTGTTGTTTGTATTAAATCTTAATGCCATTTCGGATAACAGGAACACTTTCCCTTGGAGATATGTGCAGGTTAGGGTATCTGGATTTGGATAGAGAAGTCAAACATGGCTTCAGTGAAATTGCTCCAATTCCAATTTTCAAGGATTTAGTAGGTATATCCAAAAGTCATTCCAAACCTGTCCTAAAGGAAAGAATGTATTCCCCAGGTCAGACAGAGTGTTGGAGTACAGTCCTTTTTATCAATTAGGAGAACTTAGTGGTGCACTGTAATGATGGCAATTAGAGAAATTAATGTACTGAAGTGGCTTATCATTCAGAGGAGGGAAAAAATACATTTGCATTCCTTTAGGGATGGAAAAGGAAGGGGAGCTGCCCTGTGCTTGCTTGCTTTGAAGCAGTCTTGCTTCCACTGGCTGCTGCTGGGTCCCTGGAAGGGAAAGACTGTGGCAGCCCAAGGTGCAAATGGTCAACACTTGTGCCATGGAAGGGGGAGAGATGGGGCCCATTTGCTCCTATTTCTATCCCTGCTTTGCTAAATCAGCTTGTGGCTGTCATAAATCCATTATCTTCACCCACCTCAAGCCCAAAATTCTCTTTTCAAAGGGTTTCTTTCTGTTGGACTGGTTTGTCTTTTAAGTTTTCTGAGATGTTTGAAGAATTCTTCTGGAGCTTTCTCTTCTCCAGGATGAGCACCCCCAGCTTTCTCTCTCCAGAACAGAGGTGCTCCAGTCCTTGGGGCATTTCTGTGGCTTGCCCTGGATGTGCTCCAATAGATTCATGTCATTCCCATGCTGAGGGTCCCCAGAGCTGGATGCACCATTTGTGTGGGGATGTGCTCATGATTTCCTGGAGCAAATTACAGCCTGGTAGGTTTTTATTTTTTCCCCCTCTATAATTTTTGTCTATCTGTGTGGTCCCCAGCCCAGCAAAGCTTCTCACGTGCAGGAGAGCACTGGCCCGTGGCATCCCTGCTCTGCTGGGAGAGCTTTCCCATCTCCCTCAGGCAGTGCATGGCAGCAATAGATATAATGGACTCATTTGGATAATTTAGTACTTGCTTAGTGTATCTGGTTTCTCTAGTGACACTCTGACATTCATGCTTGACTTCCCCACCTCTCAGATAATAAATGAAAGAGGTTTCACCTTGTTGGCAGGGCTGGCATTGGGCCCATTATCTTTCCCGACGTTGTGTACTCGAGAAATTAAATTACCTGGTTTCCTGGCTACCTCCCTAATGAATGCCATTAATTAATATGCTTTTCAAAGGAGGTGATGTGTTTATCCTTAATCCAAGGGAGAATCTCTTTCCTGGCCTGCCTGTGAGCTCAGGTGGGAGTAGGTTGGTCAATTTGCAGGAGACTTGCCCGCATGGGTGCTCCCCAAACGCGCCCTTTGGCTCACAACTTGTTTTACAGTGCTTTATTTTCCTTTTTTTTTTTTTTTTTTTTTCTTTTTTTTTTTTTTTTTTTTTTTTCTTTTTTTTTTTCTTTTTTTTTTTTCTGGAAGATCTAGTCCCAAAGCATGCAGGTTAATGAAAAGGATGATTAACTCTGCAGGGGGTGGAACAATGTGGCAAAAATGTGCTGCTCATTCTGCAGAGAGAAGATGGATGGAAACGTAGCCTGGTCCGCTGGTAGGAATTACTAGGAAAATGTGGACCTGACAAACTCTCTCCCTTTTTTTTCCCTTCAAATCTCCTCTCCCCAGTGGAAGTGGCAGGCCTGTTTATGGGATGGTTTTGATCATCCTGCTGGGTGGAGATAAATGAGCTGAATTAAGGAGGAACTCAGAAGCTCAGGGCTGGGGCAGTGGGTGCCGGGGTGGTTGTAGTGCCCATATGTATTTGCCTAAGTTGGCACTGGAGTGAGAATGGGAAAACTGGGGAATATTGAGCTGGGATGGTGCCTGGCCTCCACCACAGACAGCAGTTTTGACAGGGTGGTAGGGGATGAATTTATAAGGGTGCAAATTGCCCCTTTGGAGCTGTCCCAGTGCCTTGGCAAGGGAGGAGTTTGTCAGAACCCAGGACATCTCTCTAGCAGCCCTGGGTGGTCTGAGACCCTGGCAAGAGGTCCTGAGACCCTGGCAAGAAGTCAGAAATACAACTGCCTTTGGTTTTAGCCCATGGGAGCGGTTACCAACCTTGTATGAAGAATTACAAACCACAAGAGTTTGATTAGAGCAATAATTAGCTTATCACCAGGTGATAATGTAGAATTTTTGGGGTTCATAAAGGAGGTTCAAGGAGGCAAGATGGAGGAATTTGGGTGTGTCCCTGCCCTTTTCCTTCCTCTTTTTGCCCTCCATCTTCTGCTGGGGTGGTGGCACTTTTGGATTGGTTTAATATAGAGATGCAGTGTCTAACATAGGTGATAGGTATTGGTATGCTACTATAAACACAGATCACATAATATTTGGTATAAAAGGTTACGACTGCCCTCGGGGTGGTCAGCTGACAACAATCCAGCACTGTAGCAGCACCCAAGCCAGGTGAGAACTAAATGTACCAGATAAGAAATAATAAACAACCTTGAGAACCTACACGGACACATCCCTACTCTCTTTTCTGGCACCAGGGCTTGGGAGGAGGACTTTCAACAAACATCTCAGGGGTTATCAGCCCAAGAACTGAGAGAGTTGAGTAGGACCTGGTGCAGCACCTGGCAGCTCGGGCTGTGGTGGGTGGGAGCTGTGCAGGAGCAGGCAGAGGGGTGCCAGGGCTCTGTAGGGAGGAGCAGCCCCCCAGAGCAGACAGCAGTGACATGCTGCATGTCCCTGGGACAGAAGCAAATCCCTTGGGATTGCTCAGCCTGCTCTGTTTCCCCTGGCGCTCCAGCACTGATCAGTCCCAGTGGATGTTGGTGTTTCAATCCGTGCTTCAAGTCTCACCGAGATCAATACCTCACAAAACAGAGCTCTTGGGGTTCTTTACCCCTGCTGCAGTGCCTGGAGATAGCTGCTCTTCTCCTGGCAACCCTGGCACTTCTGCTGCTGCCTCTCGTTGTGATCTGTGGTGGTTTTTTTTGCAGGGAAAGACAGAGAGTGTCCTTTGAGACACTTGCAGCTGACGTGAGTCACGCTCCTCCCAGGAAAGGCTGGATTTTGTTCTCTTGTGGCAGGACAGCCACACCAGAAAGCTTTAGCAGGCAAGGAGGTAGGTTGGCCCCTCCAGGGGGAAACTTTAAATAACCCTACACAAGATGATGGAGGCTCATGGGTTGGATGTTCCAGTACTTGGTATGGAAGGTGCTCGGAATAACTCCTCCCATGTTTGGTGGCTGGGATGATCTACGCTATGGTCAGAAGGAAAAGATGAATTGCAGCCCTGGGGCTCAGCCTCCTGTTCTCTTGGAATCAGCATGACTTGGACTGTCAGTCTTTAAGGAAAAGTCTCTTCAGCAGGAAGCCAGGTGCAACACCAGTAATTGTAGCTGGTGCTTTAGCTAGAGCTGTCTGCAGAGCTGGTTTAAATAGAAATAATGTCCTTTAAGCTGTTGAGCTGATACTTTTGTCCCTCATGCACTGAAGTTTTACCTGTGTACACTTGAAATTCCTGATCCTCTTTTCACTTTCTTATCACCTTGCTAAAAGGCACTTGGAAGAGCAGTTGAAAATGGAATAAGCCCCTTTACCATTTTCTCATGTTATTAAACTCCCTTGAAGAGGGTTTGGATCCCATTCTTCCCAACCCCTATTGCACAACTCCTTTGGTGACAGAGTTTGACTTCTCAGCTTCAAGACACCTCTGTTTAAGCAGAAAGCTGCAAATAGAGGGTTTTTTTTAAACTTGTATTTGCTGAGTTCATGTACACTCAGCTTGACTTCTCATGGACACATAATCACAGCCATAATCACAGCTCAATCTGGTTTTAATTGTTGCTAATTAATTCTTAGCAGTGTTTAAATCTTGTGAACTAAATGGATTAAAAAAAAAAAAAGGCATCTCTGTTTCACCAGACTTACACACTTGCTCTTTTAAGGGTTCAGCTCCATACTAGCAGCATTAAAATGCTTTTTCCCAGACTTGTGGCTTCTAAAATAACTGAAGGTTGTGAATAAAAAAATTAATGGATTACTACATGTGTAACTTGCCAGCTGTGGGCATCAGGAGCGGATCCTACATTTCTGGAAGCAGCCTTCAAACTGAAGGCACAGCAGCTCCAGGGAAAAGCAGATGAGGGCATCATGCTCCTTGTTTCTATTGGAAATCTCATCAGAGAAAAAACCTCCTGGAAATCATAAAATTGTGGAATAGTTTGAGCTGGGAGGGACCTTAAAGCTGATCCCATTCCACCCCTTCCCTGGTCAGGGACACTTCCCACTATCCCAGGTTGCTCCAAGCCCCCTCCAGCCTGGCCTGGGACACTTCCAGGGATGCAGGGGCAGCCACAGTCAGGAATTGCTTTCTAATACCCAATCAAAGTCCAATGTAAACCCTTTTTCAGTTGGTTGAGGCTACGCTGAGCTCTGTGCTCCAGCAGCAGGACGGGTGACATTCACTGCCCGTGTGGCTGTGCCTCGGGAGGTGCAGGGGAGCTCCAGGGGCTGCCTGAGCTGCCAGTGGGGTCTGTGCTCTGATGCCTCTTTGTTCAGGTGCTGGGACAAAGTTCTGTGCTGTGGGGAAGCCACACAAACACTTACAGTGAGATGGATTTGAGATCCTGACTTCAATCACCAGCTCTTGAAAGATATGGTACACATATATGTGTGTGTGTATATATAGAGATGTGTGTGTGTGTATATATATATATTATATAAAAGATATATAATATAGACTATATATTTTATATATAATATATAATATATAAAATCTATGTAATATACACTATATATAATACATAATATATAATATATATTTTACATATAATGCCTATTATATATAATATACAAAAACCTATTATATACCTATTATATATAATTTTAATATATAATAACTATTATATAGTTATATTATATAACTGTATAACATATATATTATAGTTATATTATAAAAGTTATTATATATAACATACCTATTATACATATTATCTATTATATTATATATATTATATTATATATATAATATATATAAATATATTATATATATAATAGATATAAAAATAATATATAAAATATAAAATTAATACATATTTATCTATAAAGATATTAAAAATTATATCTGTAAATCAAATATATTTTATCTATAATATTTATTTATTTATTTATCTATTTATTTATTTATTTATTTATCCCGCGCAAAAAATCTGTTTAGAGCCTTCCTGTTCTATTGCTTTTTCCAAGGGTTTTTTTTTCCTTCCAACCTTGAGAGAAGCGGCATCCCTGAACCATCAGCTGGGGGTGGCCGTGGTAGCTGCTGGCCGGAGGTTTTTGAGGGCTCGGTGTGTTTAAGCCCCGGGCACCGGGGGCTGCTGCTGCTCCCTGTGGGACGCTCCACACCAGGAAATATTTCTCCCGGCTAAACCCCGTTCCACCAGCAGAGGCCGATATGCCCATGCGCTTGGGAGCAGCGAGCTCACACCAAAATACTGACATACGGACACACCAAAACCTTCCCAGCCTGCCTGGGGTGGTCTCCGTACCCCAGCATCCCCAAACTGCCTCTCTCTGTACCCCCGCATCCCACTGGTGGGGTTCCCGTGTGGGTTTTGTTATTTGAGTAAAAAATAAAAATAAAAATAAATTTTAAAAAATTAAGAAAAGGTAGGAAGTAGCCAGGTGGGGTGGAAGAAAAAGCCAAGCTGGTGGCAGGCACTGGGAGGTTTTATTAACCCGGTGCTGCAGCATCAGCCAGCAGCTCCCACAGCATTCCCTCTGTCCAGCAGCTCCCTCAGCATCCCCTCTGCCAGCAGTCCCCACAGCATTCCCTCTGTCCAGCAGCTCCCTCAACATTCCCTCTGCCCAGCAGCTTCCACAACATCCCCTCTGCCCAGCCCGGGGTAATCTCCTGCATTGCTCATGGGCATGGCAGAGAAATGGAATGCCTCAGCCAAAGGAATCCTTTGGTATTTGTTTTTATGGTGGCAAATAAATTCTTTTTCCAAAGGAGGTGGACTCTGTGAGTACATATATATATGTATATAATAAGTATGTGGTGTGCTGGGCTGCAGGGAGTACTTCCAAGGAACTATCCAGAGATGGAGGTAGAGCCTGCTTTAATGCCAAGAGCATGCACAGGAAAAAGAAAAAGAATCTAAGGCTGTGTGCCTGGTGTTTCAGATGCCCTGGCCAGAGCAGAGAGTGCCTCAAACTCACCCAAAGCTCTCGTAATTGGAGGTCAATTTATTTTCTTTTCACATTATACCTCTACCTGAACCCCCCACCACACCCACAGGGGAAGCAAATTAAAGCAGATGGTTCATAAAAAATCTGGGAAAGTGCTTTGCCTGTGGCTGACCTAAGTCTTGCTGACTGCCTCTTGCAGCCACTTTCTTTTCCTTCATCTCCATGGGCTGTGTTGGTCACCAAGAGAACACTAAAAACACAGACCATGCATGCAGACACTGAATTTATTCTTTTCTTTTCTTTTCTTTTCTTTTCTTTTCTTTTCTTTTCTTTTCTTTTCTTTTCTTTTCTTTTCTTTTCTTTTCTTTTCTTTTCTTTTCTTCCTTCCCTTTCCCTTTCCCTTTCCCTTTCCCTTTCCCTTTCCCTTTCCCTTTCCCTTTCCCTTTCCCTTTCCCTTTCCCTTTCCCTTTCCCTTTCCCTTTCCCTTTCCCTTTCCCTTTCCCTTTCCCTTTCCCTTTCCCTTTCCCTTTCCCTTTCCCTTTCCCTTTCCCTTTCCCTTTCCCTTTCCCTTTCCCTTTCCCTTTCCCTTTCCCTTTCCCTTTCCCTTTCCCTTCCCTTCCCTTCCCTTCTCTTCTCTTCTCTTCTCTTCTCTTCTCTTCTCTTCTCTTCTCTTCTCTTCTCTTCTCTTCTCTTCTCTTCTCTTCTCTTCTCTTCTCTTCTCTTCTCTTCTCTTCTCTTCTCTTCTTTTTTCTTTTCTTTCTTTTCACTTCCTTTGTTTTTATTTCATTTTATTTTATTTTATTTTTTAATTTTTTTAAAAAAAAATTATTTTTATTCTTTAAATTTGTCCCCAGACTGTGCAAGAAAAATGAGGAAAAAATCTTCCCTAGCCACAAGTGCAGAGCAGCATGTATTGAAAAATAACTTCTGAAACAGGAGGCTTCCCTGCATCTGCTTTGGGCAGGAGGCTGGAACAAAAGTTCCTAAGGTTTCTTTGGGATGTGTCAGCTGTGTTGCACAGCACTTGGGCACAGGCATCTGGATTTTACAATAACCAAAATGGGAACAACAGAGAAGAGAATGAGCTAAAGAAAACATGTGTTGATGCATTGCCTAATATTTAGGTAGTAATTTCTGTTATTAATCATGTAATTACCTAATAATGGGTACCTCCAGGTTTAGCACTGGACAGGTTTTTGCACCTTTAGAAAACAAGTTTACAGGTGAGTCAGGGCCTCAAAAAGACAAATGTTGAGTACCTCTTGTACTCTACCAAATCTCTTATAATTCAAGAAATCTCCCTGGAACATGATGCTCTGCTGGATTCTGCCCTGAGTCTTTTAGGGAGGGAGGATTTGGGAGAATCTCTTGCCGAATGAGGAGATAAAGTATAAACCCATATAAATACTGTTGACAGTTGTAACTAATGGTTCTCACCGATAGCTTGGTTGCTTTTCTGTTTCTGTAGTTCTTTATGCACCAATAAATCCTATTGTTCCTCTCCCAGCTGTTATTCACACAAAGAACAAAAGCGAGATGGAGCGTTCTCAGCACATTTCTTTTTAATTAAAATGAAACGACAGACGAAGGAAGAGTGTGGGGCAAAGTCGGATCAAGACATGGTAAATGTCTCTTTTCTCCTGTCACTTCAGCCTGTTTGATAGAGGGGATTTATCTCTGCCTCTCACCTAAAGCCCTTCTCTACTGCACCAGGACAAAATGAGGTGCAAGCCTGGAGTTATCTCAGAGGGATGGCTCTCCCTGGGACAACTGTCCTGGTGCTCCAGGGTGCTTTTAGTGCCTCAGATTGTTCTTCATGACACATGAGGCTGATGCCTTGAGTTTTAGGTTTCATGTTTTTCAGGTTCAGTGCTGCCCAGGGGTGCAGTTCTGAGCCTCACATTCAGTGCTGGTGAGCTCTTGTCACAGAGCAGGGACACAAAGCAAATCCTTTTCCTGCTGAGGACCAAGGACAACTTTTAGGCCCAAAAGCACAACCAGGGGTGGCTGAAGGGAGGAACAAGGGAGGGAAGGATGGGACCTCACAACCTGAATCTGGAATTGGACAATTAAACCCCAATATGCAAATGGACCAAAACTTATAAAAATGTAAGACCTCATGACCTGTCAGCCATTTTGTGACCATTTTGTGACCATTCTTAGTCCACCTTGGGTGTAGCCCTGGTCAGGCCCTGTCCTGCCCAAGGTGGATCCTGGAGGCCTTTCAATAAATCCCTGCTTTATTCTCCAGCTCGGTTCAATCTCTGTTCCAGGTCAGCCTTCCCAGGGTATCAAGGCATTAATTGCAATATTTCTGCAAGGTAGATGGGTTTTGTCCCTCCTTGTGGCTGCACCAGCCTGGGGCAGCTCCCAGAGGTGCCATCAGCATCCTAAATCTGAATCTTCCAGTGCAGAAGGAGAAAAGGGCATTTCTCCTACTCCAACAGCTCTGCTGTTAAAGACAGGTAATTTTTTCTTTCTCAGTGAAGTTGGTTTAACACTGGCCCAGGGTGCCCAGAGCAGCTGTGGCTGCCCCTGGATCCCTGGCAGTGTCCAAGGCCGGGCTGGACAGGGCTTGGAGCCCCCTGGGATAGTGGAAGGTGTCCCTGCCAATGGCAGGGGGTGGAATGGGACAAGCTTTAAATGTCCCTTCCAAACCCTTCTGTGATCCTCTGCTGTCAGCATTTTGCTGCATAAAGTTGGAGCTGTTCAGAGCAGCAGCTCTCAGGGACTTGTGATGAAGTGTTTACCTACTAAAAACATAACAAAGATATGAGCCTCACTTTTCTCAGGGATTCCAAGGTTTTTATTTTTCTGAAGGCGTGTTTCTCTTCTGTGCTGTGGATTTTCTTTTTTTTCCCTTCTTGCTGGAGAGGTCTGGCTTTTCCACATCCAAAACCTAAATCCATCTCCCAAATTTAAGCTGAAATATTTACGCCTGCAGTTTCTGTGTGCTGCTGGCTGTCCCAGAGAGGGGAAAGGTAACAGCTAGGAATACACTGAGCTGCAAAGCATCAGTCTGGGAAAATGTGCTGCATCATCAAATATCCCTGCAGGATCCCTGGGATCCTTGGGACTGGCACCATCCACATGCCTGGGTGGTTCCTTTGGGGCAGGGGCTTGCTGAGACAATTGTTCCATGCCTGCTTTTAGAAGTGACATGCTGAGATGCACTTTCTGCCTTTCTGCTGCTTTCCAGAAAATGAGGACCTGGAAATAACCAGGGAATTTCAGGCACGATGCAGGTCCTGTCATCCTGGGAGTTTGGCAAGTCTGAGCTGTATCATAAGGGGCAACAGTGATTATTTTATTTTCTTTATGACTTTAAGAGCCAGGAAAAAGCCATTCTCATGTTTAATCCCAAAACTGTGCTTTAACCTACTTGGAAGCTCTCCCTGAATAATCCACTTTATGACCCTTAAAAGAAAGAATTTCATTCAGCAAACAGAGACCATTAAAAATACAGTGCTTTCTAAAATATTATCCGTATTAAATTGTTGGAGAGTGGTGCCAAAGGACTGCTGAGGAGGGGGGGACAGACCCACAGCAACCCTGCAGCCTCTGGGCCTGGTGCTCTCCACCCACTCCTTCCCAGGGCAGTGGCACTGCCATCCTGTGTGGGCTGCACATCAAAACATCTGCTCCTTGTGCTCCTGATAACCCAACCCTCCTGCCATCCTCTCCTCCAAGCTGGGTCATGGAAGCCACCAGTTCTACCATGCACATGAAAGTTTAAAAGTTTTAAATCATGTACATGAAAGACCCATCATGGACGAAACCTCTGACTCACTGATAGTACATCATTAACCTGGGCAGCACAGCGTCAAGCAAATCACATTTAATTTATCACTTGGATAAAGGCAGCTGTGGGCTGAGTTATCCCACAGACTGAGTGGGTGGTACAGGAGGTTCTGCATCATCATCCTACAACCCTGCCATAAATCCAGCTCCTCCATTACTGGGATTTAAAGCCAGGCTGCCTGCCCTGCTTGCTTTATGTACACCTCATCTCCACTGGAGGAATTCAGCATGGTTTTTCCAAACTATAGCTTTTTATTAAACCTAATTTTCTGTGATAAAGCCCATAACAGCACTTTTGAAAGAAAAAAGAAGATATTATTTTTCTTCTTTTCTGTTCTCATTCTGTCAGACTTTAAATCATCAGCTCCTGACTGCAGCTGAGATTGATCCAATCTCATGGTGTTTGTCCTTCCCTTATCTGCCACGAGAGCCTGCTGGAACCCAGGGCAGAAGTGGGGTGCTGGGCAGAGTTTATGCTGCAGTGTCCTTCCAACTGTGCTGTTACATCAGTTATTTTTTTTCCCTTCTCTTTCCTATCTCTCCTCAGTATTTGCCCCTGGAAGCAGTCAGATGGGCATATTTGTGCTCGTGCTCAGTTATTAATCTAAGTTTTGTTTCTATTTGGTTGGCCAACACAGGCTGTTATCAGGGCACCTTGTTTCCAGCACACTCAGTGGCTTCTTCTGACTGTTGTATTTATTTGTTGTCAGTATTTGGAGGTTCTGGTGGTAGGCACAGCACAGTAATGGGCTGGAGGAACTGGCTGCAGGAGTGAATTGTTGCTGCCATGACATCTCCAGGCAGAGGTCCTGGGGGTATTTGTCTTTTCTGGTCACTGGCATGGCTGGTCAAAAAAAAAAAAAAAATCCACATAAAGATGAGACCACTGTTATCAGTAAGGTGATCCTGACACCATGAATAATGAAGAGGAAATGCAGACCAGTGAGGTATGGTTGCTTGGTGGGTCTCCTTTTTCACCCGTGCATCTGTCTTATAACCACATAAGTAATTTTTCATGAGGTTTCTGGAGCTGCTACATGCCATGAGGAGGAGAAATGTCTTTGTTTTCCCCTGGCCTGGGCTGGCATATGAAGGACAAGAAGTGACTTGAGCACGTGCCCTCACCTGACCAATTTTCCAGGGAGCTGCAGCCTTGATTGGCACGTCCTGATACCCTAGACCCAGATTGTCAACTGACCCTGAGTGGAGCTCTGAAAAAAGAGGAGAAAGTTCTCAGCAGACACCAATGAATAAATAATAGTAAGGAAAAGCAGAGAAACCCCAAAGAAAAGGAGAGGCAGAAGAGACAGGAAGGTGCCTCAGTCAAGGAGGTGGAGGAAGGCAGGGAGAGGCAGAAAGAGAGTGGGGTTAGGAAGGGACTCTGGGACATATCCACACCGAGCCAGTGGGGAGGAAGGACATTGTGAAACAAGGGCAGCCCAGCTCCAGGCAGGGAGAGGAGGACTAAAGGGTTTTGGCAGCTGCAAAGGTGGCAGAAGATTAAGGCAATCCCAGAGAGCTGTTAAAAGGGCAGGGGAGCAAAACAATGACATGAAAGAAAAGACTGAAAAGAACAAAACAGAAGAGGAGGAAGAGGAAGAGGAGGTAGTGGAAGAGGTAGCTGAGGAAGATGGGGAAGATGAAAGCCAGGAGAAAAAAAGCAAGAAGAAATCAAAGTCTGAGGACTCAGAGGCTGATGGGGAAGTGAAGAAAAAGAAAAAGAAAAAAACCAAGAGAAGAGAGTATAGCAGTGAGGATGAAGATGACTATGAGCACAGAAAGAAAAAGAAGAAAAAAGGCAAAAAAAGCAAAGACAAGAAGAAGAAGAAGGGTGACAAGTCCAAGAAAGGGAAGATAGACGATAATTTTTTGGAGATGTATGAACAGGAGCTTCGGGACTATCATTCTGACTCCTCCAATGCCACGGAAGATGAGTACAACAAAAAAAAAGGTCAGCTCCATCTTTCCCCATCTCCCCTCTCAAGCAGGCACTGTTGGCCATGAAATGCCCTTGCTGGGTTCCTTCCTGGGGTGCAGGCACTAGCTACTCCTGTGTGGGTCACACTTTTGTTATTTTATTTATTTTATTTTATTTTATTTTATTTTATTTTATTTTATTTTATTTTATTTTATTTTATTTTATTTTATTTTATTTTATTTTATTTTATTTTATTTTATTTTATTTTATTTTATTTTATTTTATTTTATTTTATTTTATTTTATTTTATTTTATTTTAATTAAGCCCTGGCACTTCACCTCTCATCACTGTTGTTTCCCCATCAGTTTATTGTGGGGTTGTTACCTTCTTTTCTTCATGTTAGAGCTGGGATTCATACATGGGAGTAGTAATTTTGCGTTTGGACTCAGATGTTTATTAATTCTTATCTATAAGAATTGTGTACAGTCTCATGAGTCGTGAGTTCTTGCTAACTGGGTAGAAAATGGCTGTGTCTAACTCCTTCCAAGGTCTTCTAAGCACTAATTATCCAATAACGAGATGACATCTATATTATTTATACTTTTAACCCAATAATTGACCACCCAAGATCTGCAATGTGGACATTTTCACCCAATAAGAAAAAAACACCCAAACCAAGAGGAAGAAGGTGAAGAAGGAGGACTTAGACAACACCTTAAATCCTCCATATTGCCCCCTATATATTATTATATACTAAAACCTTAAATCCTAAGTTTTGCACCCTGTAAGATCACACAATTCTATTCAAACTACACACCCACAACCCCAGTGCTCTCACTCAATTACAGAAACCTGTTCCATGGCCTCAAGTGTAGTGTTCTCTTGAGGGTCAGTGCCTTTCAGCACAGAAAGCCTGAAATTCTCAGCCTCCAGAATTCCAGCAGTTTATGAGAGTCACAGCACGTGTCGTGTGTGGCAGCTGGGAGAGCAGAGCCTGCCTGAGGAATGGCTCAGCACTCCACACTCGTGGTGTGGCTCTAGGTTAACTGCACCTGATGGGCTCTCTAGTGGTGACAAATGGCTGGGAAAAGGAAAAATTGTTCCCTTCTTCTGGTGCAGAGGAGTGAGTCCCTCACAGATACGCTGTGTTCAGGCCAGGCACAAAACCTGCTTCATTTGTGATGGCCCCTGAGGGGTAGGGAGGCTGCCCCACCTCATACTACTTTTTTTTAATATAGCTGAGCAATAATAATTCACCATTTTCAAAGACATGTTTGTAATAATTTCTCCACGGTCTTCTGACATTAGATATTGGGAAGAAATTCCTGGCTCTGAGGGTGGTGAGGCTCTGGCACAGGGTGCCCAGAGAAGCTGTGGCTGCCCCATCTCTGGAAATGTCCAAGGCCAGATTGGACAGAGTTTCAGCTATTCTCTTTACTGTGCATCATGCTGCTATTCTTCCTGCTTTGAATCAAACAAAGCAGATTTTTTTGTGTGACTTATTTGGAGGCTGCTGCTGCTTTTCTCCCAAAGGACCATTGAGTGAAATGACTCTTGCTGGTCAGGCTCTGGAGAATTGTGTGACCTCTGCAGAAGCCTCCCAGAAGCTTTGGGGATGTCAGCTGCCTTTGGTGCTGGTGAATATTCAGTAGAGATAAATTTCAGTGCACAAGCTGTGATTCCTTTTGCTGTAAAAAAGAAAAGAGAGAGATGTTATAAATGTTTCATAAGGAGGGAGCCAGTGCTGCCTGTGTCATCTGATGTCCTCTTTATCTTATTGTATTAGCAAACAAGAAAAGGGATCCCCCCATCAAGTTCAATCGATGACTGAAGAACAAGGCAAATCCAGCTCCTGGGGACAGGAAAACAAAAGATATCAAGTGACTGGGTGATAGTGTATCTGAGAAAATTAAAGCAGAGATAGCAGTCATTTTTAACTAAATTGCAGCTGTTGTCCATTCCTGTGATCGTGGTGTTAATGAGATTGGTTATTTATTAATAAGTGTTTGCAAAGTTATTTCTACTGTAGAGTAAGGAAAGCTACAGGGAGACTTCATTGTGGCTTTTCAATGTTTACAGGGGACTTAAAAGATGTAGAGAGGCTTTTTACCAAGGGCTGTAGTCACATGATGGGGGGAATGGCTTTAAACTTAGAGGGTAAGTTTGATTGAACATAAAGGAGAAATTCTTCTCTGAGAGGGTGGTGAGGCTCTGGCACAAGTTTTCAAGAGCAGCTGTGGCTGCCCTGTGCCTGGGAGTGTTCAAGGCCAAGTTGGGCAGGGCTTGGAGCAACCTGGGATGGTGGAAGGTGTCCCTGCCCATGGCAGGGGGTGGCACTGGTTGATATTTAAGGTTCCTTCCAACCCAAACCATTTTATGATCTTGAGCTGACAATAACAGTGCAAATGTCCAGCTGTGTAATACACATTTAATCAGTGGAATCCAGAGAGTGTTCACACAGCTCCCAGGCTGCCCAAACCATCACTGAAGCTTCTACAGATCCCTGAGGGTCAGGTGTGCTTCAGAGACAAACTCTTAAGAGAAATTTAATTCTTTTTTTTCCCCATACTTTTCTCTTGATATCTCAGGTCTTGTCTGTGATAGGGAAGAGTGAGGCTGGCATGATTATTTATCCTCCCATTCAAGTCTGTGGTCATAGAATTTTGAAGGGACCAAATGTCTCTCTGTTTTTTGGGTGACTCTTGCCAAAGTCATGGATATCTCTGTGTTGGTAGGGAGAAAGAAAATGTTTCTCTTTCCAAACTTGGTTTCATGCCATTAAATGTGTCTTGCTTCTGGCTGAATCAGTGGTTGCCACCTTGGTGAGTCCAGGCCCAGGGATGCACAGGGTGTGACAGATGGTGGAAAGCTCCTTCTGTCCCAAGTCACAGCAAAATGCTGATGACTCAGGAGAAGTTCAAGCTTCCCTCTTTGATGTGGCTCACCAAGAGGCATAACTCACTTCAGTGGAAAACAATCCATTTTTTGGACGTCCTCATGATGGTAAAATTCTCTGTTTTTCTTTTTGCTCCTCCTTTCTTTTTCTCACCAAGTTTCAGATATGGATAATGTGGGTATTATTATGCATATTATCTGTAAGTGGTGGGATTACCATCCCTTTAAGTGTTCAAAAAACCATGTGGATATGGCACTTGGGGACACTGGTTGCGGGTGGGCTTGGCAGTGTCAGGGAATGATTGGACTTGATGATCTTAGAGGGCTTTTCTATCCTCTGGAATTCTGTGATTCTCTGGTGCTTTGCCCTTCTTACACAATGGGTCAAGCTGGACTTCGGTGATCTTGGCAGTGTAACAATCATGACATGAAGAGAGCCACTCACCAAATTCATGTTTTCGTTAACATGGTGATGGAAGGGGGAAACAGCCACTGTTGATTTGTAGATATGCCAGCTGCTCATCACTCCCTTTGATGTGTGCCACTGGGTTTATTCTGTTAAATTTATCACACCATGGTCGTGATCGTGATCCCTCAGTGACTGCTGCAAAGGGTTACACAGGAAAAGCATTCAGGACGTGCTGAGCTTATTGCTGAGTTCTGTTTAATGCAATTTAGCAGGAGTGGAGGAGAGCAAGTGCTGTGCAGTGGCCAGCTCTGTCCCTGTGCTCTGCACAGAGCTGCTGTGATGCTTTTATAGACAACCACCAGCAGCAGAATCACCTTGTGTGCACCCTGCTCCCACTGATCTTCCCCAGCTGAGGCTTTGATTAATATTCTGAGTCAGGATGAACAAGGACTCCTCTTTGGAAGGCAGATATTATTTTTACTCCTTGGCACTAAAATGAGCTTGGGTTTTAGGCACAAAACATTCTGAGGAGAGCTTTGTGCCGGTGGCAATTTTATGTCTCGAGGGCCGGTGGGAGATGCAAACTGTGCCACTGAGGGAAGGTGGTACTGAACTCTTTGCACTCCCTTTGGAATTATGGATCTCATCTGCTTGCCTCCCAGCATCTCCCATAGCTGCAAATGATGACAGAAAAGATGTATTTTGAAAAGTTTATATCATTTTAAATGTTTGTAAGGTGTGCGTACATGCCTGGAATAGAGAAGGCTTCAGAACTTGAAGAACTTTGATTGAGCCTTCCAGTACCCGAAGGGAACCTACAGGAGAGTTGGAAAGGGACTATTTACAAGAGCCTGGAGTGACAGGACAGTAGGGAATTAGTTCATACTGAGGGAGGGTGTGTTTAGAGTTAGATGTTAGGAGGAAATTCTTCTCCATGGAGGGAGTGAAACACAAGATCTCCCATCCCTGAAAGATTTCAAGGGCAGCTTGGATGGGGCTTGGAGCAACCTGGGATAGTGGAAGTGTCCATGGCAGGGAGCTTGGGACTAGGTTGTCTTTGAGGTCCTTCCCAGCCCAGGCCACTCTAGGATTCTCTGAACCAGCACAGAAGTTCACTATTGTGTGACAGAACAAGCCAATACCAAATTAGTTGTGATACTGAAATGTTGATTAGTTTCAGGAGCACTTGGTAATAATTTTTGTGTGGGTGCTAAAAAAAATCTTTGTGCCTGCCTATTAGACACCCCTGCCACACACTTGTGTACTCCCACGGGAGAGCTGAAGTTACCTGGAGGTGGCATGCTGAAACAGGGCCTTGCAAATTGGAAATGAGTGATTAAAATGCTGGGAAAGGGGCCTTGCAAGGAATCTTCACAGTCCATGATAAGCCATGGACTTGGAGCAGGGAATGTCACTAGTCACTGGTGTGGAAAATCAGTGTCATAAAGCAGATGAATGCAAATAAACCTTTTTGGAGCCAGTTCCTGCTGGCGTCTGGAGGTTTGCAGATGTCACCTCCCCTCTGCAGGTGTGTGCTCAGCCAGGTGCAGGCACAGAGCCGGGGGGAGTGAGCACTTGTGCTCCCCCACTCCTCCCTCTGCCAGGGCAGGACCCCAAACACAGGCAGGATTCATTCTTGTTAGGCAGGCATGATCCATTTGGGATGGCTCAGCCCAGCTGGCAGCCCCAAAAACAGCCTCCAGGAGCAGCTGTGGGTGCCAGGCTGCCAAAGGCTCTGCGCAGCTGATGTGAAACCCACACCCGCGAGCAGGAGCGGCGCTGCTGCTCCCCTCACACCCAAAACAATCAGATCTGAATGGAGTGGAGAGCTCGGTTTTATAGAGCTCCGTTTTATGCCCTTAATTGCCTGTGGGTGCCTTTTAGATTGAGTGTTTGGGTTTGGACTTGAATAGGAAATACCTGAGAGCTCCCGGAGAGGAACTGAGAGAGCTCGCACTGAGAATTGGTGTGAAATGCAGATCAGAATGCCCTGTCCTAGCTGTGCTCCCCACAACACAGCCTGGATTCAATTAGCTGCAGCATCCAAGGAGCCCTCCCTGAGGAAGGTGACCTTTGGAGGGTGCAGGACTAGAATTTGATCACTTTGAAATAATTCAAGAATATTTTGGGGTTTTTACCTTTCCCTTTTCCCTTGTATCCCTCTTGCCTTTTCCTCTTTCCTCCTTTAACAATCAAGATTCCTATGTCTTTAAAACATCCAAGCTTTGCCTGGGTAGTTTTTCATTCTCTTGTTTCAGAAAGAGAACTGAGGAGATGCTTTTGCTCACAGGTACAGCAGTTCCTCTACTGGCACATCAAATTCCCGGTTTCAGGAGTGCATTGATATTTTAAGGATCATTAGTTTTGTTCCCATTTATACTTTGTTAAATATATATCTTCTAGGCCCTCTGTGAAGCTGTTTATCATCCTGTCCCTGGGAATTTGGACTAATACCTGAATACTGTTCCATTAAAACAGCAGAATTGCCTCCATCAGGATGGAAAATCCATGCAAAAAATAAGACTGAGCTACAAGTGGCTAAGCACAGAGAGGAGGCCTGGGCAAAACAGTATTTTATTCCAGCCCACGAAAATCCCAAAGCCTCGGGTGAGGTGGTTTAACCATCTGAGCCCCAGGAAAGCAGAGAATCATGGTGGGTTTGGTGTCAAGAGCCTCTGGGCACTGCTGGGATGTGGTGATTTACTCAGGGTTTGTGTCAGCTGTCAAAGTTGCAATCAGGATGTAGCTTCCAGATTCACAACAGGTTTTTGTCTGGTTAAGGCTTCCTCTTGGCTGACTATTGCTACTCCAAGAAATGTTTATTTATTGTCAGTGCCTCGTGGGTGCAGCTATTTCTCCAGGCATTGTCAGAGGGGTTTTTCTTCCTTGCAGCACAATGACACCAATACCTGAATGGCAGCACTTAAAGGAAGACTGAAAACAGTAATTGTGACTTCTGTTGATGGATTTACATGTACTGCAGGACAGGCTGGACACATATCACTGAGGAGTTGTGCATTGTTGCTGTAATTGAAGGTGGTTGTTGGAAACTGGGTCTTTTTGGCACTTTGTCACCTGATGTTCAGATCTATTGTATTTTTCAGCGTCAGTTTGGAGTTCTGCATTTTATAGGCATCTGTATTGTAGTAGAATCTCAATCAGAATTTCTCTGTGAGCTGCAAGTGTTAATTAAGACATATTTGTAAAGAAGGCAGAGGTAGGAGGTGGGAAGGCTATAGCAATTGGTTTTTTAAAGTCCATTTTGAGGTGCTATTCAAATAGTAGAAACTCTGTGCCATGACTACTTAAATTGGGGAGTTGTTATTTATTCCTAGAATCATAGAATCCTAGAATGGTTTGGGTTGGAAGGGGCTTTTATAGGTTACATAATTCTAATTCTCTGCCATGGGCAGGGACACCTTGCACTGCCCAGTTTGCTCCAAAGCTCAGATAACCTAACTCATAAAAATATCCAACAATGCTCACGTAAAACACAGGGAACACACACAGCATTCATTACAAGCTTTGGTCAGGGATCATTCCCTGCTTAGGCCGAGCATCAGCCTGAAACACAGCTAGAAATCATCTCCCAGGAGCAAAATGTGCTGGTTCCTGACCCGAGGGTGACAAGGGTGCAGTGTCCCCCCGGGCTGGCAACCAGCCTGCCTGCTGCGGGCCGGCTGTCCCCGCTCACGGTGGCATCCAGACCTCACCTGCTGGTGGCTTTGCCAGCTGTTGGCTGCGTGGCTTTCTCAGCTGTCAGCCCAGTTGCTCTGCCAGCTGTTCCCCTCCTGAACACATTCCTGTTGGATTCAGTGCCTCGGGCCAAAGCGGTTTTGAAACAAGTCGGTGTGGGTGTGTTTTCCTCTGTGAAAACAGCTCAGCCGCTCCCCCGGAAAAAAAATAAAAGGTTGTGAGAAATGTCTTGCCTTGCTCATGTCAGGGAACATCCAACATCCAACACCTCCAGTGCTTCCAGGCCAGAGATGCTGGGCGGAATGGGCAATAAAAGAATCTTTGGTGAAATTGGTCTTCGTCCTACCTGGGTGTTGGGGTCAGGGCTGGCAAAAAGGAGAGCACGTCTCCTTGATCTTGGTTTTTCTCTGCCTGGGTGACTTAGAATAAGGTGGGGATCTTGTTAGAGTCTGGTGACATAGAACATAAAGCCACAGAATGGTTTGTGTTGGAAGGGATCTTAATGATCATCCAGTGCCACCCCCTGCCATGGGCAGGGACACCTTCCACTGTCCCAGGCTGCTCCAAGCCCTGTCCAGCCTGGCCTTGGACACTGCCAGGGATCCAGGGGCAGCCACAGCTGCTCTGGGCACCCTGGGCCAGGGAATTCCTGCCCACCCTCAAAGGGAAGAATTTCTCCCCAATATCCCATCTGTCCCTGCCCTCTGGCAGTGGGAAGCCATTCCCTGTATCCTGTAAACCCAGGCTGTTGTCCAAGGTTTCTCCCCAGCTTTTTTATACGATCCCTTCAGGCACTCTAAGGCTGCCAGGAGGTCACCCCAGACCCTCCTCTTCTCCAGGCTGAACTCTCCCAATGCTTTCAGCCTTTCCTCACAGGAGAGGTGCTCCATCCCTCTAACCACAGCCGTGACAGACAGCAGGGAATAACTTCCAGCTGCACACTGCAGACACATCGCTCTACCGCAGACTTTGTTCAGTGCTGCAGATAAAATCGATTTCATATTTTACCCAGGCTGTGCTGCCCTCCTCCCATTGGACAGAAATTTCTAATGTTCTTGTCAATAGTGGTGACTCAGAGACACCCCATGTCCTGGCAGGTCCTTCTTGCCTCCAAGAGGAGATGAAAGAAGTGGAACAGGTTTCTGTTGTGAGTGTCTCTCTCCCCTGAGGCACAGTGTTTTCCTCCAACACAATTTGAGCTTGAATAAAAAAGATGTTTATTGCTAAACTAATTCTACTTTACTGTTCCAGCAAAGAGCTAAGGTGTTTTTTTCCTGGTAGTGCTCAGGCAAAAAATACTCTTTAAGTGGTAGCTGGAGCACCAAAAGAATCGAGTTTGGCTTCCTACTGAGCATGAGAATGAAATGTTGATTTTTACAATAGCTGATGAAGTAAAACACACTCCAAGCCATGACTTCTCTGCCTGTGGGAACTGGCAGGACAGTGTTCAGCTTTGGATTTATATTTTAAGAGATAAATGATATTTCAGAGCTCGAGATAATGATACTTGTGTGTACCAGCACTAAGTTTGCTTAGGAGAAATCCTCCCTAATTCATGTCCGTGACAAGTCTCAAAATGCAAGATGCTATTAATTCTGCAATTCCTTGTATAAACTATGAATAGCAAAATGTGTAACAGTGTGCAACCAGTCCAAATATTTGTGGAAAAAAAAAATCCCTCTCTTTTGCTTTGAATAATTAATTTGGCATCCATGCCAGACTCAAAAGCTTCTTTCCATTAAGCACATAAAAAGCAGGCAATCTCTCATAGAGTGCGAGGCCCAAATCTGCTCACAGTTCTGAGGTACGAATCCAAAGCCATTGTGCTCAAGTCAATGCAGTTAGTCAGGATTTGCTTCAGAGTGAATGAGGGGAGAATTTGACTCATTTTGTGTATGACAAGAGATTATTGCAGAAATTGCGGCTCACTAAAAACAAACAGGCTCAGATTTAAAAGGCTCAACTTTGTGGTGGGTAAAGGATGGTCCTGATTAAACTGTAACCACCATAAGTATTTAACTGATGTGTTCACCATGCACAGAGCATTGTTTTGTCAAACATAACCTCTAACAGTCAGCACAGACCCTTAAAAACTTCCAAGTATTTTGCATAAATGTCAAGGTACTCTTCAGGTGCTCCAAGACAAACACATTCCAAAGTGCTTCAGGAGAAGCCAGAGTGATTGGTGCTTGGCATGAATCAACATGAAGTGAATATTGAGAATAATCAGTGAATTCCCAGCTGGAAGTGCAGCGAAGTGCAAACAGCCATTAGTGCTGCTGAGGTAAATGCATCCTGCTAAACAGATGCATCTGAAGGCAGCTCTGAAAGCCACAGTTTCAAAGCAGTTGGTATTGATTTGGGCTCATATTCAAGATGAATCACAGAATCCCAGGATGTCTTGGGCTGGAAGGGACCACAGTGGGTCCTCTGGTTCCATCTCCCTCCTCCAGCAGGGTCATCCCAAAGCACAGGACACAGGATTTTGTCTGGATGGTTCTGGAATATCTCCAAGGAGGGAGGCTCCACACCCTCCCTGGTCTCTGTTTCAGCCCCTGGTCACTGCACAGTGCAGAAGTTCTTCCTCACGTTCAGATGGAACCTCCTGAGGATCAGTTTCTCCCTGTTCCTCTTGTGCAATTGCTCTGCATCTCTGAGAAGAGCCTGGTCCTCTGACACATCCCTTCAGAAACCTGTGAGGTTTGCTTTCCCTCTTCCTTCCCCAAACTCCTCACTAACCTTTCTGTCTTATTTCACCTGCTTAATCATTCCTGTGCCACAGCCTTAAATTATTTTCTACCAAGGGCCAGTCTTGCTAGACAGATTTTAGGCATCAGCTCAGTTCTCCATATTCACCTCATGAGAACATGACCTGACAGGACCTGCAGTCACATAATTGATGTTGAGCAGTCCCATGCTGTTGGAGTCAGAAAAACCTGAATTTATCAGCCAAAGCACTCTTCTGTCCTGGAAATATTCCTTTCTTGGGCAGCTAAGGGAAGTTTCCTTGCTCTTGGTTAAAGTGTCCCAGTCTGCACTTGTCAGTGTTTATAGTTTTACAGTAATTTTAGGAGTCATTTTGAAGCGAGTGTTTCTCTTCTCTCATCATTGAATGGATGGATTTATATTATCCCACTTCATATTTACTATCTCCTTCTGCAAGGCAAGGAAACCAACGTGTGAGTGTTTCCAGCAGCGATGCAATGTAACCTGATACTGATTTTATGCTGCTTCCATCCTGCGCTTGAAATGACCATTTCTGAATGCTTATTTTCAACAAAGAAAGCACTGTCTGTAATTTCCTTTATTGAGCTTGTATTTGCCTGAGAAAAGCAGTAATGGGTTTGCAGTTCATGGCAAATCAGCCCTGTTTAGCTTGCTGGAACTTTCACCATCTTCTGAAGCCTTCGTGCTGGATAGATGAACAGTGCAGTCAGCTGGGGATTCAATATCTACCAGAGGAGATAAGTGAACTAAATTCCACTTGATTGAGATAATATTTGGAACAAAAGAGCCTGTATCAGTAAGTGTATTAAAGCTTTGTATTGACTCTGCCTGGCCCATTGGGAGAAAAGCAAGATTTTGGAGGCTGGGCTGAAAGTCAAGCATTCCCGTACTAACACTTTGGATTTCTGTAACTTGGCCCTGATCTGAGCACTCAGAACAGACTTTGGCCTTGGGGTGGGGTTGTCTGCCACCCAAAAGCACCGTGATGTAGGGGTCCTTCTGTGAGCCATGCAGCACGATGGGGTCCAGTCCTCTCTCCCTTGCCTTGGTGGTCCCTCTCTTGGGTTCCTCTAACCCATAAACCCAGCCAACATTGCTGGAATAGCATTCAGGAGTACCACAGATCACAGAGGGATTTGGGTTGGAAGGGACCTTTAAGAATATTTAATTCCAGGCCTCTGCCATGGGCAGGGAAACCCTCCACTCCAGCAGGTTGCTCCAAGCCCCATGGCAGGAGCATCCAACTGCTGGCTTCATGACCTGACCACTTGGGTGAAGACCTTTGGGGATCTTTTCCATGTCTGAAGGGAAGAGAATGACCAGTGAAAATACTTGGAGACATGGGAATGTCATGTCATGTTTCACCAAGAAGGAATTAGGGGCATCATGAGTGAGAAGTCAGACACGGAGAGACTAAGAAGCCTCTGCCAAAGTACATCTCAGTATGTCAAAACAGCAGGAATGTGTAAAAGGAGTTGGTTTTTAACATCACAGAGGCCAAAAGTTATTGCAAAGCTCTGAAGAAGCGCCATGGAGGAAAGCATTTGGTGAACATTAATGCCCATGATCCAGAAAATAATCATGGGGGTCGACCCTCCATGGGAACTTGGGTCTTTTGAGTGGTGGAGAGGGTGAAAAATAGAATGGGAAGACTGGAAATACAATGAGGCCATCCAAAAAGGAAGTAAGGAGCTTGGTGGGAAGACGTATGAAATTTATGTGATGCCTGAGAATTGAATTTCTGTGTTTTCCTAATGCTCCCTGCCACAACTGCAGCACTGAAGTAATAAATTTGATCCTTCTAACCCAGATGCCAGCTTTGGTTAGATAACTCCCATAGATATCCAATTTCAAGCATTTTAGTTAATTCAGTTTTATCATCCTAAATCACAAAATACAAGATGTTTATGCTTGGGATTTGCTAGCACTGGACATGTTCTCTCAAAGCCAGAATATCCAATTATTTAGGAACAAACTCGAGGGTGGTTATGAAATGTCAGTGACCTACAGGTCCTGTTGAACCATCTCATGGATGCTGGGGTACAAAATGTTGATCCCCATCCCAGCTCAGTATCCTTTTCTGCCTGCTGGGCCCTCAAGCTGCAGAGAAAATGACACCCATGAGCTGTCAGGGGCTGATAAAAAATTGAAGAAAAAAAATGTAAAGAAAAGGAACAATCCTGAATCTATACTGCTGAACTTCCATGCCTTTGAAGGAAGTCGCTAAATAATCTGCATTTGTCTCCTGCCTTTTGCAGAAGGAGCTGGCATCAATATCAGTATTAAACTTTAATTTTCTTCCTGCAAAGGAAATTATGGGCCCTGCATCCATGACATTGCTGGAAATCTGGGACATCAGTCATTTGCACAGCTGGCCATCCAGATGTAATGCTGGAAAAGGGGTGGCAGGGCTCCCTTCCCCTTCCAGCAGTGCCCTGTGACATGTGCCAAAGGCAGGGATGTGCTGAAGCCACCAACCCAGACCCTCCATTTGTCCCTCAGTGTAAAGTTAATTAAAATGGTGTTAACCACAGTGTATGCCTGGTAATGACATGAGCTAATCAAGCAGCACATCTGTCCTGGTGAAAACTGCTCATCCGTGAGCTGCCTGCCCACTGACGTGTACGGAGGCTGATTTTGGGGTTCTGAACCCAAAGTGCAGCTCATCAACTCGGGTTGCCATTGTTTTGCAACTGTGAGACTCTCATTGCAGAAATCCAATGAGGGATTTGATTTTTATTTGGGGGGAATCATGGTTTGGTGGCGAGTTTTGTCTGAGACAATGTCCCTGTATCCATCACCTCACTTGCTAGGGATTGAAAATTGGGAGTAGATCATCTTCTACAACATTTGCAAGGAAATTAAGATTAGTTGTACAGATGAGGTGATGTCAATTACCTGCACAGGTGCAGCAGACCAGCTCAGGAATGGGTTTCACTTGATGAGCAGGTTTAGCATGGCAGACTCTGTCACATATAACGTGTAAGTCCTAGCACTTCTCTGGCAGTAAAAAATCTCACTAGAAAACCTTGAGCTTTTGAAAGGTCTCTGGGAACTTACACATTGTTGTGATGGCTGGTTTTTTTCTCTTCTAATGTGAAAAATTCCTGCACAAAGTTAACATGACTATACCCCACCCCTGAAAACCAGAACAGGGGCAAATTTTGGTAAGGCTCTGTGGGGAAAGAGGAGATGATGCCTAGAGGTCCTTTTCCCTAAAAAGCTTAGAATCACGGAATCATTAAGGCTGGAAACGATCTCCAAGATCACCGAGTCCAACCTGTGACCAAACACGACGTTGTCAAACCAGACCAGGCACCCAGTGCCACATCCAGTGGCTGAAGCTCTCAGAGGGATGCTGAGCTGCAGCTGCCACCTCGGCAGTGCCTGCAGGAAGCTCCGGCAGTGACAAAAACACTTCCACGGCACAGACAAGTCATAATGCCCTTTCAGATGATGGGGCAGAAAAGGCTGCTCCGGATGAGCGATATTTCAGGGTGAGCCGGCTGCTGCCGGAGCGGAGCCGATGCAGCCGAAAGCCCCGGGGCCATGGGCGGTGACTCACCGGGGCCATACAGGGGGGGTTACAAATCCTATAAATCCCCCTCCTGCTAAGGGCTAATGCAGACACGGCTCTGCCTCTCCCCCCGCTATGCCAAACCTCTCCCGTTGGGAATGCCGAAAGGAGGAAGGTGAAATGAAAGCGCTGCTCGTACGTATTATTCATGCGCAAGATGTGGATCCCATATTCTTCCTGGGGTTTTTTTGGGTTTGTTTTTTTTTTGCAAACAAATCTCATCTTCCTTCGAGCCTGTAAATGAAATACACCGAGCCAAGGGGTTCTTAAAATGTTGCCGAGCACAGATCACAACTTACTGTACTTATTAAAATAACATCCCCCTTTCTGTCCTATTTACATTCATGGGAGGGTAAGATTAGGAAAACATTGCACTATTTTTTTTTTCTCAATGCAATAGAGCTGATGGAAATAAAGAATAGTTTTTAATCAGTTTTACATGAGTGCCCTGCATTTCGCTCTTTTGGTTGAAATGGTGATTAAATTTCTTTTTGGTTATGTTTTGAGGAAAGAGTGTTATTGTGGGAAAAACATTCGATGCTCAGAGCAGAGTTACAATATATTTTTTGTCTCTTTTGCATATATATAGAATAGAATAGATATGTGAATAGAATAGATTTGTGAGGTAGTGAGGGAGAGATAGACACTAATAAAATATCTAACTCTTCTGATGCACCCATGAAGAGGGACATTTTTACAGCACTGGTTGTGAGTAATCCCATAGCTGGCAGTCAGCTTGTGCAGGATGAAACAATGAAAGTGTAGCCTTTCCTCCAGCTTACAGGTTTGGGGTTGAAATGCCATCAGATCATGAACATCATGTTCGAGATGTTCAAAGCCAAAAAAGGGCCATCAGGGTGCGTAGTTTGGCCACAGGCAAGGTTTTGTAATTTCTTCCAGCTCCATCTGTGTTGAGCCAACCAAGACATGTCCTTCAGTAAAGTAACCTGTTTTCAAGCCTCAAGTCTTGTTCTAGCATCACTCATCATCCTAAGAAATGTGTGTCTGACTGTTATTTGGATCTGTCTAACTCTGCCTTTTGGCCATTGCATCTTGTCATGCCGCTTGAGGAAAAGGCACTTTTTAACTTGTGTGTCTCCCAGGAAGATGTATGTGTGTGTAAATAAAGTTGTCACTCAGTCTACTACTTGGAAAGATAAATAGATAGAGCTTTGAGACTCTAATTTAAGTGTTTTCCTACCTATTGTGAGGAAGGTTTAGGTGGGATATCAGGGAAAGGTTTTCCCCCAGAGGGTGCTGGCACTGCCCAGGCTCCCCAGGGAATGGGCACGGCCCCAGAGCTCCAGGAGAGCTTGGACAGCACTGCCAGGGATGCACAGGGTGGGGTTGTTGGGGTGTCTGTAGGGGACAGGAGTTGGACTTGATCATCCTTGTGGGTCCCATGGGAGACTGGAAAGATTGATGTCTTGTTGACTGAGCTTTTTTGAGGCCTTCCAGGTCTCTTCCAATTCAGGACATTCTGTGATTCTCCTCACGATTTACCATTTTGTCTTTGGTAAAATCTCCAGAACAACCAGAATGCAAACCTCCTGGCTGTAGTGATGCCTCAGCTCCCATACAGATACCTTATCAGAGCAAACAGGAACGCGTGCTTTGCATTGACATAAATGAAAAGTGGCTCAACAGCTTTAACACATCACATAAATTCATCTGCTCTATGTAACACATGCACATGCATTACGGTAGGGGAGGCAGCGTGTTCACAGAGAAGTGTTTTATTTGCAGCAAAATCCATCCTAACTCAGTCCCTCTCTGCCCATGTCTCCAGCAGTTTTGTTTGATGTGATGATTTTCCACAGCTGGGTTCACTGTGCCCTGTCCAGGAGATGGGTTTGTTTGGGCACTGAGTGCATAGATCCATCTCTAGGGTGTGTCTATCAGCTCAGGTTTGGTGATGACTTGGATCTATAAAGTATAGGGAGAGGGCTTTCTCCTGTTGCCCTGATGTTTCTTTTCTCCTTCTACAGTTTACGAGGTGGTGACAGTGACAGGAGATGTCCGGGGAGCAGGAACGGATGCCAACGTCTTTGTCACTCTCTTTGGAGAGCACGGGATCACTCCCAAGACTCATCTCACCAGCAAGTAAGTGGAAGGAAGTCTTTATCTCTGAGGCCTGTCCTTCAGGGACAGTTAAAGCATTTTGATGAAACATAATACTGTGCTGATGGATGTGGAGGGAATAAATCTATATGGTATTTTAAGATCACCAGGGAAATCTGAATTTTTGCCACTGCGTATTTGGTACCCAATCCGTTGCAAACCTGCATTCCCTTCTGTAGGTGGAAATCCACGTTACATAAGGCTCATACTTGCAAGGTGTGGGGATATTTGCTTTTCTTAGAGCTTAATTTTGGAGCTCCCGATTTAGGAGCTGAGAATATTCATTGCCTGTTGGAGTGGGCATGATGGGTTATATTCCCATCCCACAGAGGTCTCCATGCTAGTCAGGTACAGGCAGAAGTGTCCTTGAATGATTCTGAAGAGTAACTCAGTGGATTTGAAGTAATGTTGATAGATAACCACCTACAACCAGCCATAGGAAATATGAGGCAAGCAGAAATAGGAGAATTTAAGCCGACTCCTAATTTAGTCTGCTTCCATCCTATCTGCTGTGTGCCTTGCTGCACACCACTGTAGTTGCACATCACTCTGGTGGCCCTGTTCTATTTTCCTCCAGCTGATGTCAACACCATCCTATGGATGCATCTTCTCATTCCTTATTAGCATGTTGAACTTAGTGGGAGCCATATTTAATTTTAGAACCTATTAAGATGCTTTTGACTTTCTAAATAGCTTTTTTGCTTTTTTTAATTCTTTTTTTTTTAATTTAAAAAGTGAGCATCAGGGCCAGCAGGTGCTCATTTCCCATGAAAGCAAGATGACTTTTAACAAAGTACCAGCTCTGCATGTACTAATTTCCCCTTAGTCAGGCAATTGCATTAAGTTAAAGCAGAAATCCCTTCTCCAGAGGGTCTAGGAGAGGCTGTGTGTCTCAGTTTTTCGGTGTTCTTATTGTTTTGGTTTTCTTGAAAATGTATTTCAGAATTATTAATCCTGTGCTAATGTCACACGGTAACTTCACATTTTCTCCATTTCTACAGCACCGACAAGAGGTACCTGCAGCTATTTTAACTTTTACCCTCAAAAGAGCTTCTCTTCCCAGTGAAACAACTCAAACATGAGAGTCTGTAAAGAAAATGATATGGGAATGGTAAAGAAAATACATGAAATTTCAGCCCTGTTTGCCATATTTGAAATTCAGAAGCCAGAGCTAGGCAAAGGAGTTCTATTATCCCAGAATCCCTAGAAACACCAGGGAGAGCTTCCTGATTGTATATTAAATGTCTCTATGAAATGCTTTGGTTTTGCTGTGTTATTTTCATCCAGGCATCCCAACAAAGTGGAATGCCATTTTCTTCAATTTAACAGAGAAGGAAAAAGAGGCAAGGACCTAAAAGGGGATGTGGTTCCGTAGCAGGTCAGTGACAGAGCAGCAGCAGCAGCAGCAGCTCTGATGGGGAAAGAGCTTCCAGCCTCCAAACCTACCTCGTAGTGCTTGGCAAAGCCATCAAAGCAACATCTGCTTTCCAGGGAGTTGTCTTGTGGTCAGCATTTACATAAATAGCCGTTTCATTGGGAAAGCACTCATCTGCTCGAGGCTATGAAAAGAACTCAAACATTACCCTAAAAAATTAATAAATATGCACTATGCCCTTTAGAGAAGTCAAAAGATGTCCATAACAGATTTCTCAATCAGCTGTGGCATTAAACAAGCTGCTGGTTGTGCAGGTGGTCTTTGCTGGCACTTGGGTTAATGCCTCCTCTTTCCCCCTGCTCTCACCACTTTTATTTTGTAAAAGGAAAAAAAAAAATAAAGGACACGGAGAGATTAATTTAGGTTGCAGCAGCAGCAACACTCTGAGCTTGTTCAGACCTGAGTTAGCCTTTTAGGCTTGGTCCCTGTTGCTGCAGCGAGCAGATGGCTGAGGTGTGGAAAGCAAGGATGAAAGGCTCGGGAAGCCAAACTTGTGCAGCTCAGGGCTCTTGAAACTGGTCCCGTAGGAGGTGACCGCTAGAACTGCAACTACAGCTTTCCACTGGGGGGTTTCCCAAACATCAGCTAAATTTTTGTGTCTCTAAGCAAAGTCTGGCGCTTTACAGTGCTCCATCGAGGAATGGTAAGAAAAAAATCTAGTCCGGGTGCAGGAGTGCCTTCAGACTGGCTTAACTGATAGAATCAAACTCCTAATTATGAAGAAAACCATGAAATAGTTGGTTTCCAGCCCCAACCCCCCAATTTGTTATGCAGCTTTGTGAATATGGCAAAAGGATGGAATCTCATGCATCTTTCAACTAAATGTTTACACGAGTTCACCTATGACTGCAAATGCATGACATTTTATAGGTGTTTACATTTCCCCATGTATGACAGACGGATAAAATATCATGCATTGCCTAAAAAATGGTACTACCACTTCAGCTTCTGGTTAGAATGGGGTTTTTTTCCTGTTTCTCTCCTGACTGTGTGCTGGTGGTGAAAGACGTGACCTTCAGGTCTTTTTTGTCGTGCGCGGTGAGGGGAAGACATGGCAAGCTGATGAAATATGGAGTGTTTTTAACACTGGCCAACAACACAGCAGCTGTGAAAGACACAAATCTTTGCCATGACTGGTCAGGAGGAACATCGGTTCTGGAAGTGGCAGCACTCAAAATCTGAGCCAAGAGCTGAGTTCCAAAGGGGGGGCTACAAGAAAGGACGTGGAGTGACAGGACAAAGGGGAAACTGCTTAAAAATATCAGAGGGGAGGGTTAGGTGGGCATTAGAAGGAAATTCTGGGCTATGAGGATGGTGAGGCCTTGGTACAGGTTGGCCAGAGGAGCTGAATCTTCCCTGGGGCAGGGATATTCCAGGCCACAAGGCTGGACAGGGCTTGGAGCAACCTGGCACAGTGAAAGATATCCCTGCCTGTGGCAGGGAGTGGAATGAGATGGACTTTAAAAGTCCCCAAGGTCCCTTCCAACACAAAATCTTGTGATTGTGTGATTTATTTTGGAAAGGAGGTTCAGAGGAATGCCTGGGAGGGGCTGGAATGATTCCTCCTTTGCAGTCACCATCTGTCAGTTTGGGGGTACCATACCCTGGTGCTGGCAAAGCACTGCCTGGGCCCAAAAGCTCTTGGCAAAATCCCACCTCAAAACCCAGCTCATGCAACTCCTCAGCTCCCCATCTACCACCCAGCTCAGCCAGAAGCTAAAAGCACCACCACAAATGGGTTTCTTTCCACTTTCCATCACAGACACGTGGATGAACACTTGGTGGCATTTTGACAGCTGTCAAGACTTTTGTCACAGGCAGGAATTGATTCTCTGAGTCCCACAGAGCAAAGAGTGCTGATCCTCCAAAGTATTTTATTTCTCCACGTTTGTGTGCTCTCCACCAGGCTGAGGCTGAGGAAATAGTACAGCTGGCAGCACCACTGCCAGCTCATTCACAGTTTTTAGTCCGAATCTATGTTTTTCTTGCTGGTGTAAATTTTCAGTGTCAGGCTTACTTGGTCCAACTGGGGACAACTGCAAATAATATAACAGAGAGGCTTTTACCTTGAGAGGAAAAAAAAGAAGGAGTTAAGAGAAGATTTAGCAGCTACGGCAATGTGGCAGAAAGATTAAATAATTAGTGGCAGCTGGTCTCCTACTGAATTTGAGGACAATGCAGGTGATTTAATTTTTTAAATTTCTGATGTGGAAGACAATTAATTGGCAGTCACTTCTACCTGGTCTTGGGTGACTATACAGAATTTTTCCTGTTCCTTATGTCTGCAAATACACATGAATTGCAGAGTATGTACAGGATAGTCTTTAGAGGATGGTAATATCTGTATTTAGTATTTGGTAATATTTGTAATATTGTAGCTTAATACAGTTAAGCCAAGCCCAGTGGAGGAAGATGTGATTTTGCTATTTAACCTCTCAGGAATAAAAAAATAAATACAGGAAAGAAAGTCTATTTATTCAGGGCAGTTTTTATAATAAGTTAGGAAGGGTTAGTTAGTTAGTTGGTTAGTTAGTTAGTTAGTTAGTTAGTTAGTTAGTTAGTTAGTTGGTGCAGAAAGGGCTGTCGAGGTTAGGAAGGGAGCAAACCCCAGGTGCAGAGGGGGAGGGACTTTTGCTGCCAAACTGCTGCTTCAGAGAGGAGCTGTGATCCTTTTCCTTTAATGCCACGGGATGTTTCCCATTTTACAGCTGTTTATGTATCTAACTGTGCCCTGATTTATGTCTGTACAAGTCTGCAGCACTTTCAGTGCTCTCTGAAGGCTTAATCGTCTGGGACGGCGTTAAGTAGCAGCACATTTTGGAGTCCACTTCTGAAAAAGAAACTAAGTGGGAATGTTTTTCCTCTCTCTTGCTCAGCCTTATTAACCAGCCTATGTCTAGTATTTCAGGAATAAAATACCTGAGAGAGTGCTTAGACCCAGGTGTTGAACAACCTAAATATAAGAGTGGGTATAATTGGTGTATGTATCAATTATATTCCACCAGCAGCTATGCACACAGTAGCTGGTGGTACAACCACAAGGAAGGTCAAGCCTTAGAGAGAAAACCAGGATTTTCCTTAAAATAGCCAGACTTTTAAGGGAATTCAGCTGTTAGACTCAGGTCCCTGATGATCAAGTGTCAGCTCCATTTTTCAGACTGTAAAACCTGGCCAGTTTTCCCCTTGGGATGAGAGTAAGGTATATTCCTGGAACAAACTCAACCATTCTGTCTTGCTCCTATCCCAACTCATTAATGTCAGTCTTAAAAATGCCTGAGCCCATTCTCATCAAAAATTTAAAAATATTTCTCCATGGGAAGGGGACAAAAATTTTCAACAGATAAGAATTTACCTCAATCTGGCAAAGTGAATGTAATTAAAAATGTAATTTAATAGTGGGAAACACTGAGCAACCTTTGCACTGTTCTTGGTGGCAGTGTTTGCTTTACATGCAGTTTCTCTAGAAAATAACAACCAAACTGCAGATAACAAAGACATCCCCACCCACAGCAGGGGGATTGGAAAGAAACTTTCTTTAAGGCCCCTAAAAAACCAGAATATTCTATGATTCGATGATTTTATGATAAAGCATAGCTAAGATTATCTAAATTAAACACCACTACTTTATTCTGTTTATGCAAATCACACCACCAAAGATGAAAAACTGATATTAAGATGCTGCTGCTCCACGAAATACAAAGTGAAGGAGCACTTACTCAATGTCTGTAATTAAGGCTGTCTGAATCTGTACCTGGAATGCTTATGGATAAGGCAGAGTCTGTGTGTCCTATGGCACTTTGTGAAGTTTAGGGGTAAATTCAGGCTCACATGGTTCCGGGCTGGTGTTTGGCTCCCGGGTGTCATCATGCTGCTACAGCCCTGAGCAATTAATCTCATCCAATTAAACCCCTTCAAGTGGAGCTGCTTTTTTCACCAATTTTTCAGTGTCTGTTTAAGCGGGATTCATTCTGCTGGTCGATAATGTCCTTGGTACAGACATTGACAGTGGCTGTGCTTTTCTGCTGGTTTCTTTTCCATCTGGAGTGGTTTTGGACGTGTGCTGCCTCACGTGGTATTTCCAGCCACCCGCTGACTGATGCTGTCAGCTTCATGACAGCAGTCTTAGCTAAATATTTGCAGACCAAACTCCCTGGAGTATTTGTTGCTCCAAGGAGGGAGGTTAATGATGCTGCTATTGGAGCTCTGTGCAAAGAGTAAATATGGTTTGAACATATGGGGGATTTTTTGTTGTTAGTTTGTACAGGACAGCATCCTCTCTCCAGGAGTGATCGATAGTGGATGTGTAGGAAGGGGCAGAGGGATGAGGCCAGCACACTGTCAGCATTTTTCCAATACCTTTTGCATCTCCTGGCAAGATGCCATCTTACCCAGAGGCCTGGTAACACAGATTCACACGGCCTGTAATGTGTATGAGACAGCCTGAGGATGAGGGAAGCTGTCTGTACTTTCAAGCCAGGAAAACAACAGGGATAGACCAGTGCTCATCCCTGACACCTTTCCATGACACCCTTACAGATGATACTGGCTGAAGGGTGGGAGGGAAATCCTACATGGAAACAGGATGTGCAGAGAGAACACTATAGAAATTGCAAATTTATGGGGAAGGGAGCAGGTTTCGTTGTGTGCTTTTGGGAAGAAATTTCCTTCCTGCCCCTCTCAATTCAGCTCTGACTCACATTAAATTCTGGGGACAGCTCTGGGCCCCTCAGGACAAGAAGGACAAGGAGGGGCTGGAGTGTGTCCAGGGCAGGGAAGGGAGCTGGGGAAGGGGCTGGAGCCCCAGGAGAGGCTGAGGGAGCTGGAAAGGGGCTGAGCCTGGAGAAAAGGAGGCTCAGGGGGGACCTTGTGGCTCTGCACAACTCCCTGCCAGGAGGGGACAGCCGGGGGGGTCGGGCTCTGCTGCCAGGGACACAGGGACAGGAGCAGAGGGAACGGCCTCAGGCTGGGCATGGGGGGAGGTTTGGATCGAATATTAGGGGAATTTTCTTCACCAAAAGAGCTGTCCAACCCCAGAACAGGCTGCCCAGGGTGGTAGTGGAGTCCTCATTGCTGGAGGGATTTAAAAGCTGTGTAGATGTGGCACTTGAGGACAGGGATCAGTGGTGGCCTGGGCAGTGCTGTGGGAACGGTTGGACTCAATGTCCTTGGGAGGATTTTCCAACCCAAACGATTGTGTGATTCTGTGATATTCTACACTGCCCACCCGCAGTGCATGAGAAACTCCCCTGACCTAGCAGGTGAACCAAGCAGCATTTATTTTTTCCTGGAGAGTGTCAGGCTCTAGGCTGTATGACCTTCTGAAATCATCCCCCACACCCGGCTCCTCCAAATGCTGCTAAACATCCGTGGCAGGAGCAGGCAGACCTGTGGGCAGCATTTCAGGGAGATGCAACCAAGAACTGACTCTTTCTAGTGGTTTAATGGAGCATTTTTTACATTTTGTTTGAACTGACATCCAGAATAACACTTTGTGCTTCTGTACAGCCCTTAACCCATGGCGCTTTTGCTGGCAGTTCTGTGTGTACAAGGCATTTTCAGGTAAAACACCAAATGGAGAGGCAGTTTAAATGATTGTTAAGCAGGGATTCAAAGTTAAATTGGTTTAGGTCACTACATCACTGCTGAAGGTCATTATTTTTATGCCTCTGCTGTGATCAGTATCCAGGTTTTCTGCCTGTTCCTAAGAACTTAGCTGTGAAAAGGGTGATGTTAGCTGATCAAAAGGGAAGACTATTATCTGCAAACATTCAAAACTCCCATTTCAAATATGACTTTTATTTAAGTGGTAGGATCTTTTTAATTCACCCTCATTAAAAAAAAGAAAACCTTGTACAAATGTTTATTTTATGTACTTTTGCAAACAAAACTGCATTATTGAGGCTTTCTTGTTGTCAATCTACCAAGAAGTGGCAAAACTCTCTTGGCACTGGCTCTGTTGTCTGTGCCCATGACCTGCAGAGGGGATGAATGCAGGGATTTAAAAATGCTGCACTCGAATATGTAGCTGTTCTTGCTTTGGCTTTTAGCAGCACCACTAACCCAACCAGGGGACAAAGTGTTCTGAATGATTGTACATTTGCAGCACCACAAGCAGTGCAGCCTGCAGGCAATTACTCAACTGAAAGAATCTGAAGACAGCTTCAGATTAAAAAAATAAATATATACACATAAATATATTTATATATATATGAATTTCATATACTAATCTTTGGTGAAGCTCCTTGGATGTTTCTTACAAAGCAATTGGGAAAAATGCTGCAACAGAATATGGAAAAAATAGAGCTCCTAGAGCAAATCAAATATGTCAAATAACAAACCCAACTGAAACATATTTCTGGAGTTGCCCTGGCCTGTTATTTCAGATTAATGATAAGGCTGTGGTGAAATTAAGAAGACCCTTAGACTAAGCTTATGGTCTAAAATCCCTGTGTTTGAACCCAGTCAAGCCTGAACATTGCAAATTTAGTGCTGCAATTTCCAAGTCATATTTTTCCTGCTTTATTTGTCACCAGGGCTGTGCAAGCCAGTGTGCCTCATTGTTTGGTATAACAAGTTCCTTATGGTAATCTGGCTGTGAATGTCTCATCCTAGTCCTAGCCTGGACCAGACTCTGACACGGCCCAGCTGTAATTTCTCCCTTTCACTCTTTCTTCCTTTTTTTTTAGCCTAAATTTCAGCTTAGCCATTCACTGTGGGATATTCCCTCACTCACTCCCTCCCCACACAATTGGCAATGCTGGAAGGAAGGACTGGATTTTTCTTTCCTGGTGCTGTTGATGCTGCAGATCAATCTCAAGGGGAAGAGGCTTGTCAAAACTCTTCCTACCTTTCGACAGCAAGACTTCCCAGGGGTTTGACTCCTGGACAATGTCACGTTTTCCAATGCTTCCCCGAGTTGTTTCAGGATGCTCAGTGGGCACTTTTGGACGCCCTGCAGAAGGAGCTTTGCTCTCCAGCATCCCTCCCAGCAAACTGAGAGAGCCACAAACCAGCAGCCAGTGGGGCTGGTGCACTGAGAGCTTTGGGCTGATTATTCTCACTTAATACTTCCATGCCATCTCCGTGGCAGTCTGCAGCGCCGCATTGATCTCCGAGCCAATGCGGGGAGAGGCTGCTGTCATTACGATGCTCATTCAGGCCTGACAGACTAATTGCCTCGCACTCTGCTGGCTGCTCTCACTCCGGCAGCCAGGCTGGGGGAGGCTTGAGCCGGGTTTAATTGCCTCTTGTCTTCACGGCAAGGTTAACCATTTTAGACTTTTTTTTTGGTACCCTGTGTGTTGCTCCCGGCCGCGGAGTGCGAAACAGCAGAATGGACAAGGAGGAGGAGGAGGATGAGGATGAGGAGTAGGATGAGGATGAGGATGAGGATGAGGAGGAGGAGGAGGAGGAAGAGGAGGAGGAGGAGGAGGAAGGCTGGGCATAGGTTTAGCAGAACCCAAAATTACCTGTGAGCAAGGCACACGCTCAGGCCCCGTCGGCGGCGAGAGAGGCCGAGCCTCCTTGCTGGGATTATTAATATTCATTAACTTTCTACATGCAAACCACTTGTCACCGTGGCTTTGCGCTGCTCAAGTGCCGTGGTTTCCTGCTCGTTTTGATACGACTTCTGGGTTTTGCTGTGTTTAATCATCCGTAGCCATGCTTAGCGGCCCAGGGGAAATGGAGGCCTGTCAGCGAGGGAAGGTGGGAGAGGCTGAGTCTTCAGAGCTTTGCCTTGATGTTATTCACAGTGTTTTCGTGGAAAATATGAGCAAAGAAAAGGACAGAGGTGTTTGCCTAGGATCACACTGCAGGCTAGAGGCAGAATTAGGAATTAAATTCTACATCCCCTGACCTGGGCAAGTAGGCTTTACATTGCTTCTGCACTTGCACCTGTGAAACACAAACTTCACACTTAACATCACCAAAAACGTCAAACTACTTCCTAACTACAATTATTTTGCTTGGAATGAGACACAAATTGTAGGAGGAAGCATCAAAGTTTCAGTAGTTGTTTAAAGAAGTGATGGGAGATGGGCCTGGAAAGTTGGATGTGGTTGGATGCTTTTATCTCTGGCTGAGCTCTGTGCAGATCCGTGGCCACACAGGGAACTTGCTGGAGCCCCTTGCTCCATCACCAGGAGCAGGTCTGCTTGATGCCTGGAGGTTGGGATGACAGGAGAGGACATGTCTGGGAGTGGGACTCTGAGACAAAAAAGCATATTGAGTTTCCCCCAAAGCTTCTGCCTCAGCTTCTGGAAGAACTCTTTGAGTCTGAGAAGGAAAAAAAAAGTCTGCTGAATGTCAGTACTTAGAGCATCCAAAACCTGTCACTGGGGAGAGGGCATTGAAAACTAGGTCTTTCCAGCATTAGGAGTGACACTTCTTTATCCTTAAACGCTAACACTTGCGTGCCTGCTGTCAGGGCTGCTGGTTTTTCACCTTTCCTTTTGATGCATGTGCATTGCAGGAGCAGCACGGCGTTTGAGAGGAGCAAAACAGATGTGTTCCGAGTGAAAACCAATAACGTCGGACAAATAAAGAAAATAAGGTACCTGCACAACGCTGCTACCACGGCACCTGCTCTGTGAGGTGTTAATAGGATGACAGGCTGTAGAGGTTTAAGCACTGCCATGTTTTATTCATTACTTCTTAACGTGCTCCCATCAAGGTGAAGTTAAGGGGTGGTAAAAGCTTGTTTACTGCCGAAGATTTGAACTGAAGTGTGAAATCACCCACGGTATTGCTTATAAGTATCCATGCTCCCCACCAAGAATTGTATTTCTGTCACAGGCAATCATGGGGAAAGATGTTTAGGACTGTTTTTATGTCCCAATGGAGGTAAATGGGGTTTGCCATCCACTTTTGCTAACTTAGTGTAATGTAAATGATAATTATTATGTTTAACCACCGTCTGACTGACTGATATAAAATTTAAAATTAGTAAGTAGTACAAAGAAAGCTGGGAAGAGGTGGTTAAAACAATGCAAGAGGGGAATGGAGAAGGAGGGGTACGGGGTGGGAAGGGAGTCCCTTATGTTTTAGATATGCAGCGCGAGGTGAATGAATGCATATGTTGAATGAATGTGGAGGTGTAGGTATGTTGTGAACATCTCCTTGCAGATAAAAGATTCACAGATTCACCTGTCATCTCTGCCCATATGGAAGGTTGTTACTTTTAATATACTCTGTAAAAGCCCATAAGTTCCTTGAAACTCCTTGGATAGACAGCCATAAACGGGAATTATGTGTGCAGTTGCTCTAGCCTTGCCTGGTATATAATAATCCACAAAATTACGGTGCTAGTGGTCAGATTTAACCATGAGACCAAAGCAGGGTTGTTCTTCCCCTAGGATTGAGCACGACAACACCGGGCTGAACGCGGGGTGGTTCCTGGACCGCGTCATCGTCACCGACATGAACCGACCCCACCTCCGGTTTTACTTCCCCTGCAACAACTGGCTGAGCAAGGAGGATGGGGATGGACTGTATGTCAGAGACCTCGTTGGCAGCCTGAATCCCATGGATGTGCCCAAAAGTAAGGGTTTATTAAAAATAAAACAAAAGCAATTTGGCTTGCTGGTGCCTTGTAGGAAAGGACGGGGTTGTTTTGAGATGATCTCATCGCATAAAAAGTAATTGTGTAGTCTAAGCTAATTTAAGTTTTCTTTATAGTCAGTGGAGAGAGATATAGGAAGATGCAAGATGTCTCCAGTGGGTAATTTCTTCTTCCAGTGTTAGATCTGATGTCTGAGGGTGGGATAAATCACTGTTTGGACCAGCTCCACTCGTTCGTTGAGTACTGAGGGATCTGTGATGGCAACATTAAATGAGATTGAATACCTACACGTAGATGAGAGGCATCCTACCCTGGAAGATGTACCTGGTACCCCTGTGTGCTACCCAAAGAGGCAGCGTGATTGCAGTCCTGTCCATAAAGTCAAGTGTTTCCAGTCTCTGGTGATGTCCTGCAGGAAATTTCCATGAAGGAGCCAACCCCTTTTGCTGTAATTCTGCTCTGGTTTTGCTGTAACTCCACTCTGGTTTTGCTGTATGTGTGTATGATACCCACATTGAGCTGGCACCTGTTTTTTTCAGCCTGGTTTTAAGCTAATGATGTTGAAACGAGGCCAGGACAGCTTGCACACCAGAATTGTGCTCTCAAATTGGTACCAGCGTGCTGGCCACACGGCGATGTTTGGTGCGTGTAACGTGAGTGGGAAGGCGGTGGGGATGTGAAAGAGGAGCCAGCAAACCAGGCTCAGGTGGGATGTCAGCATTCCATCTGTAAGTGATGAGGGAATCCTAATGAGGAAACAGAGTGGTGTTCTCCTGACAGACTCACCAGGGCACTGCTCCTTTCTGGGAGATTAATTTTGGGCGTGGAAGTGAAGGCCACCAGCCACAGGTCTGCTGGGAAAGCGAGCTGTGTGGTTCGGTGCTAAAAAAAGGGAACTTGTGCTTTTGCTAGGATCAAATCCTATTAAGAATAATCAGTAGACCTCTTGCAATAATGTTGCTGACATTACCACTTAGGAGCAATTATTTGGTGAAACCAATTTATTGCCAGATTTAAGCAATGCTGTGAGCATTGATAGATGTTCTAGAAGGGCAAAGTATTATTATTTTTATTGAGGTCATGTTAACAGCGAAAGAATACACTAAATTGACCCAGAATTGCTGAGTAATTTTGCACTATTGAGATACAACCTTCTAAAAGAGTGCTGGTATGTGGAATATGTAAGAATTAAAGGATACTGCATGCACAAATAATATTCATTGACAAGAAATGCATATTGGAGCATTTTAAAAATGCAGGCATCCCCAGGGTGGCTGCCACAAGGGAATGACATAACAACTGGGCACATTACTCGCCAAAAACCCACCCAGTTACTACTGGGGCTGTGTGTGCTGAAGAGTCTTTCTGCTTTTTCAATCCAAATTGATTTGTGAAATGGAGAATCTAAGGACACTCGAGGGGCACGAGGGCTCTGGAGAAGGCAGCATATGAGTCAAAGCAATGTATCATTAAGGAGAGGTTCCCTTGAGGAGGAAGTCAACCATTCAATCTTAATAGATCTTTAAATGACACAACACCTTATCTGAATTTATTATTGCCCCTGCCTGGGAGAGATGATTCAAGGGAACGTGTGTGATTTCCTACATCCTGTTCAACACCTGTCTCACAGCAGGAAAGGACTCGTGGGCTAAACCCTCAGCTGGTACGGGAGAGTGCAGCTCCAATGAAATTGCTGGAGCTGCTTTGCACTTCACAGGCAGAACAGCCAGTCCTGAGAGCTCTTTCTTCTGGAGAAGCGGCTCTGGGATATGGATGAACTGCTCTCCACGTGCCTGGCCTGGGATAAATACGAGTGAGCTCGCCTCCCGAGCGTGAAATAAGAGATTTAAGCAGAAATGCATCAGCTCCCAGCACCTTTATCAGAGATAAATCCCTGCTCCTGAGAGGCACAGGCTGGGCTCTGCAGCTGCCTGCATGAAGGCAGGAGCTGGGCTGAGGCCAGAGGCACGGGTGAGGGGTTGGACACCTTCCAGGTGGCAGGTCTGAATCTGTAAGAGGAGAGGGTTAGCTCAGCTATCTCAGGTTGCAGTTCCCCTTGAACCATAATTAATGGAAGATAAACATCCCCAGACTGCTGTGGTGAACTGTCAGCTGCAAATGTAAATGTATCTGAATTAATTTGCCTCCCTCCGGATCCCTAAAGGTCTGAAATGAGATTGTGATATGGTTTTTGTTGTACGTACAAGCCATTTGCCCTGAATTTGATTGGGTTTTAGGGCATTTTGTTTTTTCTTTCCAATGGATTAAATAGTGATGTTTACTCTTTGAGTATTAATATTTTCTAGGCCCCTAGATAATGAAAAATTATGTAAGTTTATGTAAGGAAAGATTAGTAATTCCCTCCTAAGTCTATGTTCCCATTAGCAGTTCAGGGCCATATTCTTCTCCTTTCTGGTTATGTCTCTTCAATCACATCTTCAATCCATTTATTTCTTCAGTTTTTCTTTATAAACCACTCAGACACTGTTGTTGCCAAACTTAGCTTCATGCTTTGCTTTCATGCTCCATTTGCTGTCACAGTCAGGAATGTTTTTAGAGGTAATCAAACAAGTTTCCTCCAGGTTCCCTCTCCTGCAGCACCTTCAGCTTTTGATCTTCTCCTGGAGAACTTTCCCATCTTTGTCATGAGGATTTACCTTCCTCTTTTGAACTGGAGGTCACTGCAGGGACCTTCTCTGCGCTTTGTGTGGGAAGGATGTGGGCTTGAAGAAAATAAACTCCTTTTCTTTGTTATATTTTTACTTCATTGAAAAGGCATCTGAAGCCTTTTAGAAGGGGGGGCAGGGGCTGTTGGTGCTTATACCAAAACTGACTAAACTATGGTCAGACTCAGCCTTTTTCTTGGTGAAGAGCACAGGCCAGACAGAGAATTCCTGTAGACTGTGAGTTTTGGAGAGGTTAATTTTAAGGGGGAAAAACCAAAATAGGAATAATTTAAAAATGTAGAAAAGGAAAACCAGTCAACACATAGTGGAAAAAATGGACACACACAATCAAAACCCAAAAGTAGAGTACTTTCAATCCAAATAAAACTACCATGAATGTCTTACTTAGCAAGTGCAGACACCCCAGCGATTGCATGCACTTATCCAAATGAAATGCCTCCTGTCAGGTTCCCTGTGGAATGCCACGCATTCCTCAAGGAGAACAGGTTACATCCTTAAGTGTTCCCGCTTGAATGACCCTCTATTCCCTGCATTCACATCCCTGGCATCGTGTGCCCACGGGCCTTTGACAGGGATAGTGTCACAGATTCTTATTTACCCAGCAGCTTCTATTAGCGGCCTGGATTAATTTACACTACAGGTATTAATTACAAGGGAGGGCTGTTGTTCAGCTTTGTGCTGCCTCACTTGAGTTTATGAAGCCTTAGGATTGCATGGCTGTGGCTGAGCCTTTCTGCAAGGCACAGGCTCAAAACTGGAGCCAGGTGCCGGTTTTCCTTCGAGTGTTGCCGGTTTTGGATCACTCTGAGGGTGTCTGATGTCCTGCCAAAGTGGTGGGGCTCCATCCATAACAGCTTGCAGCTGCACTGGGAGATCTACTGGCTCAATGGAGGTGTAAAAGGGCACAAAATTCAGGAGTCAGTTCACAGAATCCCTTAGGTTGGAAAAGCCCTCTGGGATCACAGAGTCCAACTGTTTCCCCAGCACTGCCCAGCCTACAGTGACTCATGTCCCCAGAGTGCCACATCCACGAGGCTTTTGAACCCCTTCAGGGATGGGGGCTCCAATGTTGCCCTCAACAACAGTTCCAGCCCATTGTTTGATCCTTGCAGAGTGGTCAGGAACCATTTGTGCCACTCAGTGGACAGATCCTCATGTCCCCCACTCCATGGTGACCCTCATTTGCCTGGACCTCGCTGGCCTTTGCCTCATGATCTTCATGCCTGCAGGTGGGACTCCAAGGCTGTGTCTTTCTCCATCCCTGTGTGTGAGGAATACAGCTTCTTATCCCCTGGCTGGACAGCAGGGAGCCCTGAGAGCTGGACTTCATGTGGGTTGTGGGGTTTCTCAAAGCAGAGCACCAAAACATGTCTGCAAGGCTAACTTTTGCCCAGGTTCATAAAAGATGCTGAGGTTTGGCTGGGTTAGATGGCAGGTTGTTTAACCAACAATAAATAGCTTTTCTCTGGGGGTGACCACGAGCAGTTAAGGCTACTCAGCTGTTTGAGATTAGTCTGGGCTCTGTGCAGTGTAACCTCCAGTTATGCTCAGAACAAGGGAAACACATATTGGCTGTTCTTGATTTCCCTTGAAACCTCTCACTAATCAAACAATTCTCTGTACACGCTTTACTCTGAGAGAGCAGAATCATTCTTTTGCAATGGGCTTGTTCTCTCACCTGGTCCTTAGAATCATGCTTAAGAGCACAGTGAGCTGAAAATTAATTCAGTCTCCTGTGCAATTTTATCTTATGCTAACCTGTCAAATTTTGGTTAAGTCTTTGCAACCTGCCTGTTGCAAATGAGGTTGAAAGCCAAGGACTGGTTTTCATCTGGCTTTTTGGCCATCAGCACCCTGAAATTATTTAGGATAGGTCATGAGGGATTATAAATGTGCATTATAAATGTGCAACTCATGTCAAACTCTTTCAAGGCTTCATATTACCAGTAGGACAGGATTGCGTGTGTGACACCAAACAGCAGAACTACTCCAATCTCTACAATTTCTGGGTAAAGTTTAATCTTATTTGGTCTATTTATAATGGAAGCCAGGAGCACATTGGTGTGGCACACCTTGACCTTGAGGATGGAAGAGTTCCAACACAGATGCATTGTGTTTAATTTTTCCATATTAAGATGTGTTGAAAATCAGCCACCTGTTGCTATTCTTTGTTATTATTGCTATTATATTAAATTAAAATATCACAAGATGAGATCAAATATAGCTGTTCTTTATCTAGGGGTGAGTCTTTTACAGTCAGACATGGCATCTCTGCTTTGCTGAAACAAGAAACAGTTTTGAAAGGGAAAGTTGTTGGTTGTGTCAATTCTGGCCTGATTTGGGGGTGATACATGGTGCACCCGAGAGTTTGCATGGATATGTCCTAAGGGAATGGCTGTGAAGTTACAATGAGCAGCTGGGATTTGGATTCTAGTAAAGCCAGACGAGTGGTGAAATTTCTCTTAGTGCTTGTGAAGGCAGAGGGAGGTCTTGCCTTTAAAAAGTTAGAAAAATGTTTATTATAAAAGCATTAACCTGCTCTAGGTATTTTCTGAGGTTTTTAGATCCACTGTGACCTAAAAATCATTTATCTGAGCTGTGAATGTGAGCTTACTCCTTTCCTCTTTGAAAGATTCTTGGGTTACAGCTTCAAGTTCATTGTCCAGAGTTTTAATTTTGGCTGTTGGCTGACTTGAAGGTTTATAAGCACTGACCTGGCTGTGACTTGAGGAAAACTTCTGGAGCAGCAGGTGTTGGTGCACATGATTCACTTTGAGTCAATCCTTCCTTCCATCCTGGGATATGCATGTCCTTAAGGCCTGGGCTGGATCAGAACTAAAGCCGTGGCCAACATTTCCCAATAACCTGCTGATGTGAGAAGCTCAGGTAAGAGCAGAATTTGGGATGTGAGGCACCAGTTGATGGTGCCCTGTCAGATTTGCAATCTCATTTTAAAAAAGGTTGGGCTTGACGACCAACATTGATCCCTCATGGATGAGTCCTTGTGCCTGGAGGGATTAAAAACCCATGTGGATGTGGCACTTGGGGACATGGGTCAGTGGTGGCCTTGGTAGTGCTGGGGGAACGGTTTGACTCGATGGCCTTGGAAGGCTTTTCAAATCTAAGTGGTCCTTGGATTCCCCTGTGTTTTGCTTCTAAATGAGACAACACAATTTCACACTTTCCGAAACTTTCACGACAGGAAAAATGAAAAAAAGATTATTTCTAAGGACACAGAAGTTGAGGGAGAGGGAATGAAATATTAATACGTGTTACCTCCTCATCAAAATTCATCTTTATTTACTCTGAAAACTGGAAGTGTATAATCAGCACAGGGAAATGCAGATAAATATATTTATGAAGTACGTATGAGTTGTTTGCTTCTGAGTAATGGCGAGTACCCTCTGTGTTCAGGATGAGGCCTTGCTGCATGGTGAAGCATTCAATAAACAGAGCTTGTAGAAGGAATAATATCTTTTACCACCCCATTTATAACACTGGGAAAAAAAATTGTTATGCTCTGGCATGCTGGGTATCCAGAAACGTATTTTCTTTCGGTTAAAAAATACTTCCTTTGTTCTAACAAGGACTTTACTTTTCCTGCAAAATTTGCCCAGCTTATTGTCACTATGCCCAAAATGAGGCAGCTATGGACATTTTACTTGTCACACTTTTTTTCTCCTGTTGTTTTTTCTCTAGAGATGGGTAAAAGGAATGAGGAATGGAAATGTAGAAATAAAAAGAAACACTGGTGACTTGCAAAACACAAAAAAATGCACAGAGCCCTGAAATGGGACAGAAAAAGAGATTTGTAATTCACACAGAGAGAAAAGATTTTGGAGAGGCAAGAGTGTGTGGCTGGTACATAGATCTCTGTGTACCCAATACAAAACAGAGAGTACAGCATGTTTTTGAAGATATGTGATAATTTTGACTAATTATGTCTATATACGGAAATTAATTCAGTGTTAAGTTTTGAAATGAAGTAACTTTTTAAAAAAGTTCTGATCTATTCAAAGCAAGACTGAAGTACAGAGTTAACAATATGATTTTTGACAATACCATAAAACTATTTCACTCTTATTTCTGAGCAAATGTGTTTAACCCAAGAGGATATGCTCAACAATTTCTTCAATTTTGATAATAGCAGATCTGGTGAAAGCAGAAAATGGATATTTCTTTTCTGATATATTTGCCTTTTTTTTTTTTTTAATGGGTTCCCACCCTGGGGCTGAACTAATGAAAAATAATGATAAATCTTGCAGAATTAGATGAACAAGGATTTCTGCACTGCTGTCACAAGGTGGGTTGCCATGTGCTAAGCTCCATGCTTCTGCAACTAAACCACTATTGTCTCCTGAGCAAGGTCATTTAAAGCTCACTTCAAAAAGTCATCATCACTTTGAAGTCGCAGTAGGAACATGAGTTTAGCATATCCTACAAGCAAAGCCTCCTGCATGTGGTAGATTGCCTCTCACAGGCCCTGCAGAGGGATGATCCAGGCTGAATCCTAATATATTAACTGTTTTGTGCATGCTTTGGTTTCCTGTAAGAGCTGCAGGAAATTGAGGTGGATCTCATGGTTTCTGGCCAGGGTGGGGAGGCCAGAAGGGACTGGGTTTATTACAGCAGGGGCATGAGACAGTGACTGAGTCACAGAATATCCCCAGGCCACACAGACCCCCAAGGAACATCGAGACCAAACCCTGGCCCTGCACAGGGCAACCCCAAGAGCCCCTCCCTGTGCCTTAGAGCTTTGTCCAGACACTCCTTGAATCCTTTCCTTTCCCCCTCCTTGAGTGCCAGCAATAACATCTCTTAACAACACACTTTTGGAGAGCTCTGGTCAGATTAAAGGAGTGCTGAACCAGGGTCAGGCCAGCCTTGCATCCTTAGTGCTGCCTCCAGTGACAGGAACCCCAAAAGCCTTGCAAAGGCTCCTCAGCATTTCTCCCCTGCTAAAAATGTGGTTTGGCAGAGGTGCTCATGGCCAAAAGCCATGGAATCAGAGAATGCTTTGGGCTAGAAAAGGCTCTTAAAGGTCAGCTGGTCCAAGCCCCTGCAACGAGCAGTCACATTTGCAACCACACCAAGTCACTCAGAGCTCTGTCCAATGCAAAACTCCTTCTCCAGTACCCCCATGCTTGTAATCTGCATTTCCAGTTTAACCCCTTGGCCAAAGATGCTGTTCCCCACCTCTGAAGGCACAGCTCATTAAAAAATGCAGCTGTCAATTACCCTTGAAATAAATAAATTTTTTTGAGCTCTAAACCAACCCTTTTGGGTTGGTTTGGGTGTTGAATTCAACACTTTTCTGAATGGGAGGAAAAAGAAACCTTCTTTATCTGTGTGCCATTGCTTTGTGCAAGAGCAGGACCCAATTTTGAGACAGAACTGGCTGCTGGTGAGCTCAGCAGAGCCCTTCTGCTTTTACAGGGGGTGCTTTAGGCTCTAATTATATTTTGCTGTGCATGCCTGTCTCTGGGGTCTCTGCTACTGTGTCACAAAGAGGTTTAATGGGTGGGCTGAGTGAATTTTCCTCTCCACAGCATTTGCAGACACTCCCTTGCTGGCTACACAAGACCAGCAGGACATCAGCAACCAGAAGGTCACCAGAAGCTAATCTAGGAAGAGATTGTTTTATCCTGGTGGGATGAGCTCTCTGCCAGGACAAACAAGAACTAAATTCAAATGTTTGCTGTGAATCAAGTGTGTTGGGAGGCCAGGCCCCAGCTCTGTGCCCTAGCCATAGGCTGTCTGACATTTTAAGGATGTTCTGACCCAGAACTCTGTCACTGAGGAGAGCGCTGTCAGCAGTGGTATAAAGGAGCTTCCTCTTTGACAAGTCAGTTCCTTCCATCAAGAGGAGGTTTTGTCAGACAGTTCCTGGTGGGCTGCAGTGACTGACTCGATCTGACAGGCAGGAGCCAAGGCATATGGGTATTAAACCACCATCAGGTCGAAATTGTACCTTGTCTGCAGGTCCAGGTGCCTGCCTCTCCCTCTAACAACAATCCTCTTCACACTAACCACAAAAGTATTCCTTTAACAGCAGCAATTCAGAGACTGCAGCAGTGCCTCAGCCCTTTCCACCCACCTCCTTGCCCCCAGCCCCTTCCCAAATCTGCCAGCCCAGTGCAGGATCTCAAACAGCTCTGGGGAGAGCTGTGAAAACAGAAGGATAATTGCCAAGAGCTGCCTTGTGAGAAAGATCCATCTCTGCCTGAGGCTCAGTTCCTTGCTTTTTTAACCCCCTGTGCTTTGCCTGTGAGGGCTGTGACATTTCCCAGGTATTGGATGCTGCTGCCCTGCTCCACGGAAGGTCAGGAACATGGGAGGCAGGCACGGCTGGGAATTCACTGCAGGAGGTGATAACCCCAGGTAATGAAGCACAGTCAGCTTGATTTTCTTGCCCAAATCTCATGCTCCTGCTGCAGGAAACTCAGCAGATTGTGCTTAAGCACGCTATCTAATGCCCCAAATAATACTAGATACAAAATTTCTTTAGGTAGTTCCATCCTGCGGGGCTTCAAGTGATCATGATATCATATTGCTAAATAAATGACATTAACAGATGAACATCACATGGCTGGATGGTCAGCTGCAGCTTGCAGGTGGCAGGATTTGGCTGGGATATGTCCATATTTGGCATTTTCCATGGCTGGAGGCAGGACAGAGGCTGCACAAGAGAGCACCCAGGGGTGTTGGGTCAGGATGAAAAGATTCAGTGTATGGGGATAATGCTGCACCCAGGATGGAGATGACAGTGGGGACAGCCTGGATGGGGAATACTGGGGGGTAGGAGAGCAGCAGCCTCCACCCCTCATCCCCCAGGATGTGTCAGGAGTGCATCACGTTCAGAGACAAAAACCTCTTGGCTCTCAGTGGAGAGAACCTGACTCCAGCCCACAGCGCAAAATTAACCTTTCCTCTTGGCTGTTGAAAGCTGAGGCTGAGTTAATCAGCAGCAGACAGGCTGATTGACTGCCACTCCTCTGCTAAATTAATCCAGTAGGGTCACATCAGTGCCACCCCACTGTTTCCCAGAGATGGCATCCTGGCAGTGTCTTCGAATGCAGACACACAACTGTAAAGAGAAGGAAGGTGCTGTAAGCACACTTGTGCATTGCAATGTGAAAGTGGAAAGACAAGAGAAAATAGCTACTGCTCTTCCTACTGATTTTTTGTTGGCTGTTCTGCTCTTGGCATCTTGCAGTACGTGCTTCTGAAGCTGCTAATTTTGTTCCTAGGAAAGCTCCCCTCCCCGTGCCTGTGCTGCAGCGAGCTTGTGCACTGCTCAATGGAGGCACAGCTTTTACATTAGCATTTTGCATGTTCTCAGTGCTAGGAGAAGCATTCAGGAAAAAAAAAATATATATCCAGGCAACATCTTGATCTGTGTTTTACAGATGAAGTCAGAGCCATGTATTGGGATTTAAAAAAAAATAAATAAATAAAGCCAAGTGGGTATTTTTTAAAAGATGCTTTTGCCACGGGCTTAAAGAATAGGGAACAACATCCACCCATGATCAAAATGAAGAGTACTTGACTTATGCCAGATCTCCTCCTGGCTGCAGAGAGAGCTTTTTCTTGCATGCTTTTAGCAGCTGAATCCTCACTGTCTTTTTAAGAGGCAGCATCCCTTTCCATTTAAATTGCTCATCCACCATGTCACTCTGTAAGATGTGCTGATGTACAAAGCACAGAAGGACCCCCTGAGCAGCATGAAGAGCTCCTCTCCTTGCTGCAGCTGAATGTCAAATTGCTTAGAGAGGGAGAAAGTGCTGGCAAAAATTCAGCGTGGCTCAGGGTTTGCTTCCTGAAGATGGAGGAACTGAAATTTTTCTGAAAGCAGACCTAAGGGTCAGGTGTGAGGACAGGTTTGAGTGCCCAGTTTCGGAGTCATTAAGATGGAAAAAATTAAGGAAAAGACCTGATGAGCACAGGTTTAGCTTAGCCTGTAAAGCAGGAACGTGCTCTTAAACTAAGCCAAGGGCCCCTAATGCTCCTGAAGTAGTTTAGCCTGCAGAAACACATGAGCATGGAAAAGAGCCATGCCAGGATATGCCATACACCACAGCCTTGCTTATATTATAGGGGACAACATAAAACCCTCACAGCACAGTGCCCTGTGACTGCCACCAGTCCAAAGTGATGGCTCAGGAGTCAGCTCTGCCACAGGGCTCTTCGTGCTGACACTGACAGCAGCCTTGTGTGTGTGCAGAGCCCTTGGGACCACTTGGTGCTCCAAGCAGGAGGTCAAAAGAAGCCACTCTGGACCTTAGATTTGAAATACATCCATGCTGAGAAACCTTTGAAGGTTTTTGATCCGGCAAATAATTTCACCATCATTTTCCTCGCTGGAAATGTTTCTGCAGCAACCATACAACCTTCCTGCCTTGTGTTTGGTCATTTTCTCTTCGTGGACTTGTTCTCTGCATGCCTTCCTTGCTGCTCTGCATGCATTGAGACATCCTTCTGGTCCATACCTCAGAGGCATAAAGCCTTGTCCTGCAAGGAGAATTTAAGTCAAGCCACTGTAGCTTGTCCTTTTGAGGATCCTCTTACCCTGTCAGGTTCTTCTGGCTCCCAAAAAGTGAAGTGGAAAATTAATCACTGACATCAGATTAAATATTCTAGGGGAGGTTCGAGGAGCAAAGCTTCTTGAAAAATGTGGTCTGTAATTAAAGATTGCAAGGTACAACGGGTCAGTTTTAGTTAGAGCAACTTAGTGGCCAAGTAGGAGATATAAATTGCACCATCCCCACACTTTGTTAATGCAAATGAACACTTTTGGTGTTGGTGTATCTCTAGCAGGTTGTTAGAGCTCTGTGAACTGAAGCTAAAGAGTTAATGAGAATCATTAAGGCATTTTGTCCCCCGTATGAGCCCAGCCCTGTTGTTCTCCTTCCTGTTATTTAGTATTTATTGCAGTTTTATCATTATTATTTTATTTGCCGTGGCATGTTCTGCGATGAGGCGCCAGGGATGTCAGCTCGATTCTTAGCCTTTTCCCAGCACATTCATTAAGCTGTGACAGGTGATTTTCCCTTCTCTTTGGGCTCTGCCCTTGTACTCCTCACCCTGGGAGCTGAGAGCATCCTTGTAATTCAGGGGAAGGTCCGACAGCAGCTCCTGATATGTTTGTTCTCATGTCCTCTGCCTCTGTTGGGAGCACGTGCACCAGGCCCTCTGCTGTCTTTTCGAATAATTTTTAGCATGCACTGACTGTAGTGGGGGATCTGTTTTGGGAGTGGCAACCCAGTGATGATGACCTTCCATGGCTCCTGAGAGAATCCATTTCTGTAGCTGGCTGGGAAGCCTGGGAAAGGTTATCCCCTAACTTGGCACTTGCCAAAGGGGAAAAAAGTTGCAAACCAAGAATCATGGTTAATGGTTGGACTTGATGACTTAGAGGTCCTTTTCACCTTTAATGATTTCATGATTCTGTGGTGCAAGAAGTTTTATTTTTGCCAAGGATCTCTGTGTGAGGAGACTTGTGCATTTGACCCTTTCACTGAAGCAGCATGCCCAGAACTCAGAATTACACAAGTGGCGTTGCACAGAGCTCTCAGCATCAGCTACCCAGGGTCAGTAACAGGAACTCTGTTGAGGGCTTGTATGACACCATGTACTGTTCAATAGCTGATTTTGCATTCATCTTCATCGGTTTTGTGCCTTGCTGCCTGCCTCCAGCACTCATTTTTCACAGGAAACACAGCACGAGGTGTCTGTCCTGGCTGTTTGCTTGGAGGAACAAGGCAGTCAGGTGACTTCAGTGGGAGATTTTGAAAGCTGCTCATATTTGGCTCAAACAAAGTCATACTCAAAATCATGGGAACTTTTTCATTGGCTCCAGAAGAAGCTGATCTTACTTTTGCTGTCCTTGGGAAATAAGTGAGTCCAACCCTGATCCATCTGAAGAGCTTGCTTCTCAAACTCACTGAATGGATGTATGAAATGTCCGCAATGGGGCTCACCTCAGGGTTTTGGTGCTGTAGACAATGTATCTTCACAGTGTCACAGCTCCTGGGTTTACTCTTCTTTCCTCATTAAATAAAAAAGACTGGATGACTGGATTTCTTTCTTTTTTTTTTTTTTTTTGAGGAAAAGGGGTGGCCACTTCCACTTTTTTTTTCATGCAGCATGACTGATGTTTCAGAAAATCAGAGAATGTTTTGTGTCCATTCAGTTCCACTCCCACTTTCCACTAAACCAGGTTGCCCAAAGCTCCATCCAACATGGCCTTGGACATGCTTGGGAGTGGAGTGTCAACAACTCTGAGCAATCTGTGCCAGTCCCTCATCACCCCCCAGTAAAGAATTTCTTCTGTATAAATATAGTCTGAACTTCTCCTTTTTCAGTTTAAATCCATTATTCCTTGTTATGACTAGGATATTATTTCCTCAAAATAATTGCTTAAACTAGACTTTCAAAACAACTCTAGGACAGACCTGAGGTCAGGCCTGAGCTTGGGCAGATTCTTTAACTCGTCGACTTTTGGAAAAAGCAAAGCTGGTCCATAGATCTGAGTTCATTTAATGCCTTTGTAGCCACATCAAAATTTTCACTTTCTCTTCTATTTCTATTTCTTGACACTCTTCAGTGTCAAGGCCAGGAACTGAGTGACCTGTCCTCTTGTCCTGGGCAGTGAAAACACAGTGTCAGAATCCTGCCTATGGATTTTATTCTTCTTGGAATCAAGAGAAGGGGGTCATTGCACCAAGAGCCACAGTTCAGATCACGCTTTCAAGATAGCATCAGCACAGGCTGAATTGGTCTGTATTGTTATGTTTTGCATCAAACCATTGAGTTATTGATGTATTGGGATTTCTGCCTCCCTCCTTGCAGTCAACAAATACGTGGTGCGGGTTTTCACCGGCGAAGTCAGCGGCAGCGGAACAGATGCGGATGTCTTCATTAATATCTTCGGTGAGAAAGGAGACACAGGTATTCAAATGCAAATCATTTCCTAAAATATTTCCTCCCGCTCTGCAGGCCTGTGATCTGAACAACACGCACACACGCACACAGAGAGAGGCAATCTGGCAAAGGAAGGATAATTCGGCTGAGTGAAAGGCACAACAAACGGTGGCAGCGGCTCTGGGGGGCCTCACATCCACAGCCCCTGTGGAAAGGTGCATCTGCAATGCAGCAGTTTGTGGCTGGGTGTGGGCATGACTCAAGTTACCTGCCATTAAAAAAAGGCAGGCTCTGGGGAAAATGCAGCATAAACCACCAGCAGAAAGCAGTGGAGTAAGTGCCAGCCCGCTGAAGGGTCCAACACCAACATGTCTGTACAGGGAATGCAGTGAGAGCTCATTTTTCAGGTACCTGGATGGATAATGGCATCTCTTCTCTGTGGCAAAGGTGGTGGCTGAGCCTGCTTGGCCACTTGTAAAAATAATTTAAGCAAGATTTATATTAGTTGGGTTTCAACAGCTTTTTTTTTAGAAATACTGTAATTATTTTAAAATGTAGATTGTGCTGTGACAGTGTTCTGGAAACTTTGATTTAATTAAAAAAAAAATTAATTTAATACTATTAGAAGATGTGCCCAAACCAAGCTCTCTGGGCCATGGACAGAAGTGGGTGGAGATTCCTGGAGATTCCTGTAACCAGGGAGCAAATATTCTCTGGCTTCTACACTGCACCTATCCTGTCAAATTCAAGAAATAATGATATGATGTCTGCCAAGTGTCCTTGAACAGATTATAAAAGCTGATGGATAGGGCTCATCCTTGATTAATCCTCCAGAGTTTTACAGGGGGATTCATCTGATCTCACCGAAGACATCCCAAAGTGGGAGTCTGAACTTTAGCTGGGTGTCCAGGCACTCTGTCATATCCACACAGAGAAATAACACCCCTAGAGAATGATTAATCCCCCTAAGGTAAGAGGGATGAGTTGCCCACTGACCTCTTTCTCTGCACTGGTGCCTTGGGTGGGTTTCCTCCCACTCCCAGCATCACTCACACAAGGCTGCAACCTGGGGCACAGCTCTAATTCTTTTCATAAAGGCAAACCCCCGTGAGATCAGGAAAAATCCAACAGCCCTGGCTGGGTCCTAATTTGAAAATAAATCCTTCCTCTCGGATACAGCAAAGAATTCTGTGTCCTGAAATGTCAGAATCTGCAGCTTGTGACCAAAGCCTTTCTTGAACGTTTTGGAGATTTTCAAAGACAGTAAAAATAAAAGGGAAATGTGGTGATATGAAAAAAAAAGAAAAAAATTCAAGAGCCATCTGGATATATATTTCTGAAAGCTCTGAGAGCTGTAAGTAACTGTGACATTAGAATGGAAATCCTGGTCTTTTGTGTGCTTGAGAAAAGGTACCTTTTTAATTAGAATATAAAGTCCTCTGCCTTTGCCTTAGATCCTGGCTGCAGAGAGCTGATATCTAGGGAATATTTGATTCAGTCAGTGGTGACATTCCTAAATATTCCTTTGCTTACAAACATGCATGTGCCAGTAACCCTTTCCTCCTTGAAGTTTTTATTTATTACTTATTTGTTTGTTTGTTTTTGTTTGTTGGGTTCTCATTGTTGTTGTTGGGGGGGGCTGTTAGGGGTGGTTTTTTTGTTTGTTTGGTGATTTTTTTGATTTGTTTATTTGTTTTATTTTTGCTTTTTCTTTTCCCATTCAGGCGTGAGGAAGCTGGACAATGACAAAGACAATTTCGAGAAAGGAGCAGAAGACAAGTTCACGCTCGATGCTCCAAATCTGGGAAAACTGAGAAAAATTAATATTGGGCATAATAATAAGGGTGGCTCTGCTGGCTGGTTCCTTGCAAAGGTTAGTTACCCCTGAGACATTCAACATAAGCATCTCATGGGCTCAAAATATCTCACCCTCTCAGCGGCCTGGTACCAAGAGATGTAAGGATAATTGCTGGTGATACAGGTTACTGAGAGGGACACAAATCATTTCATCCTCTTGACTTAACTCATTACCAGGACCATAAAAATACCAGAATCCAAGAGTTATCTGTTGGATCTGCTCACAGTGAAAATTTGCAGGCACATAGCTTGCCCAAATTTAAGTGATTTATCATTGGCTCAGCAAAAGAGATATGCTTGCCACAAAGACCCTTATCTTACACTTTCCTGCTCATTTTAATCTCCTGCTATGGGGTAGGAAGGTATTACAGCTTTTAGTGTAATTGCTGAAGGAATATTTTAAAAGGGGAAATCTGACTCTTCCCTCTGGTCTCATTTTCTTTCCTCTGCTGATGTGGTTTAACACAGCTGGCTTTAATCCACAGAAGGCCTGACCCCATATTTGTAAATCCTCAATAGCAGGACATTTCAGTGTAATACAAATGCAAATATTAGCACATGCTTCTCCACCACCACACAATGCAGGAAAAGTTACGATGTTGGCTGACCGTGAAAAATGTGGAAATGAAAAACAGAATAGTTGTGCTCACTGTAATAAATAGTGGGGGGCAAACCCACAGAACCTCGTTCACACATCACAGGTGCAATGACACAATTTTTGGTGAGGTTGGTGAGGTTGCTCAAGTCCCAAAACCTGGTGTAGAGACTACTTGCAGCCAACACATCAACTCTGTATTCTGCCACAAGCTCCAGGATGTTTATAATTAAGTAAAATGCAACTTTGGCCTCGCAAATTTAGATTTAGGGTTGGAGAACTGAGCTGAAATAGCTCAGTTGTTGTCTACTGGTTTTAGACCTTTTTCTGTAATTTGGTTCAATACTTGGACACTCCAGTGTTGCCACTCCAGCATGAACCTGTTCTCATGTTTCTTGTCTTTTCAGAGTGGCTTACACTCAGAGACAGTTTACCACCTCTAAATGTAAGAATAAACCCACTAAAAGGAGCCCAAAGAGGATCAGCTGGTGGAGAGGCATTGGAGTGTTGATATTTCTCCTGAACCTTGTCTATTTTAGTCCCTAGCACTCCAGCTCTCTCATGCTGACAATCCCAGCTCTGGCAGACGCTGCTGTCTGTGTCTGTGGAGGTACAACAGGACTCAGGAGTGCTACAGGCAACAGCACAGTGTGGGATGAATGACAGGAGGGGAAGCTCTGTTTCCCAAAGAATGGTTTCATAAATTTATCCAAAAGGACATGTTTCAGATTCTCCCTCACTGTTGAAAAAGGTGTCAAGGGCTTTCTACCAATAATAGTGATTTTTTATTTTTTTCCCCTCTGAGACATAACCCACACAGAGGAGTAGAGATTTTGATTTCTCATCTGACCGAAATCCTTCAGTACTCTTCTCTGCTGGTTTAAAATTCTGTAGTAACTCTATGGCAGGATTCAGGAGTCCAGCAGGAGATACTGGTAAGAAACACCTCAGCAGGAGGTGCAAAAAAACTAGTCTAAATGTTAAAGTGGAATATTGTTCCCCAGCTTGTTTCAGCAAAACGTCACAGAATTCTAAAACAGTCAGGTTTGACAGGGACCCTAAAGACCCATCCAGTCCCACCCCCTGCCATGGGCAGGGACACCTTCCACTGTCCCAGGCTGCTCCAAGCCCTGTCCAGCCTGGCCTTGGGCACTGCCAGGGATCCAGGGGCAGCCACAGCTGCTCTGGGCACCCTGGGCCAGGGAATTCCTGCCCACCCTCCCAGCCAGCAATTCCTGCCCCACATCCCATCTGGCCCTGCCCTCTGGCCCTGGGAAGCCATGGCCTGGCTGCTGTCCCTGCAGGCCTTGTCCCCAGTCCCTGGGCAGCTCTCCTGGAGCCCCTGGAGGCCCTGGCAGGGGCTGGCAGCTCTCCCTGGAGCTTCTCTTGTGCAGCTGAGCAGCCCCAGGTGTGCCAGGCTGGCTCCAGAGCAGAGGGGCTCCAGCCCTGGCAGCATCTCCGTGGCTCCTCTGGCCTGGCTGCAGCAGCTCCACGTCCTTGTGCTGCTGGAGCCAGGGCTGGGGCAGCTCTGCTGGTGGCTCTCAGCTGAGCACAGGGGCACAGGGGCAGAATCCCCCCTGCCCTGCTGCCCACACTGGGGATCAGCCCAGGGCACGGGGGGCTCAGGCTGGGGCAGCTCCAGCTCTCACCCACAGCACCCCCAGCTCCTTCTCCCAGGGCTGCTCTATCCAATCTCTGCCCATCCTGGCTTTGGATTTCCCCAACCCAGGTGCTGGACCTTGCACTTGGCCTTGTTAAACCTCATGATATTTGCACAGCTCCACCTCATCCTGGTCCAAGAGCCAAATCCTTCAAAAATTCGAAACTCTTTTCCTTCCACAGGGTTTTAATGGCTGCCTTTGCAATGGCTCCACCCTGGAGGAGCTGGCTGGCATCTGGTGATATCACTGTGTCACACAAGCTCGTCTGATGGTCTGGATTTGCCCTGAAATTCCTGGGCATTATTTTATAACAAGGCTCTAAAGCAGAGAGAGAGAGAGAGAGAGAAACAGAACACAGGCTGTTCCCAAAGCAGAACAAAGAGCTGTCGTTCAGCTGATGGAGAAGAGTAGCCAGCAAACAGGCTCTGGAGAGAAGGAAGACAGGCCAGCCAGCTGGTCTTGATAGCACAGACATCTGGTCTCGTACACCACAAGAGATGCAGAGTGGGTTCACTGGATAAAAAAGAAAGAAAAGGAAAAAAAGTCGGGTTTTTACTCACTGATTGTCTGAAATCCTATCAGTACTAATTACGGAGTGGAGTGAGATCTGCTTGAGTGTTTAATATGTTAAATACTGAGTAAGAGTGTGCACATTAAGCTTCTGCTCTTCTGCCACCCCGTTGTGTAAAAACCTTTGCTTTCCCCGTGCTGTTTTTCAGTGTGGTGTCTCTCCTCTCTCAGGTGATCATTGAGGACATTGGCAATAAATGTGTGTACCAATTCCCAGTGGGACGCTGGTTCGCCTTAGACGAAGATGATGGGAAAATACAGAGGGACATCCTCGTTGGGGGCACTGAAGCCACAGGTAAAATCAAGGGAAATGGGAAATAAGGGCTATTAGCCACGTTTTCTTTAGGAGACTGAATGCCTTGTGCTCAGGGAGGCCTGCAGTGAAGCATCTGCTGGTGACAGGCTGTTTTGTGTGGGGGTTCCTGAGCTGCCAGCACATTTCCCACCTTTGTGTCTCACCTGTGAAGCTGTGCAGGACCTACATGCTGGTTTATCACCTGCTGCACCTGGATAAGGGGCTGATGGGCAGGGAATGAAAGATACAGCTTGTACCCTCAGCAAATTGCTCACCAGCACTCAAAAGGTTTCTTATTTCCAAAAGCACAAAGTAGTGAATATTGTACTTCAGTTTCTTGTCTGGGGAGCTAGAAGTTCTTTTACAAAACAAGAAACACAGTGCTGAGCCCTACATCAGTCTTTTTTATTAACCAACATGGTTAAAGCAAAGACAACCAAAGTTTATGGCTCTGTTGAAAGAAACCTGGATGTGAAGTCCATAAAGAAACTTGTCACAAGGTGGAAGATTATTTGGATAGTGTTCTGCTTGTATTTATTTAATAGCACAAAGGCAAACACTGTGATGATGCATATAAAAACTGTTCTTTACTTCCTTGAATGGTCCTAAAGACCTGCAGTCCTCGAATTCCCCCCTACATGTGCATGAGGAAAGTGGTCTGGGTGCAGATCCCTCACTGCAGGATGCTTGTTAGGAAAAATCAAAGGAAAACTGAAAGAAATGTAATTCAGTCCCAAAAAGCTTCCTTTATCTCTTTACCATTCATAACTGTGTATTTCATTTTCCTGCTCTCTGGAGTTTTGTTGAAGATATATCAACAGTAAAGCATGCTTGAGTACAATTTTTAATGTAAATTTCAAAGGGAGGATTATTTATAAGAGAGTGAGTTCTGATGTTTTTGCTTCATCCCAAGTCCCTACTGGAATTTCTGTCTGATTTAATCAAAAAACTTGGCTTAGGTCTCAACTATTTTCTGTGTGCTGCAATAGTGTTTAGGTGTGTATTTGATGATATGAGACAGGTTTAAGATGTGCTTTTCTGTAAGGTAAGGCTTGTGGGAAGATGTGTTTTCATTCTTAGACCAACAGTTGGAGATAGAAAAAAACCCCCAAGGACACTTTTATGTAAATAGGTTTCTTTCCAGAAATACTTTTCTATTTTCCAGCTGGGCTGATGCCTCTCCCAAACCTTGTTTTGCTGAGATCTGTGGGTTTTCACGGTGACTGTGGAGGTCCTGATGGCTTCAGCAGCACCATAGGCTAAAAAACAAATAAACCCAAGATTTTCAGGATTTGTGATATTGCAGATTTTGCTACCACTGTTTAAAGCAGCACTTCTCCATCCTCTCAGCATTCTCTGACATATTTAGTGTTTGGTATTTCCCAAAATCAAATTACTTACTTGCCAATTCAATTTTTTTTGCCTTTCTTCACCTAATCAGCATCACAGAGAGAATAAAAGAGAAAACATTTTTTTTCCGTTGTGCCATGAAGCAGGGACTTTGTCACCCCATGCCTGGGTGCTTCTCCTGGGCTGTCTGAAGGTAGATTTATATTTCTCAGAATTATGCGTGGGGGAAAAAAAAAAATCAAATCAAGCATCACACTGTGTGTAAGTCAGAAGCCAAAATAAACCAGTGGGAAATCAATAGAGTCTCCACCATAAATCCAATCAAAGCCATAACTCTCAGACTCTTTTCCTCCCTTCTTATTTTTTTTTCCCTAACCAAATTTCTGATCCCTCCTCCAGGCATCGTGTACAACGTGGCTGTGGTGACGGGAGACATCAGAGGAGCCGGCACCAACTCCAAGATCCACGTAATCCTCCACGGCTCCAAAGGCCTGAAGAACAGCGGGAAGATTTTCTTGGAAGGAGGGGAATTTGAGCGTGCCAGGACGGATCTCTTCAACGTGGAGATAGCTGCACTCCTCAGCCCTCTCAGCAGGGTCACCATTGGGCATGACAACTGTGGCGTCAGCTCTGGCTGGTTCTGCGAGAAGGTGAGGCTTAATTGCCATAAAATCATGGAATCATTCCGGCTGGGAGAGACCTCTGAGGTCGTGGAGTCCTACCGCCGGGCCAGCACTGCCAGGAGCTTTGTCTGCAGGCAGCTGTCAGACCTGCTCCCCGTTCATAACCCGACCCCGGTGCGGTTTAAAAATAAATAAATCAATCTGCTTTTGTTTGGAAGGCAATATCCCCGGTTTAACAAGTCAATATCATACACCACGCACGGGAGCAGCTGATTGCCTCAAAGGCACGTTAGATGCATGAGTCAATCACCCGCTAATTGGGTTGATTGCCCCTCTGCAGTCACAAAGATAGAGATTATTGTTTGCTCAGCTCCAAAAGCACCTTCAGATGTTTGCCCAAGGGGCCGGACAGAAATGCAGCCTCGGATTGTGCTGAGCCTTTCAAAGTTAGCATCTACGCTCAGGCTTCCCTGAAGTTCCTAGATGCTGCTCTGGAGGCTCAGAAATAATGATTAAAAATAATGATTAAAAAAAAAAAATTATTAAAAAAACCTCCAAACCCAACAGAAAGTTGCTGACCACAGCTGCTACTGGGAGGCAGTGGGAAAATATGAGGTGTTACCCAACAGCTTATATTTCTTTGGGAAGAATTCTGTGCAGCAGAAAAATTGGAAAATTCTTCTCAGTTCAGCACACGGTGTGTGATCCCTGCATCCGTGGGTAATGTTTGGTTTTGTACCATCCAGTGCTCAGTACACATGCCTGAGATTAATGTGGCCTTGTGTTAACTCCCTGCATCTGTGACTAATAAGTTTTGTGCCAGCCAACGCTTCCTTGTTTGCTTCCACCAGTGATTAATATGTGCTGGTGGATATCTCAGTCTTGAGGACAGAGATGGAGTGCCAGAGCAAGGAATGATAAAGGGAAGTGCATCACAAGCTGGACACATATTTGAGATACTCTCCAGGAAAGAAGATTCGTCAGAAGATCCAGCACCACAAGGGGGAATTTTGAGGAATGGGATGTTCCCAAATGACCACCAAAAATTCCCAGAAGAGCCCTACTCATATCCAAATTACTTCATGGAAATAATAAGCATATATTCATGTATACAGGAAGTGTAATGAGTATGTAATAGAAATGTGTTTTGGTTTCATGTGAGGTCTGTTTGGTTGCTACTCATTTCTGAGGTGAAATTCCCATGCATCCAGCATTGTTAGGAGAGTAATTTTGTCTTTCCAACCCAGCAAACTGGTTGGAGAGTTCACTTCCCAGCTTTTGGTGGCAACTCTGGATCACACACCGTGATCAGGAGGAAATGGGAGGGTGGAGAGGAAGGCAGCTGCCTACCCTGAAGCTATGAGGAAATTCAGTTTTCCTGGCAAGCAGAACCAGCCTAGGATGGATACGTTTGAGGGATTTTGTCCCTTTTTTCTGTGTTTTCTGGCACGGTGCAGGGCCTGTGCTGCACACTGGCTGCTGCAGCCACCCTGCCTGCTCCCATTCCCTCCCCTTCCTGGGGTTTCCCCTCCTCTTGGCCCACCCGTTGTGATGTGCTGCTGGAAAAACGGGAATTCCAGAACAGATGAGCCGTAGCTGTGCTCCAGACTGGGATCTGTGCAGCCAGTCTGGGTCGTACTGGCCCAGAAATGCTGATTGTGAGAGCAGGACCAAGATCCCAGCACTGTCTTTGCTCTAAGTTTTCAGAGTATTTCCCGATTTATTATCGGGAAATACCCCCTAATAATGGGAAAGAATGACTAATAATTAGGAAATAACTGCTAAAATTGGGAAATAATGGCTAATTATTGGGAAATAACTGCCAATAATGGGAAAGAATGACTAATAATTAGGAAATAACTGCTAATAATGGGACATAACTACTAATAATTGGGAAATAATGACTAATAATCAGGAAAAAACTGCTAATAATTGGGAAATAATGGCTAATAATTGGGAAATAACCGCTAATAATGGGGAAGGATGACTAATAATTGATAACTAATGACTAATAATTAGGAAATAACTGCTAATAATGGGACATAACTACTAATAATAGGGAAATAATGACTAATAATTGGGAAACAATGACTAATTATTAGGAAATAATGACTAATAATTGGGAAATAACCACTAATAATCAGGGGATAACTGCTAATAATGGGAAATAATGACTAATTATTGGGAAATAACTGCTAAAGTTGGGAAATAATGACTAATAATTGGGAAATAATGGCTAATTATTGCAAAATAACTGCTAATGATGGGAAATAATGACTAATAATCAAGAAAAAACTGCTAATAATTGGGAAATAATGGCTAATAATTGTGAAATAACCACTAATAATGGGAAAGAATGACTAATAATTGGGAAATAATAGCTAATAATCAGGAAATGACTGCTAATAATGGGAAAAAATGACTAATAATTGATAAATAATGACGAATAATCAGGAAAAAACTGCTAAAACTGGAAAATAATGACTAATTATTGGGAAATATCCGCTAATAATGGGAAAGAATGACTAATAATTGATAAATAATGACTAATAATCAGGAAATAACTGCTAATAATTGGGAAATAACTGCTAATAATGGGAAAGAATGACTAATAATTGAAAACTAATGACTAATAATTGGGAAATAATGGCTAATTATTGGGAAATAACCACTAATAATCAGGAAATAACTGCTAATGATTGGGAAATAATGACTAATTATTTATAACTAATAACAACCAATGCAGAGGTCGTGTGGGCTGTCAGTAGTAGAATATTCAGACTCATTTTCCTGATCTCTTTTCCCAGGTGGTGGTGTACTGCCCCTTCACTGGGATTGAGCAAACCTTCCCGTGTGGGAAGTGGCTGGATGAAGATGAGGGGGACGGTCTCATAGAGAGGGAGCTCTACGAGATGGTGTCCCTGCGCCAGAAAAGGATGAAAAGTAGGTGCCAGTGTCCTGGAACCTCCTGTGGCCATCACCCCTCATCCCACAGGCAACACCCCTGAGTGTCACCTGAGAGACATTGGTCATAGCCAGGGTCAAGGAAAGATTCAAGTGGATTCAGCCACTGGATCATGGAATGGTTTGGGTTTGGAAGGGATATTTAAAGGTCATCTAATGTCGACCTCTCTCCTATGGGCAGGGACACATCCTACTATCCCAGATTGCTCCAAGCCCTGTCCAGCCTGGCCTTGGACACTGCCAGGGATCCAGAGGCAGCCACAGCTGCTCTGGGCACCCTGGGCCAGGGAATTCCTGCCCACCCTCCCAGCCAGCAATTCCTGCCCCACATCCCATCTGGCCCTGCCCTCTGGCCCTGGGAAGCCATGGCCTGGCTGCTGTCCCTGCAGGCCTTGTCCCCAGTCCCTGGGCAGCTCTCCTGGAGCCCCTGGAGGCCCTGGCAGGGGCTGGCAGCTCTCCCTGGAGCTTCTCTTGTGCAGCTGAGCAGCCCCAGGTGTGCCAGGCTGGCTCCAGAGCAGAGGGGCTCCAGCCCTGGCAGCATCTCCGTGGCTCCTCTGGCCTGGCTGCAGCAGCTCCACATCCTTCAGATGTTGTGGCATGACTTTCAACTTTGAAAATACTGCTTTAGGGGAGTATAAAATTAAACTCCTACAATATTTTGAAGAATCATACTCATTTCCTTAAGGTCCACTGGGCTTAGGGCTGCCTCAGACATCATCTAACCTTTGCAGACAGGCTGGGCCACATCACCCATCACTACAGAAGCAAAGCTTTCTTATTCTAGGAGGAAACAAAAACCACAACGAGGAGACAAACCTTGGTGGGGGAGGGAGAGTGGGAGATAAAACTCTTCCTTGCTGACTTCACCTATTTTTACTCCTGACCTTGGAGAAATAACAGGGCTAATAATTTTAGCTGCTAGAGGTGCCTCCCTGCAGGTGCGCGCTGGATGCGGGGCCTTTTCCCTAGAGGGAGGCAATGGCACACACAAAATGTGTGTTTGCTGGGAGGAGCTGCTTCTGCATCCATCCCCACGAATTCCAGCACCAGCCTGGTTCTGCGCCCGGCCGAGCACAGATCGCTGCTGCCGCTGCCCCTGTGTAAACAGAATGCTTTAATTAGGATAATAGACACGGTTTAATCCGGGAGTGCTTCGGGTGGGCTGCTGCTTAAACAGCAGTTCATTTGAATAAGCTTTATCTAAATGTTAGTCGGTGTTGCAGCCGCACCGCAGCTCCCGACGCGGTCCATTTAGCTAAAGCATCTGCAACCTTTAACCCCCTATTATCAGCCCTGATTGTTATTGACAGGCTAATTCCCTCACCACTGCAGTGCAGGAGATAGACAGAGAGCATTAGCCTTGAGAAATCTGTGACCTTTAGCTGCCAGATTATGGAAGTGTAAGGCTCGGAGTTAGAAAAGACCTATTATGTCATCTGGCCTATCTCCCCGTGCATGCAGGACTGTCCCTTTCTGTGGGGATGATCAAAGCTGGGTAGAACCTCACTTGGGGTATCCATGGTGAAACGTCTCCCAGCACAGCATCCAGAAGCTGCTCCCGCAGCAGATTGCAGCTCCATATGTAGCTTGTATTTATTCTGTGTTGGTTTTTTTTTTTTTAATTCCCTCCTCTCCTTATCTTGAGTGTTATCCTGGAAACTGTTGTGCCAGGTCTTGTCCTCCCTGGTGTTTGTGCCCTGGGGAATATTTTCCCTGGCACTGAGAATTTCCAAAGTGCCTGGGCACCTCAGTGTGAAGGGATGGGAACCTGGGGGATGCACCCAGCAAGCCCTGGGAGGATGATGATGGGTGTGTGGGGAAATGCCTGGCCTTCTGCAGCAGCTGCAGCCCTCTCTCAGCTATCTCCCCCTGTGTGGTTCCTCTCTGACAGCCCTCTATCAGCATTTAATCCTGGTACAAGGTCCCGTTTCCCCCTCTGTGCACGTTTCACTCCTCCTTTCCCTCGGCAAGAGGTCAGGGAGGCCAAACCAGACAGATGAGAGCAGCCTTTGGTGTCTGAATTGCACTTGCAGCTTTGCCCAGGGAGAACAGGCTTCCCCATCACACGCCATCCACTGACTTTGTTCCATTTCTGCTCATCTAAAGCTTGCTGATATTTTTCAGAGAGGAGTGATCATGAACATTTTGTGTATTACTAAAACAGGGGCAAAACTTTTCCTGAGAGATCCCTCTTCCCCCCCTCTTTTTTTTTTTTTTTTTTAGGTAGCTCTTGTCTCTTTTTTACACAGTCAAACACTGAGCAGACCAGTAAAAACCTAATTTATATGCATGTCATCATATTTTTATATTCCTTTCTGGGCTCTGAAGGTCAGGCTGTGCTAGAGTGGGCTCGGGCGTACCGAAAGGGTTAGCAATCCTCTCATTAAGATTTGTTAATAATTCAGCTGATGTCTGAGTGGGGAAAGAAGGCTGTTCCCTCTCCTGTAGGTGCTGCAAGGCCTGCAGAAGCAACACACTTTATTGTCAATAAAACATGCAGATGAGGGGCTCTTTAGAGGAAATAATGTCACTCTTTTATAAGCAACAATATTCTGGTATGGAAACTGATGCTAAGTTGCTGCAGGAGGACTGGACTTACAGTTAAAATCTTGGATGAAGACTTGAGATAAAAATTTGGCAGATTGGCCACAATCTTAAGGTATGTCATGTAGTTTAAAAAAAAAAGTGCTAACTGAAGTCGTGTCAAATTTAGGCATTTAAATAATTTAAAATATTTTGGAAAGTATCTTCACACTGGTCTGAGTGTGTTTGTCCCACTTGATGCAGCCTCATGAGGGATAAGCCCACCTGAGTGGGCTTTGAGACAGCCTGTTCTGCAAGAAGCATTTTTGGGATGATTAGTCCGGTCTCGGGAGGCTCATTATCTCAGGATGAGGTGATAACATGTCTGTGTCCTATTCCTCCTTGTTCCAGACACAGATCAGACAAATTTTTAGGAGCTACCTGGAGCTGCCTTGCACTGTGCAGAACTAACTGGAGACTCCTTCTCACTGGCAAAAGGAGGGATTAATATTTCCCTGATTTTATGGACCTTGAAGCTTGGGTTGTAGGTATTTGACAAGTGAAATACTCTGACTACAGGGTTGGGTCACACCACTGCATTACCCTGTTAGTAGAGTATAACAAAAGAATATGGCTCACCTGAAAAGAGGTGGCTTATGTTTTTCTCATTTTCTTTAAAAGTGAAATCACAGAATTATGTTTCCAATCTTATTCCTGCACGCTATGCAGCAGCTGATTATGCTTGTGCAGAGAAGGATGAAAAGTCTTTGTCTTCCTTCATCTTACCCTCTCTATCTGCCAGGGGAAACAGTGATAATTATGTTTATCACCAGGTCACCCTATAAAAATTACTTTTTACAACAAGTATCTTTAACCTTTCTTTCTAGAAAACCCCTGGTCTCTGTGGATCTGGACAAGTGACATTAAAAATGCAGGAACAGATGCCACGATCTTCTTCCAGATTTATGGAGACAAAGGGAAGTCAGACGAGATGAAACTAGACAACAATTCAGACAACTTTGAAACTGGACAGACTGACAAATTCATGGTATGAATATTCTGCAAGTGGCAGGTTTGGCATGGTGTTGTTTTCCAGGGCTTTATCTTCAATCTCAGGCAGAAAATCATCAGTATGAGGTTTTTACTCAGCCAGATCCTTCTAAAGTTGAGGTGAAGTCACTCCATTTGGTGGTGATGCAACTGATTTACTTCCCTATGAATATGGCTTGTCTTCCCAAAACAGGGAATAGGCTGGTATTTTTGACTTCTTTCTGATTTACCTCTTAAAAGATATTCAGAGGTGCCCTTTGTGTGTGTGCATTGCTGACTTACAAAAATGGATATTGCACCTTTTCTACCCATTTACAGATAGAGCTTCCTGACCTCGGCACCTTTTATAAACTTCGGATATGGCACGAGAAAAGAAATCCCTTTGCTGGCTGGCATCTGAATAAGGTGAGGGGACAGCAAGGGAAGGCAGACCTGGAAAGCCAGGCTGGTGTCAGAGGTCTGCAGTGCCAGTCCTGGGTCACTCTGCTCCCCAGCTGGCAGCTGAGCTTGCTGTGCAGTGCTCTGAGGTGCCTGCCTTGTCAGAGGACAAGATAAAATGGTCTAAAGTTGCACCAGGGAAGGATTAGATTAAATATTAGGGAAAATTCCTTCATGGAAAGGGCTGTCCAGCCCTGGCTGAAAGAGCTGCCCAGGGCAGTGGTGGAGTCCCCATCACTGGAGAGATTTAAAAGCAGTGTGGATGTGGCACTTGGGGATGTGGGTCAGTGGTGGCCTGGGCAGTGCTGGGGGAATGGCTGGACCTGATGATCCTAGAGGGCTTTTCCAATCTGAATGATTGTGTGATTTTGTGTGTGGGAAATGGGAGCAACAAGGAGAGGCAGCTCCCAACAGCCCAGATTGGGGAAAATCCCACTTTCCCACCCTTCCCATGTCAGACACCTGATGTACTCATCTCACTGCTGCCAGGGGTTTCTTCCTTGCTCTCCAGAAAACTTCCAATTCTTAGACACCACTACTGTTAGAAAGGCAAACCCACTCCCTCTATGGCTTATTTACGACAAAATATTTATAATTTATTACCAAAAAACCTGATTCCAGCAGAGATTGCAGTGTAGCATCCCCTGCCCTGACATGCTGACAGCCCTGTGCTGGGGTGTGAACTCCTGCAGGCTGGAGGAGGCCACGGAGGCTGTGCAGAGGAGAGGACTGAGCTGTGTGGGAGATGACATGACCTGTTTGATCCTCACTCACACATCCTTTGCTCCACCAGCATTGATTTCATGCTGTCACCCCTCACCTGGACATCCAGTCCATCTCTAAGCTTCACCCCTGCTCCTCCTGAACAGCTTGGACAGAACTCTCTGCACTCAACAGAACACAATCTTTGCTCTACATCTGTAAATAAGTGTGTTGATAAATCACAGTTTACCGCTTGGAGCTTTTCTGTGGGCTCCTCTAATGTGCTTTGACACATCCTGCTCTCCTGCACTGTCATGGAGCTGTGAAACCATCCACTGCCAACACACATCTCCCTGGGTAGGAGGGCACCAAGTGCTACTGTTGTCATCATATGGTGGGAGGAGGTGTCTGGCTGGGGTCTTTTATGACCAAGAAATTGCTGGTCAGACTCTGGGCTGCCCCAATCATCCCCATCAGTTTGTTCACAGATGATGAGCAAGAATGTTTGTATCTTCCACAGCTGTGCTCTTCCCTGTGGTATCTTATTTTCCTGCAGAAAAAATTATGTTCAGGAAAGACAAGAGGTAACTTGAGTGTGTCTAGGATTCCCTCTTGGCCATAGTGTCTAAGTAAACCTGGTTAAGATGCATGAAACAAATTGATGTTGTTACAGTTGGACTCCTTTTAGGCCTTTTTCAACCTAAATGATTCCGTGATTCTATGACTTTACGAAAATCAGTCTGTCCATGTACACCCAGCCTGATGTTTTCTGGGTGCATCATGGCACGTGAAACCCATCACTTGTGCACCTGTTGTAGCATCTAGGAAATTAGATGATGCCTAGGAAACCTAAATGATGCCTTGTTCCAGTCCTCCCACATTTCATGCTTGGTTTGCTTCATATATGGTTGGGCTTCCATTTTCTACCACAGGAACCTAGAACAACCACACTGGCCAGGCCAAAAGTCCCTTGAGCCCAATGTCCTCCCTCTTGTGTTACATAAGGTTGAGGTTTTAGAAGTGTAAAAAAAAAACCCCAGCATTTATGATACTTCCTCTTAACATTCTTTCAGGTTTTGACTATTTCCAGTTGGACACTTACTTCCTAAACTGACCTACCAAACAGAAAGCATTTAGCAGGTTTATTTTTTCAGTTATTAGTTTGAAGTTTCCAGCCTCCCCTTGAACATTTAAACTTCCAGCAACCTTAATAGCTTTTGGCAAGGACTTCACAGGCTGATTGTGTCCTTTTCTTTTTTTTTTTTTTTGCTTAGAACTTTGTTCCACAGGCATCATTTGATGCCCTGTATTTCTTGAGGCAGAAGAGGGAACGGCTGATCCCTCTCTGCCTTTTCCATTGTCACCTGTGATTTTACAGACCTTCATCATAGCCTCGCTTCACACACCTCAACAGACAACTGCAGAGCACCACCTTATTTGCTCATTACTCCTTTGGGAGCTGCTGCAGATCTTTTTTCAGGGTTCCTGCAAATTTTTGGGTTTTTTTTTTCCTCAATGCATTAATTCTCATCAGCAAGAACCAGCAGCACAAGCCCCATCCCTGACTGGGGTTGTGGAGTGGTGTATGGTGAGCCATTTGCAGAGCCACAGAATCCCTCAAAAGTTCCTCAATGCCCATGGAGTGATTGGAAGGAGGAATGGCTTGAAAGGAGGACTGAAAAGCCATCAGCTGTGACAGGCTTTGCTCCATGCATCACTGTAGTGCACAGACTGGACAGTCTTGTTATTAATGTGTTTTATTTCTCTGCTGCTACCTACTCCTGCCTCCCTGGCAAAAAACCTGTCAGGATCTTGTTGCCTTTTTTTTTTTTTGCCTTCGAGCCTCTGAACTCACGCGGTGCTTTGGTTTAATGAAGGTAACTCTGCTGAAAACGCTGACAAAAGAAAAATACTCATTCAACTGCGGCCGCTGGCTAGATATAAATGAAGAGGACAATGAGATCGTGCGGGAGCTCCCCGCCGAGGGATCTCTGGTGACTGAAGTCATGCCAGGTGAGAGCCACGGGCTCTGTGCAGGGGTTTGCTTAGGACCTGAATAGAAAGAAACCCTCTTTGTGTGAGAGATGCACAGGCAGACTGATGCAATTCAATTAACTTCTCTTTCTGGCACTTTCTCTCTGCAGTATTCTCTGTGTGCATCATTAGCTGCATGAAGCCTGAGAAATCCCAGCCTTTTATTAATTTTTTTTTTTTTTTAACAGATTTCTCTGTGGTGGGAAATGGAAGAGATCTGGCCACAGCACAATTGTTTCCAGGGGATGTTTTTTTTTTTTTAACTTGTCATTTTTTTTCCCAGCCTCCCTTAAAATGTGAAATGCAAGGTTTGAGGAATATTCATGGAAAGCAAGCTTAGCTGAAATGCAATCTAAAATTTGACAATCATATTTCGAGCTTTAAAGTTTCATTTAGTTATATGCAAATTTATGCAGCTGTATGTATAAATACAGAGTGAGTTGCACAGCACAGTGGTGTGTGCATATACATCTTTCAGTATGTATGAGCAATCTAAACTATTTATTCTTTTAATTGAACCGTAGATTTAATTAAGGAAAGCTGCAGAACTTTGCCCTGGTTTCCTGGAGTGGCCACTTTTGCCTTGACCTTGTGTCAAAAGAATTAAATCTACTTAGAGGGAGAATTTAGGAGAGCAGAACATCTGAAGGTAGCTGGTGGGATTTTTCATCTTTCCACCAAAACATCAACACTCTGTAGACCTTGAGTCCCTCGTTTTCAGAAATTTCTGGTTCTGACATTGGTGATCTGCATGCAGTGGAGCAGTTTCTCAGAAGAGGAAGAGTAATTGTAATTGCAGATGTTATTAAAATGTAAATAAACCTGGTTTTGAAATGTATTTTTAATCAGCTGTGGAGAGGGCAGCTTGAATCCTCACTCAGGCACTTTCCTGTGCAGAGAATTTGTGCTGAGCAGGGGTGAGATGCAGCACCTCCCTGGTGGCCTTGCAGGTGGATTTTGGAGGGAGGGTGGGAGTACTCCTTCTCTCCCAAAAGTTGTCTGTGGGCTGGCTCCTTGTTGTGATATCTCTTCCTGGAAATCCTTCACCCAATGGGATGGGAGGGCAGAGAGGAGGGCATGGTCAGGGGGGGAAGGTGGCAGATCAAAATGCATCCAGAAAAACTGTATGATGACTTTAAAGGTTAAAAGTAGGCAAGACAACCCAGCCTCCTGCATAAAGCTTGGACTCTTGGAGGGATGATCTTGGGGGTCTTTTCCAACCTTTACGATGTAATGATTTTAGGATTTTATGATTATGACCATCCCAAGGGAATGGGGCCAACTTTGCCTGTCTTTGTCCCATAAATCCAACATGAAAAGCCCATTCCTCGGGTCTCTGAGCATTTGTCCCTTTCTAACTCTTCTTATCTGCCTGCCACGGCCCTGGATGCCAAAAATGTTGTTCTCCCCACACACATTGCAAGGTTCCCCACCCCCAGGGTCACCTTGGGAAGGCAGAAGTGGAGGTGGCAGGACAGGGGCACTCCACTTCATGAGGTTTTTCTTGAAAGGACCAGAATTTTTATGTCCTTGTTTGGAGGACTTTTATGGGTTCACAGTTTACCACTTGGAGCTTTTTCATGGGCTCCTCTAATGTGCTTTGACAGATCCTGCTCTCCTGCACTGTCACGGAGCTATGAAACCATCCACTGCCAACACATGGGTAGGAAGGCACCAAGTCCTGCTTTTATCATCATATGGTGGGAGAAGGTGTCTGGCTGGGGTCTTTTATGACCAAGAAATTGCTGGTCAGACTCTGGGCTGCCCCAATCATCCCCATCAGTTTGTTCACAGATGATGAGCAAGAATGTTTGTATCTTCCACAGCTGTGCTCTTCCCTGTGGTATCTTATTTTCCTGCAGAAAAAATTATGTTCAGGAAGGACAAGAGGTAACTTAGAGTGTGTCTAGGATTCCCTCTTGGCCATAGTGTCTAAGTAAACCTGGTTAAGATGCATGGAACAAATTGTGTTGCTATAGTTGGACTCATTTTAGGCCTTTTTCAACCTAAATGATTCCATTCTATGATTTTATGAAAATCAGTCTGTCCATGTCCATCCTTGTCCATTGTCCTCTCAATGCTTCAGGTTTTTCTATTTCAGCTTTACCTTTTCCCCCTTTCCCTAGCGGTAACGCGAAAACGCACAAGTAAACGCATCAGCAGAAGCACACAGCTGGGAGCTCCAATGCCTCAAAAAAGTAACTTTAAACGGTGATTGATGGCGTTTCTGGGGTCGTTTCCCCAATTTTTGTGTCTCCCCAGTGATCAAGTACCGCGTGACGGTGTGCACGGGCACGGTGAGCGGGAGCGGCACGGACGCCAACGTCTTCGTCTGCCTCATCGGCGACCAGGGCGACACGGGCGAGCGCGTCCTCTACAACTGCATCAACACCGTCAACAAATTTGAAAAAGGCAATGTAAGTCGGCCCAGCAGCACCTCAACGCAAGGTTTTTAAAGTGTGCAGTGATTTTATAACCTTTTTTTTATTCTTATTATTTGATTTTTTAAAATAAGTGTTTGTAAACTCAGCTGATTTCCTCACCAGCTAGGGAAGCGGGGAGAAATAAATCTTGTCGACAGAGCATCGTAGCAGGTTGCAGCTGGAGGGAGGTTTGGGTCGGGGGCAGTGTGCCCTTGCTTGATGTATGCTCATGAAAGAGTCTCTTGGTTTGCTCTCCCCAGCTAAGCTCTGACTGCTGAAATTGCATCTTCAGACTGGGGAAAGCTTCCAGGAAAATCTTCCGAGAATAAAAGAGAGGCTTTTCCCTTCCATCTAATATAGCAAAAATTTGGCTCCCTGGGGCAAAGGAAGAAAAAAGCATCTTATTTAATGTGAAAGTCAGAACCCAAAGCCTAACATGTTTCCTTTATAATCCCTCTAGTCTCCCTCAACCATGCTGCACTCAATTTTATGTCTTATTTTCAAACTGATTTTCAATATATTTTTGTCTGTCCATGTCCGGAATGCAAGGGGGATGGAAATGGACTGAAATGAAGACAGAGCTTATTCCCTGGAAAGCTGGAGATAATGAAGTCGAATAGTAGTTAAAGCCCTTGCAGCATTGGCAGTATCAGCAAGCAAATTGTTTGCTGATCTGATCTATAGGGTCAAGCTACTTAATATGTATCCAATTTTGGATCTCTAGGGCCCAACTTAGACGGGTAAATTGTAATCAATATCTCCAGAAGGAGATTTTTAGAATCTGATCACAGAACTCTGCAGATTTCCCATCTCTCCTGTCATTACTTGACTGAAGGTTCAGAGTGGAAAGAAAATGAAGATAAAAGGAGGTCACGTTTTCAAAATAGACCGTTGAATTTAGGCTTCTGAAATATGCATTAGCACTTTGAATTTGCCTTTGAGTGCCCAGAATTTCCAATTCTTCACTGAAATCACTGAGCTCTTCTAGACTTTAAAAGAACTTTCATCAAGTATTTCTTGTCCTTTTAAGATCTGTTTGTGGAAACATGGCAATTATATAGTGTGAGAGTCCATTCTGCTTCTAAATTATATATAGGTTTGCATAAATGGAATTTGCAAACATGTGGGGGGTTTTTTTGCCTATGTATTGACATTATAGATATTTTAGTTTTAAAAGGTAGATCCAAGCTGTAAAGGATGGCATTTTGTCATTAGATGAAGCCTGTGTTTGCCAAAATGATGGCAATATGAGTCGTGTCTTTGTGCTGAAGACTGTTTCAGTGCAGTTCCAAAGAAAGATGCTTGGTTTGCTGAGAATGCAAATATTTTAAACACAGATAATGGCTATTTTATGGGATGCTCCATCCTTGTCCAAGTCCAGGTTGGAGGAGACTTGGATCCACTTGACCTAGTGAAAGGTGTCCCTGCCCATGTTAGGTCCCTTTAAGGTCCATTCCAACCCAAACCATTCCAGGGTTCTGTGATGATTCTATGATATTTATCCACAAAAATAAGTTGTAAGCTAACTGGCATGAAGGAGGATAAAAAGGGAAAAATAATTTTGGCAATCAAATGATGTGATTAATAGCATGCAGATGACATAAACCAAACTGGAGCCTATTAGTGGAAAACTGCTCTCCTGGCACGAGGAGCTGAAAGCTGGTGAATGAATGGGAAGTTGTTTAAGAATTGATCCTGACAAACTTAGAGCTCATATATTCAAGAGGCTGAATGAGTATATCTACACTGATTAACTCAGATACCCTGTTAAAAAGAAATGTTGCTAAGTCAGTACGGTCTCTAATCTACAGCCACTTAAACCAATCCTACCTTGATTACCAATTTAACTTAAAAAGTTTGCCTGCAGATGCAAACCAACAGCCTGTGTAAAAAGTAAGATTTAAAGATGCCTCTAAATTAGGTGTTTGCCCTGTTGTGGTTCCAGTTAGTTACTTACTCATTAATTTATATCAGCCATTAATAAGTAAGGTGAGCATCAGGACTAATGAATTAAATTACATTGGCTTGGACTGAGTCAGTGAGGTTTTGATGCCTTAAATCCCCAATTCAGCAGTTTTGAGTGTGTAAGTAGCATTGACACATGTAAGCCCATCATTAACACTTCAAGCAGTGGCTAAAAGCTTAGCTGTCTTCATCCTGAAGGTCAGTTTGGAGGCCTGAATGATGACATAATTCTTATCATTTTAATAAATTTCAGTATTTGAGTGCCTTGCCACCATGCTTCCTGGGGGCTAGCGGGGTGTATGCTACCACCATGAGTGCCTTTGGGAGATGAAGAACAACCAAAAAATAGTGGTTATCTTCCTCTTACCTAAGCAAGGCATCTCAGCCAGCTTCATGTGTCCTTTTTGGGCTATAGGATGCAGATTTGCTGTGTGTTTACGCACAGTATTTACCATGCATGTGCCACGTGTGTGCATCTGTACATGGGCCACAGATACTTCTGCCTGGCCTGGTTCCTGGAGGAGAAACCTAATCTCTTAAAGCATTTCTCTTCCCTCATCATCAGGGACAGTTGGTGCCAGTCAGCTCTTGTGTAACAGAGCTCTGCTCTTGAGGGGCCATCCCCTGGGCTAATCTAGGCTAATCTGTAATCTTGATTATTTGAGCCTATTTCTAGGGGGAAAAAAATGAAAAAAAGACATTAAATACGTGTGTCTTGTGGGGTATTGAGGGTATTTATATGCTGAGTTTGGTTCACACCACCCTCCAGACACAACTCATGGAGCAGCTGGAAATACCCCTGTGCAGCCCTGCCCTTAGTGACATGACAGGAGATTAAATGGGGTCTAATTGTGCTGGGTAGTCAATGCTGTCTGACTTTAACACAGGGTAACGACTTTGAATTGTACCTCCAAACAGCTCCGTAGGTTTGGTCTGAAGTGACCTGCTTCTGGCTTCTCAGAAAGCTTATATCTGAGCAGGGGTTTGAACTTGGATTTCCTGCCTCTCTGTATGAGTTTCTTAATAATCAAATTACTTTTCTTTTTTACAGTTGTGGAGGGCGTGCAATGACATGGCAGATTTAAAATGCTGGCGGATCATATATTTACAAATCTAACTTTACACATCTACCAGAAATATTCAGGCTTTTTGTTTTTTGGTAAACTCGTACTTTCTCCTTCATCCTGTGAAGAATTATCTTGCAGCAGGCTGATGATGTTGGTTTGATTGCAATAATAAATTTGAATTGTTTGTTTGCTTTTAAGGAGAAATATTGCCTTACCTTTTTTATTCTCCTCCTCAAAGGCTGATGAATTCTTCATTGAAGCAGTAACGCTGAAGCAGGTGAGGAGGGTGAGGATAGGGCATGATGGCAAAGGAGGAAGCAGTGGCTGGTACCTTGCCAAAGTGATAGTGAGGGAAGAAGGACAGCCAGAAAGTGAGGCTGTGGAATTCCCCTGCTACAGGTACTGGAAAACAATGCTTGCAAATTAAGTCTCTGTCTCTGCATTTGCCAGACTTTGAAGAGCCTAGTTGTTGGTCCATGACTGGAATTTTCTGAGCACAGCTTAATCCTTTTTATTTATTCATTTGTTCATTTATTTTTTGCTAAGCCTGAAAGCAAAGAGTGTGTTTTGGGAGGTTTAAGATACAGTTAACTCCCCTTACCAAATAACCAGCAATCTGGATTGTGAATTTCTCTGAGCAATTAGCTCAGTGATGCAGAGAACTTCCAAAAGACAAAATGCAACCTTCCAGTACCACGCCCAGTGTCACTGCAATTGCCTGCTGCAGAAACACCCTCTGCAACCCACTGGTGTCACTGCATGTAACGGGGTCCTGGTCCCTCACATGCACATCCCATTTTCTTTTGAGCAATGGGATGCTATTTTTGTGTTGGGAGCATGCAAAACTGTTATGCTGCCATCTCGAGAGCTCCTTGCATGAGGGGAAATGCAAATCATGCAGACAGAGACAGTGGTAGGGCAGAGGGCTGTGGCTTGCCCCTGTGGGTGGGTTGTAAGTGTAGTCTTCTCCTCCCTAAACAATCAAGTGTCCAAAAGAGATGTGCTGTACTGAAGCTGCCTGTAGGGAACGAGATGCATGATTTGTCCTGGCAGTAACTGGGGTCTGCCTCAGCACTGCAGCACAAACTAGAGAGAATTGGGTGATAACATTACAGATTAACTCCAGTGCAGCCCCACTTACCCTCTCAGGATGTCCACCCTGTAGGATGGATGTCCAGTGAGCTCCATTTAACAACTCCAAGTACCTGCTCTAAAAATTCATCTCCCAGGGACAAGTGGAATTGTAAAACTCAAACACAATTATTTTAAAATTGAAGATAAAGGTAAAGACTTGTCTCTTGAAAGAATTCCACTATAATGAGGGGAGCCAAATACAAAACAGTAGCCAGCCTCTTGGCATTGCCAAAGCTGTCATATCAGAGAGCAAATTCACCCAGGAGACAGCACAGAGCAGCAGATACAATGTCATCTTGGTTGTGAAAAGCAAGCCAGTCTCTCCCTTCTCACAGAACAAACAGTCACATAGTCACTGCTGCCTTTTTATCCATATTTAACAACCATATGTTTTACTGAGTCAAGCAGGAAAGCTAGACAGGTTTTCCTTGGTCATGAAGTGTCCATGTGAAGGGCTGCTTTGCTCAGACTCCTCAGAGATATTTCTGTGTCTAACTGAGCACAGCAGCTGGCTCATTTTGGAGATGTCCCTTTTGAATTGTCTCCTTATGTGACTGCTAAAGTGGGTGTCTTCCATCAGCTCAGAGTGGCACCTTTCCCCTTCAGTTTGCACCTGTGGATCAGGAACACCAGTGGGTATTCCCCTCAGGCCAAGGATGGGAAAAGGACAGAGAGAAAAACCCCAAGACCTTACCCCCAAAATATTCATGGTGTGCCTCCAGGCTCCAGGTCACCAGTGACGGAATTCCACTCTTCTTATCTTTCTAAACGTCTCTTCTGAGTGATACCAGCGTCGCTCTTTGTGGCTTTGTCTGCTGTCCTTGTGCCAGCATTATCTCTTTCCTCTCAGATTGAGAAGGTGACATGACTGATCGCCACCAAGCACAGGGACAGCTGATCCCTCTCACCCCCTTTGGTGCCCGTGCCTCCCGCGAGGCTGAGGCACCATCGCAGTGTACGGGTGTCGTCATGGAGTCTGGAGAGATCTGAGGGAGAAGGTGCTCACCCACTGCATCCTCCAAGGGAGGGACAGACACCTCCCTGGCCTGCAGCGTTTGGAGGTTCCTCTCCACTCCTGTAGGCCAAGGACAGCTCGTGTCCTCACTGCTTCTTTGGCAGGAGCTCAGGGAGTTGAAAAAAGATTTGTCCAAGAAGAGGCAGTGCAAGTGAGGTTTTAGTTAGAAACTCCATCCACGGGGTACATTGTGGGTTTGTTATCTTCTTTTCTGTTGTTAGAGCTGGGATTAAATGCTTGAGAGATGGTTTTCATGTTCAGGCTCAGATGTTTATTAATTTTTATCTATAGCACAGTCTCACAAGTTGTGAGTTTGTTCCAGCTAACAAAGTGAAAAATGGCTGTCTCTAACTCTTTCCAAGGTCTTTTAAGCACAATCTGTCCAATTATGAAATTACACCTAAATTATTTTTAATTTTAACCCAATAACCAGCCACCCACGGCCCGCAATGCAGATTTTTCTACCCATTTACAAAAACCACCCAAAACCATGAAGAAGAAGGTGAAAGAAGAAGGACTGACCTACACCCTAAATCCTCCATCTTGCTTTATACATATTACTATATACTAAAGCATTAAACTCCAAGTTTTCCACCATGTGATATCACACACTTCTGTTCAAACTACACACCCACAATCCAGTGCTGCCACTCAATTTTGGAAGCCTCTCCACAGCCTCAGGTCAAATGCAGTGTTTTCTTGAGGGTCAGTGCCTGTTAGCACAGAAAGCCCAAAATTCTCAGCTTCAAGGGTTCCAACAGTACACCAGGGAAGATTCTCTTTCTGCTTGGCCAGTAGACATGTTGTTCTCACTTTTCTCCTTTTTCTCCAAGACTTGATTAACTTCCACTCTTCTACACAGCACAATTGAATGGTCTGGAGAAAACACCTTTTGCTGCTGGGTTCGTACTGAAAGCTACTCCATTGACCTTGTGACACTCAGCTGCTGCTGTGAGACAGCTAGAGGACAAAATGCCTTCCAGCAGAAACACATCTCACCTGTGCAGAGAGCTCCACAGGCTCCTTACCTCTGTGCAAACCAGACTGCAGCACACATGGGGAGCAGATACTCTGTCAAAATCTGCCTAACCAGTTTCCTCTCTA
>OU383776.1:2190123-2265960 GCA_910950805.1 Acrocephalus scirpaceus scirpaceus
CCATGTGCATATCTTTAGCCTGGCATTTTATAGAAACATGAAGTGTTTTACCCCAGTCCTGGGCAATTGCACCCAATGATCTTTACGCCACATATTCCACATTCCTGTTGGCAAAAGACAGAAAGATTTATTTCTCTGAGGTCTGGCGTGCAGTGATTCATTTGCTGTTGTCTGCAAAGGCTTTGTGGGTAATTCACTGTCATCTCTCCACCACAGGTAATTCAACTGGCTGGTTCCTGGAATGGGTGGAGATTGATGCCCCCTCCCTGGGAAAGTGCCTCAAGTTCCCTTGTGGCCGCTGGCTGGATAAATCAGAGGATGATGGAGCCATTGAGAGAATTATCTTCCCTGCAGAACTGCAGACAGTGGAGTACACCCCATGTGAGCAGAATGCCATTTCCCCAGGATACACCCCTCATTACAGAAGATAAAATCTCACAATCTCATGCAGTTTTATAGGTCTTGCCTCTCCCTTGAACTGGCTTTGGAAAATTTATAAGTAGATCACATGCCAACTATTCAAATTACTACAAGAAGGTTTCTCTGTGTGCTCTAGATTAACATTTATGCGTTTGCCAAATCAGAGAATCATTAGAAGTCATGTGGATGTGGATGATTGTCTTTTTCTTCCTATTTCCCCATCCCCTCCAAGTCCTCAGCTCATTCCAAGCTGTCTTCCTTGTCTCCAGTTTCCCTTTGATCTTGCTCCATTCTAATATTGCCATTTCTGTTGCCAGAGCAGACACTCTGGTCATGCTTCCAAGTCTTAGTTCTTCCAGTGCCTTTGGCATTGCACACCCATCTCCTGCTGAAAGACCCTCTTCCAGAGTCTCTTTAGTGTGGTGCTTTTCTTCTTCTAGTGTTCTCCAAGTTTTCCTTACTCTTCACCCCACTCCAAATTAATGTTTTGGGTAATGTTTACCCAACAATGTTTACCCAAACATTGTTTACCCAATGTTTCCAACTCAGGTCCTTCTGAGTACAAGCTCACGTCAGCTATGGCAACTCAAACTCTTAATTCTGGAAACTTCTTTTCCTGTTTGCAGAATACTGAAGATCAGATAACATGGTTTTCTTGAAATAAATTAAATACTTTGATTACTTTGTAGCCCCCTCCCTTCTCATGCTCCCCTCTCTTAAGTGTCTTTGACAGTGTGCAGAGTACAGCCCTGGGACTGTATTTGACTTGTCCCTCTCTGATCTGCTTCATTTCAAGTGACTGATAAATTTTGCTCAGCGTTAGGGTGCTGTCAGAACTGCCTTTTCCTTACACTGGGTTGGATGGCACAATGATGAGGGATGAGGTCTGACACCTGGGAGCTGATTTCCTGACAGGTCCTTCCTTGGTCATTCATAAGAAGAGCTAAAAAATTTCACACCGAGGCTGTCTCCCCTCTCATCCCCAGTGTGTGCACTGAAGGTATCAAAAGCCTTACTGCCTGCAGTTCTTAATTTAGATACCAAAATTTAGAGCTGCCCAAACTCCCTCTCTCTGCCCTGGCTTCCTTCTTCACAAGTAGTTGTGAAGGCTATCAGCTCTTTTGCCTTCTTTTTAATCATGAAGACAGTGGTTCATGTTGAGGATTCCTCCTATGTCCAGATCCCCATATCCTGCAGTCTGTCAGCTGAAATTATTTCTTCTCTGAGGATCTGCCACTGTCCTGTCTTTGTGCTTCACCCATTCCTTGACCAAGGTATTTTTATTTGTCACATGCCTAACCTTCCTTATCTGAAATCTCTGGAGCAAAAGAAAGGATTCTCTTTGCTCTCTTCCACACTTTTGTCAGTCCAGTGGAAGAAAAAGTAGATTCACAGAATTGAAAGGGACATTAAAGCCCATCCAGTGCCACCCCCTGCCATGGGCAGGGACACATCCTACTATCCCAGGTTGCTCCAAGCCCTGTCCAGCCTGGCCTTGGACACTGCCAGGGATCCAGGGGCAGCCACAGCTGCTCTGGGCACCCTGGGCCAGGGAATTCCTGCCCACCCTCCCAGCCAGCAATTCCTGCCCCACATCCCATCTGGCCCTGCCCTCTGGCACTGGGAAGCCATGGCCTGGCTGCTGTCCCTGCAGGCCTTGTCCCCAGTCCCTGGGCAGCTCTCCTGGAGGCCCTGGAGGCCCTGGCAGGGGCTGGCAGCTCTCCCTGGAGCTTCTCTTGTGCAGCTGAGCAGCCCCAGGTGTGCCAGGCTGGCTCCAGAGCAGAGGGGCTCCAGCCCTGGCAGCATCTCCGTGGTCCAGCAGCTCCATGTCCTCTTTAAGTTGGGGATCCCAGAGCTGGATGTGTTATTCCACACCTTTGTGTCTGAAAAAATAAATTGATTAATAGATGCAGTGATGCCTTTTGTAGGAGTGAATACAACCCAGAGACTCAATACATGCTTTTCTTCTGTTTTTCCCATGTTATCCCAACAATACATATTTTGATGCAGATGTTGGCTACATAATTTATTAATACCTCTGAATATTTTAATGATGTAGGAGCTCCTGGCACGCCGTGCCTCTGAGCACACAGTTCGTGTTATCCTGATTTTTGTCAGCAGTCCACATCCAGCCTTTGGAAGCAGTCAGGCCTCTCTGGCAAAGAGTTTGCACCAGTCCTGCTGTCAGCTCAGGCTTTTTCACCATTTGAACCATCCCCACTGAGCTGTTTACTGCATTCTGGTTTCCTAACAATTAACCTGTGGGCTTCAGTTTGCCAGAAGTAACTAAACCGGCTCGATTTGTTTTATGATGACTCATGCCAGCATTGTTTCACGGTGAAAACATGTCATCCACAGCCCAATTAAAATCATCCCTGTGGGGATAGGGCTTTAAAAGTGCCATGCAAATGGAATGGGCATCTGACAGCTGAAAGTTGTGCTGCTGGTGACCTTGTTAGGGCGCTGCTTTGCTGATTCAGTTCTAAGCTGGTGTTAATATTCAAGCAACACGAGCAAGTGCTACGGCCTTCAGCAGAGAGGATAATTTTTAATTCATAACGCATAGTGTGTGATTTTTGGTATCCAGGAGTTTTTTTCCCCCTTCTTCTTACATTCTGGAGAAACTATTCCAGTTTACTTGCAACACAGCAGAGCAGATTTCACTAGCTTGGGCAGGAAGAATATTGAGTACCTCCAGGCTGACTCTCTGTAGAAAGAGAACTTCTTTATCTGTGGCCTCCTGAGAGCTGTATTTAGAGAGCCTGAGCTTTTAATGAATGATTAGTCTCTTACATGCCTAATCAGAGTTACTCCAAGAGTAGCAGAGGTGGTGCTGGGGGCCTTTTCCCTATCCTAGCAGAGATGCTGAGTCTGAAACACAGTGCAAGCTGCTGTAATGTAAAGATCAAAAAATTACTGAAGTCGTGGCAAGTAGGAGGGTGAGAATGACAAGCAGCTGAGAAGATTCTAGTGAGGGATGGGAAAGGATGGAAGTTTTTTAGGGGTGCATGGGAGAGGGATGGCCAGGAGCAGATCGTGGCAGTGGCAGGATCCTGGTGCTCAAGGCTGTGCTTATGGGTACTGTGACTGAGGGATGGTGTCCTCCTGAGGCAGGAGAGGTCTCTGAATCTGTTCAGTGATGTCCAAGCCTTACCTGGTGCTCTGATTCCAGAAAGGATTTAAAGGAGTTTGGGACAGGATACCGTTTGCTCAATGGCACACCTTGACAGCAGAGTGTCTGAATTGCCATCCTGGTTATTTGGTCCTTCTAAACTCTAACCTTCTAAAACTCAGAGGATGGATTTGGGGAGTGATTCAGCTAATCCCAAGGAAAATGCCTTCATTCCTTGATTAAGTGTTTCTTCAGACTGCACTGACTTTATTGATTACATCTGGAGATGTACACACTTGTCTGATGAGCAGGCATCTGAACCTATGTTTCCTGCTCTGTGAGCTAAACACCATCTCACCTTGAAAACTGAGGATATATTCAGCAAATCCGTAGCAGAGCCCCAGGAACAGAGCCCCTGTTCCCAAATTCCTGGGTCAGCCCTATTCCTGAGCAAGTCTGAGTCATACTCCAGCAGGACTCAGGACTGAGAAGCTGTGAAGATAGAATAGAACAAAAGGAGGCATCAGATTTTGGGGTCATGGGACATTCTGGAGAAACCACAGGAAAAGAATAGGGGAGTATTTATGGGCTTGAGCATTACTGTTCTGCATTCACCAGGGGTCTGGGCTGTAACTTAATCTGTTTGCCTCAGTGTTTCAGGGGAGGTGGTACCAAGTGAAAAATGGAACAGAGGAATTATTAACTTCTTTGTGATGGATTTTGTCATGTGTTTAGTAATGGAAATACTAGGACTTTTTTATCAATAAGTTTATCTCAAATATTTTTCACTCCCTCCAGTTGTCTTAACTTCTCTTCTAACTGCTCAAAAATTTGTGAATTCCTGTTTTGCTTTGACTCTTGAGCTGTTGAGGTAAATCTTGTTTCAGTAACTTTGGATGGCAGGTATACTGAATATCATATGATCAACCTAAAAACTAATTTCATGCACACATATAAGGGTCAATTTGCCTTATAAATGAATTCCTTTGGATTCTCATAGGATTGGCCAACTTGATAATTCAACTGCCCACAAGTGTGTGATTGCTACCCTCTTCTCTTTCACTGTTGAGATATATAACTCATTTTTTGTTTCATTAATATTTTTCTTAGGAGCATTACTATGCTGGCCCCTAACTCCTTTTGGTTTGTTTGTTTTCTGTCATTTCCTAAACCAGTTGTTCCTTACGAGATCACAGTGTACACCAGTGATATTTTTGGAGCAGGCACTGATGCAGATGTCTTCATTGTTCTTTATGGAAGCGATGGGGTTTGCACTCAGCAAAAATCCCTGTGCCTCAACAAGAGAGAGCAAAGGATGTATTTTGAAAGGAATTCGGTGAATCAGTTCATTGTGGAGGTAAGATGGAAGCATGGGGAGGATTGGGGAGGCATGCAATGGGCAGGAATAGACTCCCTCAGTCTTCTGTGTTCTTGTAATGTGAAAGCATAAAATTTATTTAATCACCTTGTCACCAAAGTTCTTCAATGCCTGAGATGAGTCTTGGAAAGATGTGGGAAGTCACCAAATGTAGCTGGCCCTGTACAGAAAGAGGAAGGTCAGGCCAACCCCTGCCTCTCCCTCCTCTCACCTCCACTGGCATCAAGGATGTGTTTCCAGGCTCGGGAGGGGCCAGAGGTCCTTTCCAAAATGACAATCAGAGTGGAAATCTTGGCCAGGACGTGTCACCACGGGTCTGCTCCTCACTGGTCTCACCCACCTCAGGCACTGCTGCTCTGGGCTGGGGCAGCCTCACCTCAAGGCCTGAGGGCACTTTTGGGGTGCCACAATATAAAAATAAGGCATTAAACTATGAGAGAGCATCCCAAGAAAGCCACAAGGATGGTGAAGGGCATTGGGGGAAGCTGTGAGGAGCAGCTGAGGGCACTGGGTCTGTTCAGCTGGAGGAAATTGAGGGGAGAGCTCGTTGAGGCCTTCAGCATCCTCGTGAGGGGAAGGGGAGGGGCAGACACGGATCCCTGCACTCATGAGCAGACAGGACCTGAGAAAATGGAAAGTTTAGAGCACCAGAGGGTGCTGGCACTGCCCAGGCTCCCCAGGGAATGGGCACAGCCCCAGAGCTCCAGGAGAGCTTGGACAGCGCTGCCAGGGGTGCCCAGGGTGGGATTGTTGGGGTGTCTGTGCAGGAACAGGGGCTGGACTCTGATCCCTGTGGGTCCCTTCCAGCTCAGGGTGCTCTGTGATTCTGTGGTTCTCTTGCAGTTTGCAATACTTAGAGGCATAATGATTTTTCTTCTGTATCCTCAGGCAGAGAAACCATTTCTTTCCTGTAGACAATGTGATTTTTGAACACACAGGATAACTTTTTAAAAGATCTTACCAAGTATTTCCTGAAGTGTTTGCACAACTGTATGCAAATAGTAAACCAGGGCACATCAAAGAGTGAGCTCATTTACACCCACAGTATTAAGAAATTCCTATTCACAGTATATTCCTATTGCTGAGAATTTGTAAGAGGCAAAACAATACGGGCAGACCTGCTCTGCTTATCCTGTGGTGTTGCTTCATGTCCCTAACTTCCCTTCCTGGCTGCAGCACCAACGCTGACTTCACAGAGGATCTTACAACTTCTGTCTCTTTTGAGCCTGGTTTGTTTTTGTAATTGAGGGGAAATTTTAAACCAATTCCTTTTACAAGTTAAAATACTTGCAGCCCACATTGTTGTTATATGTCATGAATCATAAAATAAATCCCTAGTGTGATTCCTTTAAAACAAAGAATAAGACTTATTTCGGTGGAGTTTCCACACAATTTTTCATAGTAGAGATTGCATTAATCCACAGGTATAAATCTTAAACTGAGTGTTCTGGTTAGGTCTTTATTACATAAGATTTATTTCAATTTTGCTGGAATCTGAAACATCAGTACTTTTCTTAGATTAAGTGAGAGAAAATGCAGTGAGTTCTACCAATTTATAAGACCATATTAACCTGTCCCCAAACTTCATTCTCACTTCACTAGCTCCTCTTTCTGCAGGAGATGGGAACAAAGCAAAATATATTTTTCTTTCACCTGCTTGTGTAGAGCCATAATTTGGAGTTCAACAGACCTTAAAAACAATTTGGGGTGTTTCAGAAAACATAAACTGGGAATTGTCTGTTTGCTTCGTAGTTTTGCCCGCCCCTATTATTTTGTATTTTGCAAAAGATGCACAAAAGATTAGAGACTGCTCTTAGCTGTGCTTCCAAGTAATGATTTGCTGGAGATGCCTACAGCAGGGTAAAGCCCACTTCTTCTTTAACATGGACCTTGACTGCTCAAGCATCATTTTATTGCTATGTATTGATTAAAAGTCTCACTGAAAGATGAGTATTTGGACAGGACAAAAGAGGAAAAATAACTTTTCCCCAATGTACACTTGTGTGCATGTGAGTGAGTTTTAGAAATGAGTTTGGATCATTTAATTATTTCTCAGTGAGTCTTATTCTGTCTAAAGCTGGAGCAGGGCTGATGGGGCCAAACCCAGTTTGTTCTGAGTATGGATTCCTTGGGTCGTGCAGTCTTACTGACTTAAGGAGCCTTCTGAAACCACTGCTGTCTTTCCTTCTGTTGGCTGGGGAGAGAAGGGAATAGTTTCCCATGATACAAACTGATATGCTTCATTTTGTCTCATTTTCCAAGAAAATAAGACTCTAAAGACCCAAGGACAAAAGGACAGCTCAGTGTTCTACATGCAAAGGTTTGAAGCCAGCCTTGGGTGTTTCAAGGCCAGCTATACAAAAGTTTGCACTTGAATAACCAAAAGCTGATAGTTAGGAGAAAATTCTCAATTTTTCCTGTTTAAGCCTTTGAAGTGAAGTGAATTAAAAGCAGTACACTGGTAACAAATCACTCAATTAATAAGGTGAGGCATAAAACCCAGTAGCAACTTCGTAAGATAGTCATCCTGTTGGCTTTCTCAGAATGACATTGGGATTCTGTGGCAGAAGAGGAGAGATAATATAAAATGCCAGGCTGTTTGTATAGTACTTTGACCTCAAAGTTATTCTTCCAGTATTAAGAGAGTGCACACAAGTATTTATAAAATAAAGTGATTTTAAAAGAGCAATTTGAGATGCAGCTGTATTGTGGTTTCATAGAATCACAGAATCAGTTGGGTTGGGAAAGACCTCTGAGATCATCGAATCCAGCTTGTGTTTGGTCCCAACCTTGTCACCAGGCCAGAGCACTGAGGGCCACATCCAGTCATTCCTTGAATACCTTCAGGGACAGTGGCTATGGTACCTCCCTGGGCAGCCCATTTCAGTGTCTAATCATCCTTTCTGTGAAGAATTTCTTCCAAATGTCAAGCCTAAACCTCCCCACAGCTTAGGACTGCATCCTCCTCCTGTCCCTGTGTCCCTGGGAGCAGAGCCCGACCCCCCCGGCTGTCCCCTCCTGGCAGGGAGTTGTGCAGAGCCACAAGGTCCCCCCTGAGCCTCCTTTTCTCCAGGCTCAGCCCCTTTCCAGCTCCCTCAGCCTCTCCTGGGGCTCCAGCCCCTTCCCCAGCTCCCTTCCCTGCCCTGGGCATGACCAGCCCCCCCATGTCCTTCTTGAATTCAGGGATCCAGAACTGGACACAGCACTCGAGGTGCTGCCTCACCACTGCCAAGTACAGGGAAATTCTCCAAATAATTGCCCTCATTCCCACTCATGCAGAGAAGCCTGAGATACAGGATTGCTGCTGTGCAACCAGACCTGTCTCATGTGGTGGGTAATTTGTGCAGAGCAAGGTTCTCCCCATTTTGGAGCAGAAGTCCAGGGAAAACTTCTAGCCCAAATGCAAATTAGGGCATAATTCCAGAGGAGGCCACTGAGATGCTGCCAGGGCTGGAGCCCCTCTGCTCTGGAGCCAGCCTGGCACACCTGGGGCTGCTCAGCTGCACAAGAGAAGGCTCCAGGGAGAGCTCTGAGCCCCAGGAAGAGCTCCCAGCCCCTGCCAGGGCCTAAAGTGGGCTTATAAAAAAGAGGATGAGGGATTCTTTATATAGGCAGACAGTGTCAGAACAAGGGGCAATGTTATTAAACTGCCAGAGGGCAGGGTTAGATGGGATATTGGGAAGGAATTGTTCCCTGTGAGGGTGATGAGGCCCTGGCACAGGTTTTTCAGGGAAGCTGTGGTTGTTCCATCCCTGGAACTGTTTAAGGACAGGGCTTGCAGCCCCCTGGATAGTGGAAGGTGTCCCTGCCCATGGCAGTAGGGTGGAACTGGATGACCTTTATGGTCCCTTTGAACCAAAACCATTCTAGGATTTTATGATTCTACAATTGACATCAGCACTAATAGTTTCTCCCCAGGGACTTTAAACAGCCTGGAAAAATATGAAATAAGGTAAGGAAGCGGTGTCTCAAAAATCACCAGTTGTTCATACCGTAATATTTCACTTTTTAAAAATTTTTTGATTTTCTGTTTGTTTGATTTTGTTGTCGTTTGGTGGTGCTTGTTTCTTTGTTTGGATTTTTTTCCTCTGGTTTGGTTTTGGTTGTTTGGTGGGGTTTGCTTGTCTGTCTGTCCGTCTCTGTAGCTGGAGGACGTCGGTGACATTCTCGAAAAGATCCGCATCGGCCACAAGGGCGGGGGGCTGAACTCAGGCTGGCACCTGGACCGCGTCACCATCCGGAGGCTGCTGCCAAACGGGAAGGTAAGGCTGTGAATCCCACCCAGCACAGCCCCAGGAGCCACGGCTCCCATCTCCCAGATGGCATCTTCTGTCTACAGAGTGTGATTAACAGGGAAAAACAGCTCCCCGAAGAGCAGCGCGCTGAACGGACTTCCCAGAGGAGCCCGGGGATCTGGGGACAACAAACATGTGTTATCATGTTTTGTTCTTCAAGTGTTGATGATAAGGCTCTGCAATAATTGCTTTTTTTTTTTCAAAGCCCCGTGTTTTCATGTGTAGCTCTGTTTCGAGGGATCATGGGGAAGGCAGTGGGAAGTGGGCGTACTGTTTTAAAATAAAAAGTATTGTTGCCAAACATGGACAAGAAACAATTTTGTCAGTCCCTTGATCCTGGAAGAATAAATGCAAGGAGCCAGTGCAATTGAGGCAAGTAAAATGCCTGTCAGTGCAAATCCCTGAATCATGTTAAAAAAGTCAAGTTAGATGATAGGATTTTTTTGCTGCTCATGTGAGCAAGATTAGCAGAGTACAGTCAGATTGGTAATCTTGAGCCGGAAGAAAGTGTTCCTCAGCCCTGCTTTCAGATGCTGGCTAAACTAACAGGGATGAATCTGGCTGTGAGGAAGTTCAAAAGAAAATCACCTCTTCAGGGCCACTCCAAAATTGGAGCAGTAGCTGCATTGGGGAAGACCTGGACTCTTTCCCCTTATTTCACAGGGATGTCAGCTTTTATCTTTCCCCAGGTCTGCCCACTGCTCAGGTGACTTCTAATGCCAAGATCTAAACCAGCTTGCTCAGTCATGGTGAACCTACTTCTCATCTTGCTTCCTCCTTCAAAATTTACAGGATAGGTTTTATTCTCTTTGCTACACAATCAGCTCACAGGTCTCCCTTGAACCCTCCTCACCATATAATCATGGAATTGTTTAGGTTGAAAAAGAACTCCAAAATCAAGTCCAACCATTCCCCCAGCACTGCCAAGGCCACCACTGTCCCATGTCCCCAAGTGCCACATCCATGTGGCTTTTAAATCCCTCCAGAGATGATGACTTCTCTACTGCCCTGGCCAGCTGCGCCAGGGCTGGACAACCCTTTCTGGGAAGAAATTTTTCCCAATATCCAGTCTAAATCTTCCCTGGTGCACTTTGAGGCCATCTCCTCTCCTTCTGTCCCTTGTTCCCTGGGACAGAGCCCGACCTCCACCTGGCTCCAGCCTCCTGCCAGGGAGTTGTGCAGAGAAAGTCCCACCTTGTCTCCCATTTTCATGCTCCTGAGCAAGCTTCCTCACAAGCCCATACCCTCAGGCTGCTCCTTGTTATCACCTTTTTGCCAGTCTGACATTATCAGACTCTCAGTGTACTGCCTAACCCTTGCCTGGCTTCGTCAGGTTAATGAACAGCTATACACTGTTTTCAGAGACATTGTTATTGGTCACAGGCTGGAGAGGATGAAGAGGGGGACACCCAAATGTGTGGAAATCAAGGGGAATGAGGTTCCTGGGCTGCCTCTTTCTGCACTGTCCTTAAACTGAGCACTTTGGGAAGTGCCTGAGAGCTCCGTCCCGGGTGCTCCTCAATTTGCCCAGAGAAAGTCTGGGGGGCTGCACCCCCTCCTCAGTCATTGCAGCAGCTTTGAAGGGCAGGTGGAGAGAAACCTGAAGGAGGAGGAAGGGAGGAAAGCCCTGAACAACTTGGGAATGGGGAGATTTACAATTCTGCTGATCTTTTGATTATGGCATGGGAAAAAAAGAAGAAAGCGGAGCGCTGCATGATGCCGCTGATCAGCCGCAGGATATTATGACCTGCCACAGGATAGCAATATGCTGCCAGCGCTTCTAAAAGCTGTGCTACCTGATTAGACTGCTAAGATGTGTCTAGATGTATCTGTAGAGCTGCAAAAGAAAAATGAGGTCAGTAACTTTTCAGATTAAATTGAAAGCACTTGGGTAGGAAACTAGGGTTGTTGCTTGCTGAAAAAAACCATCTTGGCACGCCAATTATATTTGATAATTATATTTCATTTGTTACAACTTGGAGAAGGGAAAAGCACTGACTTTTAGCTGCTTCTAGCTTCGGTCCAGGCTCAGACTCTAATGAAACAAATTCTGTTCAGGGCAGCAAGAGGATTTTACTGTTGGTAATACAAAGCAGTGCACTTTACATCACTTAAATATTAATAAAATCACTAACAGGGTAACCCCAATAAAACCGTGGCAATGGCATGGTGATTATCAATAATGACACAATTAACTCTTGCAGTAAGTGCACATTATGCCCCACTGTGCTGTCACTCCAGTCCCTAGACATCTTGTTACCAAATAAACAGTGTTTGCATCAATGGCACATACAGCCAGCAGTAAGAATGTGCAGGAGCTGTTGAAAGCTTCGGTGAGAGATGTGACTGAAGTGGGATCTCTATCAGGAGGAGAGAGTTTCAACACTGAAGCATCGTTCTGGAAAGCCCTCTCTTCCCAGCCTGCAGGTGTGGAGATAAGCACTGTTCACCGGCTCGGCGTACAGTGAGATAATGCAGGTTAAGTGGTCAGACAGCCAGTGCAGAAATGAGGAGGCAGGAATTATTAGGTGCTGTATTCTGCTTGTATAGCACAAATAACACTTGAAAGTGAAAGATGTGAAATCACCTGAAGTGCTGCCGGTTTTCTTTGACACCATTTTGTATGCCGTGCTCCAAAGCTCCTCGTGGAGTTAAACATCTCTGTCTGGGGTTAAACAGCAGTGCTGCAGGGAGCAGCAGAGGGGAGGAGAATTGGCCTTTCATTAACAGCAGAGGATTTGGGCCGTGTGTACTCAAGGTGTGATTCTGCTGCAGACTCAAAACACTCAGTCACACAAGCCCCTTGGAGGGGTTCTGCTCCCACAGACCGACTTCCCTGGGATCTTTGTGTGGTGACACTGTGACCTGCTCGTTCCAGGTTGGCCATGATCAGAGTGCACATCTGCTCTTGGGTGCACAAACTGTTCCTCCCCAGTGATGGTGTCAGGGAGGGCAGGATCTGCAGTTCCAGGGGACACAGTGCTGTAATACACAGTAACAGCAATGTTCAGGATTGCTACAGTGAGATCTATTACCTTCCCTGGCCATATATTAATATTTTAGTATTTAAATAGTTAAAGTAGTGAAGAAGCTTGATAAGTAATCACAGCAGAGTAATTAAGGTGGAAATTATTCATAAAAGGTGTCTGCAAGTGAGCTGGAAAGAGACTTTGGACAACGGATGGAGGGACAGGATAAGGGGGAATGGCTTCACATTGACAGAGGGAAGAGTATTAGATATTAGAAAGAAATTCTTGACTGTGAGTGTGGTGAGACACTGGCCCAGGGTGCCCAGAGCAGCTGTGGCTGCCCCTGGATCCCTGGCAGTGTCCAAGGCCAGGCTGCAGCACCCAGGGATAGTGGAAGTTGTCCCTGACCATGGAAGGAGGCTTGGAACCAGATGATCTTTAAGGTCCTTTCCAGCCCAAACCCCTCTGGGATTCTGTTAACCTCCACTGGTATGTTAGATATGAAAGTGATGGCACACAGTGTGCTGGAAAGAGCAGGAAGCCCTTGTGCAGGGTAAGAGATAAATGATGAGCTTGTCAGTAAAGAAAGGGACTTTTTCTTTTTCTCCTGTATTTATTTACTGTGAGATTAAAACTAACTTCCTTTCTTTTTTTTTTTCTCCCTTCTGTTCAGACTCGTGGCCTCTGTATCTTGCATGGTGGCTCATGCTCCTCTCTTCATGGAGTCATAGCCTGGGGTGCCCAGCACGCAGAAAGCTGCCTGCATCTTACCATCTTGGAGGCCTTTTGGGAGTCTGTTCTTAATGAATGGTCTGGGATTAATTTTGTTTACCAAGTGGAAAACACATGTTCTATTGTTTTTGTCTGTTTGATGATATAAATCATATTTGCTTCCACCAAAGTGAAGTCAAAACAAAAGATCAAAAATTGAATCAGTATTTTTCTCCTCGTGTTGCATGTATGGGAATTGCCTGGAACTCAGCTTGAGTCACAGAATTATAGGCGAAATCATGAAGTATTGAGCTCAGGAAAAAAAAAATAAATCCAACAAAAAAAGCCCTACTGGCTTCAAAGAAAATGCTGCCTGAATAAGGGTTGAAGAGGAATTGCAGAGTGTCAGTAAAGCACAGCTTCAGCAGGAATGGTGCAGTCCTGATTAGGAATTTACAAGCTTTAATACTGGGAAGGGCAGAGATCCACTGGATCATACAGCCGCTCTCACACACCCACTGGGAATCCTGTTTTCTGCTGCATGTTCAGTGCTTCTTCTGAGAGCCCTCAGATGTCCTCTTTCTGGAGGAAATACATTTCTGTGAACTATTTTAGGTCTGCCTCTACTCACACATGCACACATACACGAGTTGAAAATCCTCGCCTGCGTGTCTGAGTATTTTCAAAGGGGAAATGCTAGCGTGTGTTCATGTTGTTTTGAAGAGATTTCCTCTGTGATGTTCACTCCAGGGCTCAGAAACTATCACATTTCCATGTGAAAGATGGCTTGCAAAGTCTGAAGACGATGGTGAGACTGTCAGAGAACTGGTGCCTTCTGATATTTTTACTGAAAAGCTCATGAAGGACGGGACACTCAAGCAGATAGAGGAAGAAGTCGAAGAACCTTTGGAAGGTAATACAATCCTAGGAGTAGGTAGGGATGATTTGTCTGATTTTTTGGAGTAAAACATTTGGATGTGTGGCTCAGTGCCATGCTGGTACAACTGTTCACTCCTCTTTCCCTTCCTGTTGTCTGGCCTCTGTCACACCTGGAGCACTTCTGTGCAATAACATCAATATTTTCCTGTGGGGCTTTTGAGAACCTGTCACAGACACCCTTCCACGCCCTTAGTTTTCATATCTCCTCTGATGCCTAACAAAATTCTTATATCCTGTCTTTAAGGCTGTGTTAACCTCTTCACTCCTTTGCCCAACTCCTACTGTGCTGTGCACTCTACCTCTTCCTTTCCTATCCTAGGAGTCTAATTAATGCTCTTCTTTCCTCCCAAAGTTGTTTTTCCTGCTGCCCTTCAGGTACACATGCATAACCTTTAGAAACCTGGGTCACTGCAGCCACCTTCACCTCATTAAAGTGCCTCTCAGGAGGAGAAAAAAAATCTTGTTCAGTTCTGAGTTCACCTTATAAAGAGGTGACATTCAGTGTTTGGCCTTAGTGGTAGCTGAAGCAAGTGAAAAAGAACTGTAATTTCACCCCTAAATCATTGCTTCTCTGTATGTGCAGCTGTTTGTACCTCTTTTTCCTCTAGAAAAGAATCTCCTTTTCTCACCCAGAGCTCATTATGTCCTTGAGAGAGGTCATGAACTTCCTCATCCTGAGCACAGAAAAAGGATTTCAGATGCCATTTTCATTCTTGACTCTTGCCTCTGACAACAAGATGATTCAACTGAGAAAATAAGTTCTCTCACTGTTTCTTTTCTTTTAGAGTCTGACTTGCATTCACTGTGGAACATTGTCAGGGTGGAATTAACGTGGATTGTTTTCCACTGCCAAGGGAAGAGGTGCCTTGCTGGAAGGAAGAATGGTGTCCTCCTTCCTCCTGTTAGGAATTATGTGGAAGCTTATGGGAGATTTCTTTTCCTGCAGGGGCAAAGACCATTTTAAAATCAATTACTAAGTGGTAAAACACTAGCAAGTGTGTGGCAGAGAAGTGGGGAATGCCCCATTCCTGGAAACATTTGAGCTCAGGTTGGATGAGGCTCGGATAAACCTGGTCTAGTGGAAGGTGTCACTGTCCGTGGCAGTGGGTTGGACAAGGTGGCCTTTAAATGTCTCTTCCAATCCAAACAAATTGATGACTCAACGATTCTGTGGCATCTAGGTGCCTGCATGACATTTTCCTTAACTTGTTAATTTCTGTTGCTTTAACTTGGATCAGTTGCCATTTGTTAATTAACCCAGGTGACTCACTTTTCCTTCTGAAGGCAAAGCCTTAAAATAAGTTTTACAATCTAGAGAACAGAATTTTTGTGTTATTGAAAGTTTCTTCTGGCGTGGAGCTAGGGCTAAGCTTGGGAACTTCTGCTTTAGACATAAAATATCTGGGACAAGAATTAAATCTTCTGCATGTCTGTGAGTCCTCATCCATCTTGGGCAGTGACACGGTGTAAATGACAGTGATGGAAAATCAGCTCGTGGTATTCTGAGGATCATCTTTTTTTTATAATATGCTGTGTTTTAGTCCTGGAGGCCTCTAGAACTAGCAAGGAAAGGCCAAGGAGGGATGCATTGACTAATTAGAAGATGGATATTGCTTCCTTCCTTACTAAAGTAGCAGCTGCCTCTCAAACATGGAGCTGTAACTCTGCAGGACATCTGTGAAGAGGCAAACCAGAATATCCAGCACTGCACACAGTCCTGGTGGATGTTCTCATGTGATGACTCTGATCCATTTCTCAGAGAAATCAATGGAAATCTTTCATGGATGACAAAGCAGAATAGAGCCTGTCTTACTGTGAAAGAATAGAAAGACAATATAGCAATTTTCTTCAACGCTGTTAACATACAGAGGATCCCAACTAAGACTTTGTGCCACTTGCTCATTTGCATTGCCCTGGGATTTTCAGGGAGGCATTCTCCATGGCTCATATGCCACCAGGGTAATCAGAGACTTGTACAGGCCCTCACTGTTTTCCTGGAGAGGATGCTTTCAGTAACTGTTTGTTTTCCCCACATAATTGGGAGAAGAATAGCAAAATAAAAATAGGAGTATTTAACAGGTTTACTAAAGCACATTACTAAGGGTTTGATGAGGTTTTATTGTCTCATCAGTGAGCAAGCTAAAGAGAAAGGGTACTTAAACAGCACTGCTCCAGCCCTTCCTTAATTAAATACTCTCTCAGCAAAAGGACCCAGAAACCTGTTCTCTGTCTGTTTGGGGAATTTATAGAGATACATGCCATTAACTCCTGTAGTAATTGCACGTCTGAATTCCCAGTCTTTGTTTATGGAAGATGGAGTATTAAGGATTCACAGCGCTGAATTACTTCTCCTCAGATCTATGTCCCTCGAGCCTCTGCATGAAAAGGTGCTGAGTTCCCTCACCTCTATTGACTTCCCATCCAGTAATGACCATAATGATTCTTTGCATTTTTAACCGTGAGCTGTGTGATCAAAGCAACACACAGGCATTGATTAGATGGAGAAAAGGAAAGTCAGCAAGTGTCAGCTCAGGGATTCTCCAGTCTTTGGACTGGAAACCTGAAAGAAAAACCACACAGGATTTATTACCTCTGCAAGTGAGGAGCAGAAAATCTGGGGAATGTTTCCTTAGGTGAATTTGGTACCTAACATGGATCTTAATGTTTCACCTGACCAGAAATCATCTCTGTTTCTTTCTGCAGTTCACACGTACAAGATCAGCGTGTTCACTGGGGATATCTACGGTGCTGGGACAGATGCCAATGTCTTCCTAAACATCTACGGAGACATGGGGGACATGGGAGAGAGAAAACTCAGTAAATCCGAAACAAACTTCAACAAGTTTGAAAGAGGCCAGGTACAAATGCAAAGGCTTAATGACACCTTCAGTTTCTCAGTCTTTAACCTATCAAGTCAATGCCTGCCTTTATAGGCTGAGTTTTCCTATGAGGGATGAATTGATGGATTCCATTTACCACATTCATTACCTCTTAAAATGCTTTGTATGGATTGTCAGCTGGGTATTACAACTGACAGGCACTGCAGCAAACAGGCAGATGTTCCTGTGAAGTCACTGATGGACAAATTACGAGCTTGGTCATGGAAGCTGGCTGGAGCTGTGAGCTGCAGATTCCCACAGTCCCTGTGCAACTGATTTGCATGTACACAGCACATGTAGGAATTCACCACAGAACTTGTTAAATTGATGGGACTTAAACTTCAGCTGTATCTGGGAAAATAACACTAAAAGTGATGCTCTGTGGTCATCCCATGGGTCACTTGGATATAATAGTGGATATAATAGTGGATATAATTGTCTTATCTGGATTTTTCATACAAATCTAGCTGGATTAGAAAGGGAAGCATACTTAAAAATCTCCCAGGGTTTCAATATTCTAACTGGTTGTAAAAGTGGTGTTTCTTGCAGCTCCCCTCCTAGCAGAAGCAGGCTTTAAAACACAGTTTTAGCTGTGTCTCAAAAAACAATTTTAGCTTACAGATATGCCTCTACAGACTTCTGCAAAGCCATTACTAAACGCCATCCAGAAATATGGAATTAAAACATATATGTTCCATAGTCTCCCTTTTTTGCCTTTCTCCAGTGGATGATCTGTTGAGAGTCTGTTAACAGAATCCACTGCTCTTGAACACCCTGCAGGAGGACACGTTCACAATACAGGCTGTGGACCTTGGCATTTTATACAAGATCAAGATCCGTCATGACAATAGCATGTTCAGTCCTGACTGGTATCTGGAAAAGGTGGAGATCATGGATGAGACCACAGAGGAGTCCTTCGTGTTCCTGTGCGAGCGCTGGCTCTCAAAAAAGAAGGAGGACAAAAAGATAGAGCGTACACTTTATGAACAGGTACAGTTATGGCTCAAAGCAGATTACACTGCTGCTCATAAAAATAAAATTATTGAATATCTGGTTGAAGTCCAAGCCAGCTCATTAGGGACTCAGAGGGCTTTTGGCTTATCCAAAATTAATTTCTGATTTCCAGACGAGAGCTGAAAGTAAGGCCACTCTCAGCCCATAACCATTAGCTCTGTAATCTGCAATTTCAACAGAAAAATGAAGGAGTGTAAGTGGAACCCTTCAGATGAGAGTTCACTACCTTGTTGATAAACAGCATTTCCCTGCTGCTGTCCTTGCTATGCCCACAAAGCAGGTTAGTAATGGGTCCCACTATTCAAAGTCCTCCAACCAGAGTATTGGGTCCTTTGACTTCATCCTCACTTGGACTGAGCATTTATTTCTTTTCAGATCCCTATTCCACCACTGCCTGACATAAAAAGCCAGGTCTCTTTGCTACCACTCAAAGCACCAAACGTTTTTTAGTGAAATGTCCTTTCTACTTGCACTCTCTATTGCTTATCTGCCTAATGCAGCTAATTGGAATTCGAGGTACATGCTCTAATTAAAATTAGCAAACAAGATTAATAGACTTCTCTTACTTCTATACAGTGAGACATAATAAGGCAGCTGATTATAAGTCCATTTTATTTAAGGAGTCCACTTTGCAAAATACAGAGAGGCTTTAATTGACAGTTACCACTAAAATGATCATCAATGGAATTGGCCCAGGCTCATCCTGCAGGCAGCAGAGCGGATGTAAGAGGAGTTACACCATGGATGAGTGTTGCCATATGCTGCCTCATAAAGCTGCAGCACACAGCACTGTGAGTGCTTGTGGACAGGCTTGCCCTGCTGCTTATATCAATTGATAACAAGGAAAAACTAATCACTCTGGGGTTTTTTTAATTATTTGACTGTGTGGCAAAAGCCTCACATTTATTGGATGATGACACCAAGAGCATTGTCAGTGACTCCTCAAACACAACCTGAGTGTTTCACACCACTCAGATTTACAGTGCTCTGCCTTTTATCATATTTGACCTGTGCCTAAAGGGCAGCCCTGGGAGAAGGAGCTGGGGGTGCTGTGGGTGAGAGCTGGAGCTGCCCCAGCCTGAGCCTCCCGTGCCCTGGGCTGATCCCCAGAGTGGGCAGCAGGGCAGGGGGGATTCTGCCCCTGTGCCCCTGTGCTCAGCTGAGAGCCACCTGCAGAGCTGCCCCAGCCCTGGCTCCAGCAGCACAAGGACGTGGAGCTGCTGCAGCCAGGCCAGAGGAGGCAGCCAGGTGATCAGAGGGATGGAGCAGCTCTGCTGAGGGAATTGGGAGTGTTCAGCCTGAGAAGAGGTGGCTCCAGGGTGACCTAATTGTGGCTATCCAGTAGCTGAAGAGAGCAGACAAGAAAAATTGAGACAGTTTAAAAGGGCCTGGAGTGATGGGAACAAGAGGGGTATGAGTTCAGATTGAAAGAGAGTAGGTTTAGATTTCATATTAGGAAAATATTCTTCCTGTGAGGGTGGGCAGGCCCTGGCCCAGGGTGCCCAGAGCAGCTGTGGCTGCCCCTGGATCCCTGGCAGTGTCCAAGGCCAGGCTGGACAGGGCTGGAGCAACCTGGGATAGCTGAAGGTGTCCCTGCCCATGGGGGGTTGGAACAAGATGACCTTTAAGGTCCCTTCTATGATTCTGTGAGCTCTGGCACTGCTGCATTGATCTGAATTTCAGACAATCTCAGACAATTTCTGACAGGTAGCACAGAAGAGGTCATAACTCACAATACTCTTAGGTCTATTATATTTTCTTTTAATGTAACACACATCCAAAGTGGCCTGTCAGGGTTACCAATGAAGTAAAATTAAAGACCACCAGCACAATACAAGACACATTTATTCAAGCTATACAGACCAAAAAGGTGCCTGGGGAACTACAGGAATTTCTGATGTCATTCTTGGAGGCACATGGGAACAGCTGACAACACCAGCACTCAGCCTCACTGTAGCAATGCACCCCCACCTTAGTGGGTGTTTCCATATCAGGAAAGGTTTAAGACTCAACCCTTGCTGTTCTAAAAAGGCAAAGGACCTTAAATAATTAAATAGTCTTAATGAAATAGGTAAAGAAACATCTTGCTAGAAGCTGAAGTTCATGAACTTCGATGTTCTTTTCCCAGTAGCTGGCCAGATGCCAGCACAGAGGCACGGCTGGGTTTTGGAAATCAACCTCAAAACCTGTTGCCAATTGGGCAAGGTGCCAAAAAGCTCACCTGGACCATTAGGTATTTAAAAGGCTGCACAGAGGGCCTCAAATGCTTTTTTGGACAGCCTTAGCAGTGTAAGAGTGTTCTTTACACTGTGTTCAATTTCTATTTCTCTTGTTTGATAATGTTTATTATTTCTGTCATTATTAAACCCTTTTCTTTTACAAAGCATGTCCAGAGAAGGTGTCTTGCTGTTATTGAGCCACTCTAGGAAGTTGCAGGTCAAAACTCAGACCTGATACATCTTCAGGGAGCTTATTACATTTTGGCCACGTGTAAGACTCTATCACCTCCTTACCCTCCCAAACTTGCCTCCCTCCCAGAGCTACGATGGCGAGCGGAACAGCCTGGATGCCTCCTCTCTCAGCATGACCAGCCAGGACAGCAATCCCAACCTGAAGGAGCGCAAAAAATCCAGCCTGGTCAAGGCAGCAGAGGAAGGCTCACGTGAGTGGTCATGCCTGAGCATTTGGTTGCATGCATCCACGAGAGCTCTTGGCTTGAGAGGCTGTGTTCATCCTGCTAGAGAGCAAGGAGAGGCAAAACAACCAATTATTTCTCCTTTCCTTGTGCTGTGCACTGTTTTGGGACAGGCTGGATCAGGGCTTGTGTTTCTGTGTTTGCTGCTCTTCCTGTGGCTCTCTGACCTCAGCAGGGGAATAAGTCATGAAGTTCCTCAGCAAATTCAGTGTTTCCATACTGCTTCTTTGACTTAATTGAGATGGCATTTCAAGATGAAATGTCATTTAATTTGGGTTTAAATGTGATTTATTTTTAGAACTTCTCAGGTTTCTTTTTCCTTACCACTCCTGGTGTGCATCACAACAGCTGTTGTGTGGGTCCAGTGGAGGGTGCCCCTGCCCATGGCAGGGGGGTTGGAGTGAGATGAACTTTAAGGTCCCTTCCAACCTTGTTTTTCTATGATTCCATGATTTTATGATTTATACACCCTTTGTTTTTACTCCTTCTGTGTTCCAGGACAATGACTTATCAGTTAAATTGAACCTACATGGGGCCTTTTAGCTTTAGATTAAGATTTTAGATGTGTGATTACAATACTGTGTTTTATTGACTAACAGAGCAGCAGATGCATCACAGTTACTGTCTGTCTGTGTGCTCTTAATCCACAGCAAGTGCAAAATGATAAAATTTATCTTAAACTTCCATGGTAAATGAAGTGAAAATTATGTTATATTCCTTAGAAGTTTGAGATAGCTCTCCAGGGGGACTCACATGGGGTCCAGCAGTGGTCACACAGGTGGCTTGCAGTTCCTCTGATGCCCAGTAGCTTGTTGTGGTGTGATACCTGGGTTGCACATCCCACACCTTTCATTTGGGAAGCAGATGTAATGCTGCACACTGCTGACCCTGGCCTGCAAGCCACGTGTCTTGGGGCAGCCGTTCTTTTGTAATCCCACATTGTGCTCAAATAAAAAATAAGTGATTTCCATGTTCCTTCTGATATTACTTTTGTGCAGTGACAATGGATCACATCTGCCCTGTTGGCATTCTGTGTAGTTTCACAAATAATGGGTAAAATACCATCATTTCCCATGAGAACCCTTCTCCAGCAGGGCTAGGACAGTTCCCACTGTCCCCATTGTGCCAGGGTGGTCTTTTTTCTCTGAGTCCTGGAGGTTGTCATCACCACTATCTCTGCTCAGTGACATGGCCCCATTAAGGGAGCTGCTTCCTGCAGGAATGTCAGATAAGATGGACTGGATGAGCCAGGCAGCCACCTTCTGAGCTGGATAAAAAGCCAGCTTGGCTGTTTCACTCAGGAAGTGGTACTGGGAGTTGGCTGGGAAAGGGAGAGACTTTTGTCACTCAGCCTGGTCCTGGCTGTGCTGAGATCAAACTGGCAAATGCCTTTGGTGGGGCAGGAGGTGGAGGATGAGAGGATGGAGCTCAGGGAAGGGTCCTCCTGGCCAGGAGGATGCTTGGATCTGAAATGGGAACCTTCTCCCATGCTGGAAGGCAGCCCTGGAGATGGCATGGATGGATCCCTAAGGAAACCCATCCTCCTGAGAGGGAACACATGGCCTCAAGCAGCCTGAACCCTGTGCTGGCACCCAAGGACAAAGGGAGATGGGCTGCAGGACCTGTGGTGTCCTGCTGTGGCTGCTTGCATTCTCCTGTGCTTAAAAAAAGAGAAATATAAGCCCCAGATAAGGAGGGAGGCAGCAGGGAGGGAAGATAAATTAGTTTAAGGATCCATTTTCCAGTTTTCAGAGGAAAGAAGAGCAAAGGATGTTTCCTGCTCTCTCATAGCAAGCTACTATATACCTCTGTATCCATTATTTAAAGCGGGAAATAATAGTTACTCAAAGTTCTCATTTCTTTTTTATAGGTGTTTCAAGTACCTTGGTTTAAGGATCAGCTAGAAATGCTGGTAGTTCTCTGAACTTAGTCTGTCACAGCACAACAGGACAAAACCTGTATGAAAGAAAATGTCCCTATTCAAAATATACTTTATTTAAAAGTCTGGAGATGTCCTAAACATGACCCCTCAATGTATTCTTATTATATCTGCCTTGACTACAACTAAACCCTTTTTCTGCTAAATGCATCGTTGTGCTGATGCACCCACTGGAATGTAAATTATACCATAAATGGGAGAATAAATCTTGCCTAATAATCAGCTCATTTTGTGTTGGTACACAGAATCCTCAAACTGGGGCTGAACGAATCTTTTTGGGTTCTGCTCTGTCCAGAGGTAAGAACAGATTTGATCAGCATGAATTTATGCCTTCCCTGAGGTTGCATAAGTATTCTGAGTCTGATGTGAATTTCTAGTACAACCCTCACCTCAAAAACTTTGTTAGGCATCAAAAAGCGAAATTAGATGTCAATCTTGGGTAATTTGAAAACCAGGCAAGTTGGGGGGATTTTTGTCAACTTACAATTTTTTTTTTTTTTAATCAGAAAAGTGATGATGAAGCCAGGCTGTTTTGAGTCTGTGACGAAGCAAGTTTCAGAGCTCTGAGTCTTGTCAGAACTGTTTGAACAGCCCTGCACAAATGTTCTGAGAAATCAAACGAGTATTCAGCGACCGATTCTGCACCGCCTGCTCGGCTTACCCAAATGAGCTTTTGGAAAGCCCTTGAAAAGCAGTCTGGCACTTCCTCCCTTTGAACAGCTGAACTGAAATTTCTGAAAACCACAGAAAAACCACCTCCTCTTTTACCAAGCCTTGCCCTGAAGGCTTTTCCCCCAGACAAAGTTATTATGCAATGCATAGAATTATTAAGTGACTTACATTTAATGCAAGTATTGTTCTGGATTCATACAGGGATGCTGAAACCCTGAGCTGCCCCATAGATCACGACAATCCTTGAATGAGGCACAAAGGAGAGCATTTGTGGTTGTTCTGGGACTTTCAGTTGGTGATGGCTTACCTTGGAGTCAGCACAGATTTATTTGTCTTTATTGAACGGGGAGTGTAAGATCACTTTGGCCTAATGGCCTGTTTAAGATTTAGGTGCTCAGACTCATCTTCAGGAAGGTCTCTTGGTGTCAATAAGGATTCAAGCCTTTTGCTGTTCTGCCATGCATTAGGGAGAAATCTGGACTGATAACCTGCTTGCATCCAGTAGAGTTGTCTGGGGAAATTAACCCTTGCAGAATTCAGTCCCAAGCGTGCCATGGGAAAGAGGTCTCCAAAGCACACTTGTGGCCCAACAAAGCGTGGTGTTATCGCTTCTCCAAATGAATTCAATGGGATGTGAACCTATTTGGCACGCACAGCTGCTCCCTCTGATGGGATGAGCCCCTGTTTTTCTCAAGTCTGGTACACGTGTTCCTGTGTGTGTGGGTTTTCTGGTGAGCAAACCTCTCTCTGCCGCAGTGATCCCGTACCACATCACCGTCACGACCGGCACCGAGTACGACTCCAGCACCGACAGCCGCGTCTTCATCATCATCATGGGCCCCCAGAAAGTGCAGACAGAGAGGCTGTGGCTGGATCTCCCAGAAGGAAAGGACGAGTTTGCAGATGGCTCTGTGGAGAAGTTCTCAGTTTGGGGCCTAGATGTTGGGGAGATCAAGAAAGTGGAGGTATGTTGTGAAGGCAGCGCGAGCGCTGGAGGCGTATGAGATGTGTGGCCAAAGAAAGCACGTGGTTCTGTTATTCTTAGCAGGGAAGGAAAAGCTCTTGGGTCTAAAAGGAATGTAAACAGGACTGTGCTGGTGAGATTTTGCATGTGTCTGAACCTGTAGATAAGTGTGCTTTGCTTTGCATAGAACCAGGATCCTCATGAAGGGGAAGATAATTGTGACTTGTGAAGAAGTTATAACATGTCCCAGTTTTGTCCCATCTCTGGAGCTGCTTTTTCTTACTCAATCCCTTCTATTACCAGATGAAGTGAAGCTTCCCAGGATGCAGCTCTTCATGGGTCTTTTTCCTAGTTGATTTTTTTCTCTACTTCCTATTGGGTTTCATAAATTGTGAGAAACACATCTTGTATAATTTCCCAGCTAAACATGAAAATTGTTTTCACAGCTTGGAGGACACAGGCTTAGAGAAGAAAATTAATCACAATTTGTGAGTAATATGCACAAATAGATTTCGGTGCAGGAACCATTTTTTCTGTTATGGCTCAGGGAGACACAATTTACATATACTCTCCATCACTGGGCTTAAACTTCACATGAATATTCCAGAGTGTTTGTGTACATCACTCTTGTTTCAGATGGCAGTTCCATCTCCTTAAAGCTTGCTCCAGCCCCTCAAGTAGAAACCCACAGCACCTGAGGACTCCAGGAGCCTATTTAATTTTGTTTTTACTCCTGTCCTTCTGTGGAAGTAAACCTACCTGTTGATGTGTGTCCCTGTATAATTGGAAAGAGACAAGAAAAAAGAGGAACCCTAACTAATGAGAAAATCTTTGCATCCTGCTGTTGCAGATGAGATACTGTCACTTGTACTACCCTTCACTCAAGAAATTAATTCTGACATCTTGAGAAATCTCCACACCAGATCAGAGTTTATTATCAAGCCATTTTCTTAATGCACTCCCAGAGCCTGGTTATTATGAGTATTAGTGGCACTTTCTGCCTAGCCCATCTGGAGGTCAAACTTTCATAGTGAAGCAAGTGTATCAATCCTCTTCCAGATTGTGCACACATGGAAACAGCCATGGAGTGGGACAGAGAAAGGAAAATGACTGTGTCACCCCTCAGGGTCACAGAGACAGGAATAGCAGCCTGAAGAAAGAAACAGAAAGGGATGCTGGAAAAGATACAGTGAACAGGGTAGGGAATGGGTAGAAAATAGAAGAAAGTAGGAGAAGACACTTTGAAACAGCAGTGGCAAGGCAAAAATTAATTTGGAAAGGAATACAAATGGGAAAGAAGATAAAAGGTTGCAAATAAAACGTAGAGAGCTAGAAAAAGAAATAACATATATCTTTCAGGCTGGCAATGTTCTTCTGCACTCTTTCACCCCAGCACTCAGTGATCTCACCAGTCAGTGCCTCACCCCAGCTCACTTTTCCCTTCTGCTTTGTAACTCCCCAGCTCGCAGCTGAAGGAGCCACCTGCTCCTGGCCTCCTGCCTTCCTTCATGCAGTGCCCTCAGCTTGGAAGGTCCCTTCTTTTGGACCCGTGTCCCAGCGATGACATCGATGTGCTAGTCTGCCGTGGTTGCCATGGCACCCGTCCGCATTTTCCTTCTAGAAAATTGCAGTGTTCAGGGACATTGCAGAAAATTGCTAGTTATCTACTTGGGGAGAAGTGAGGAACAGTTCGTTCTTGGATTTGGCATTTGTCTGTTTGTGCGAAAGGTGAAAAGTTCTGGATGTGAGTTACCATGTGAAAATATCACAGTGTGAGGATTAAGTTTCCAGGAGCCCCCTGTATAACCCAGGCAGCAGACTGTACCATTCAGCAGGACTGTCAGATTTGCAGCCTGATGCTGCTTCAAGTTTGGTGTTTTGTTCCTGCTACAAATGCATTCCACTGAAAGCAGAAACAGTGGAGCACAAAGTAATTTGAAAGGGGCCCATTTATTCTTGTCTTGTAAGCCTACAGATATAATATTTACTACTGGTGGACTTTAATAGACACTCTGGCATGAAAATAAATAACACAAGTTATTTGGTGTAGACATAGACAGTTCATACTGTGTTTTCAAAATAATTTTTAATATTTCTTCTCCTAATGAATGGAAGTATCTCTGTCCCTAGACTGTTGTTGCAGCAGACACAAGTATGTCTAGGAGTGTCCTGCATTGGTTTGTTTTCATAAACCTCTTCTGGTTCAGAGCCTTTCTCCATTATGAACACAGAGGAAAATCAAGGACACACAAATGTTGCAAATGCAAGTCCAGTCCCTTAGTGACTAAGGACCTGACCCTTAGGTTTCTCTAGTATTCTCTGAACTTTCTTTCCACAAATATTCTCTCAGATTTTCCCTCTGCCACTGTGTTCAGTTTCTATGTGATCCTGAGCTGCTCAGTATAAATTGTGAATCTCAGTCTCAGTGATGTGCAGTCCCTCAAGGACAGCAGGAACAAGTCACTAAGGTTTTCAAACAGCCCAAGTAAGGATCTACCTGCCTTTGAAATTCTGTCATTCTAATCCAGTTCAAACATCTCAGCCCAAAATACTTGTTGTGATATTGATATGCACATCCAGGCTACACTGCTGGTGTGGCCATGGCTTGGCATTATTCACTGTGTTGGCATGGTCTGTCTGATTTGCCTGGAACTGCAAATCAAATCCTGGTGCTCTGCTCCTGAAGTCCAGCCATAGGGAAGGTTTGGCTGACACTGACTGAATTTGTCCCAGAATTTCCATTGTTCTTGAGGTCCTTGGAAATATGTTTGTGCTTCTCCAAGGCAGCTGGATGCACAGGTTGTTTCCTTCTGGCTGTCACTGATATCAAAGAAGTTAAAGTTAGCTGTGAAAATGTGGCACTTGACAATGACTTGGAAGGAGTCTTCTCCCAGGGAAGCTGTGGATGTCCCATCCATGGAAGTGCCCAAGGACAGGTTGGATGGGGCTTGGAGCTGCCTGGGATGGTGCAAGATGTCCTTGCCCATGGCAGAAGGGTCAGAATGGGATGGTCTTAAAGTCCTTTCCAGACTAAACTGTTCAATGATTCTATGGTGTGAGCAGGTGGGGGCGCGCAGTGAACCCAAAATACCAGCAGATTTTTTTAGGCTCACTGGGATTTTCCCCCCAGCTGGTTTGTCACTGCACAGGGTCACTGTCACTCCTGAACTTTCCCCACTGCCTCATCCATGCCATCCTGCAACAGAGCTGCACAAAGGCTCTGGGCTTGGAGAGGCTCAGCCAAGCTGGCAGAGAGGGAATGGGAAGGCAAGTGTTATATTCCCATTCACCTCACACCCCAAGAATCAGAGGATTAATGCATCCATTGTAGGCTTGAATTTCCCTAGTGGTTAAGCTCTAATTTTCTGCAGCTGCACAGACCTTAGTACAGCAATAATACTCCTAATAGCAGTGATGGCTGAGACTGTCAGACAGAAAAGATCACTTGTTTTTTGGGGGAAAAAAATAGATACCACAGATATATCACGCTAGATGACTCTGTTATTAAAAATTGCTTTCTGAGCCTCCCTAAATATCCTAATAATTTAAAAATAAAAAACAGTGAGGTTTTTGGACTAAGAACTTCATTCTCCTAGAAACGACAGAAACAACACTTTCTCTGTAATTAATGAAGTGCAGGTCGGTCTTTTATGGACAGCTAGCTCATTGGAATGACTGACCAAGGTTCATACATCGACCTGGATACATAATTTTGCTTCCAAGTCTGCCCTAGGCTGAATTTCCAACCTTCTTTAAGAGGGACACTTGTAGGTTCTTGGAGAAATTTACACTGTCAACATTGTTTTGCTGCTGACATACCTGCAGGAACCCTGGCTCCTGGCAGATTCAGCTCCAGGTGGGCTCTGGCTTTCATAAACTCATCTCTGCACACATGTGCATTGTCTCTGTATTTCTGTAGGACCTCTGCCCCTCCTGCCACCTCTAGTACTTCTTCCTTTTTCCACTTAAATTTTTTCAGGAGCTCCTTGCTCATCCATGCAGGCTTGTGGCCACCCTTGTGTGACTTCCTGGTCTCCAGGACAGATCATTCTTGAGGCTGGAGGAGGTGGTGCTTGAAAACCAACCAGCTACAGATGTAAGCTCCATCTGTTGTCTCCTGTACAAAGACAGAGCTTTTGCAGTCTGAGGGGATGGGAAGCAGAGAAGCAGCCTCATACATTTAGTTCACTTATATGTGGATTTGTGAGGGAAGTGCTTGTAATAATACATGTGGGTGTTTGCTGAGCTGCATCTTTCCTCTTGGCTATAGAGCTTTGAATAATCACTTCCAAGTGTAGTGACAGGAGTGGAAAGGCTTGTCAAGGTGGAGAAATGTGTCTGCTGCCAGCTGCAAATGAGCATATAGGGGGCAACAGCGCAGGAGCAGAGGGACAAGAGACTGGACACGTTTTTATGAGCATCAGTCCAGTCTACCTTGGTTTTTTTTTGTTGAGGCTGGGCTTCCCTCATGCAGAGCAGTTGATGACCTGAGCTCCCTTGCCCATGGCAATGGCACTGTTTGAGGGTTCCCTCCATTTCCTTTAGGAATGATTTATTTGTGATGGTGAGCACAGACTCTGAGTCCTTCCTTGCCAGGTGAATCACCCTGATGCAGAGGAACCCCCTTTCCCCAGGAGGTGTTTTCTCTCTGGCCCTCACAGGTGGGGCACGACGGGGCTACCCCTGAGAGCTGCTGGATGATGGAGGAGCTCACCATCGTCGTGCCCACCAAGGGCGTCATGTACAACTTTGTCTGCAAGTGCTGGCTGGCCAGAGACAAGGGTGATGGGCTCACCTCACGAATCCTCAACATCCTGGATGCAGAATGTGTCAACATTGGCATCAAGGTAGGCACCAGGCTCACTTTGTGCTTCTAGCTGCTGCAGGCACCTCTGCTGACACAGGTCATGTGCCAGAAGCTCTCAGACTTCAACTTTTGCAAGTGGCCTGAGCCTTCTCTTTGCTTTCCTTTCCTGTGTTATTAGCAAAATCCCTTGGTGTGGTTTAGGATTAAAAACAGTGTTTGGAGCACTGTTTAGTGAGGCTGGCTAGATGCAGCCACAGCATAGATGGGAGGGCAGGGCAGGTAGGGCACAGTTCAGCAGCCTGTCCTCATCTTGTCCAGCACTGAATCACCTGGTACCCGTACATCAGGAGCAGCTCCAAGGTGAAGGATTACTTCTAACTCATCAGATTAGAGCAGTGGAAATATCTTAATGTTTTAATCTCTCCATGATGTGGCTACATACCAAGTTTTCCAAAAGGGAATAGGGAAATTAACAATTACTGGGAGTTGTAGAAACATGAAAACATTTGTAAGTCTTATCTTTGGTGAGAATAACTGATTAAGGTTGAATCAGTGATGAATAAAACTCTATAGTATTTTCATTCAAATATATGAATTTTGAAGTAGCATATTCTATGCCATATTTCAAACAAGTACAAATTGGAAAGCTGAGATATGCTGATTTTCAATGTAAGATTCGTAGCAGAAATAACAGTCTGGATGAATGTGACAATAACACTGTGTTTAAATACCTGTGTGGCAATTTAAAGTCTCTATAGATGTGCTTCTATTTACAGTCAGGTTACACTTTCATAGTACATTATTTTTTTCTTTATGCTCTTGATTCCCAAGCTAAAGATAGTCTCCTGAAATCTTTCTTGTTCCCCAGACACCCAAAAAATTGATAACATTTTTAGCATTTGTGAAGGATTCACTGAATCAATGCAGATTTCAGTGGTGGAATTCACCTAAGAGGGTATAAAAACCTTCCTCAGACTTAATACCAAGGTTAAAACCAATCTCATAAAAATGTCCCATCTGTCGTTTAACCTCCTGGATGAGGTTTCCAAGCTCCTCTTGGTGAGCTGATGGCTTGCCCATAGATTGAAGTGGGTGTTAATGAAGATTTATGTTCAGTCTTCCTTTAAAAGCACAATCCCTGAATATTTATTTTCGTAAGCACACCGAAAATAGACACATCTAATGACAAATTTTTTTCCTATGATGCCAGGCCAGAAACTTGATGGGAGATTTGAAGGGAATCTGGGGAGATGCTTGGGACATGAAACCAGGAGTGAGCATTTCACTTTCTGATCAGTCTCCTTGTTGAGGGAATTTGGGATTGTTCCCTCGTAAATAGCTTCAGTTAGAAACTGAGTCTTACAGGCATTTTAGAGTTCAAAGACAACTGAAATGTTTAGCATCGTTGGGAAGATTAATACTTTTCTAATTTTTTTTTTCTGCTTGGCTTTTATACAGCCATTTTAACTTAATTTTCTTCTTGGCTTGATATTCCCTCTTTTTGCTTTAAATTGAGTATTTGCTTTTATTTGCTTTCCCATAGTTGGAGAAATTACTCAATGTCCACAACAGTCATTAGAAGCTTTCAGTGCATTGGTAAAAGAGGTTTTTCTCCTTCCTATAAAAAATGGGATGCATTGCTAAGATTTAAAATATGTGTGGACAAATATGTGATCAACAGGTTACTCAGGTTCAAACAAATGTGAAAAATAATTTTTTATATTACATTATTCCTTTGTTTATTTATGAGGCAGCCAAAATTCAGGCCAATAGAAGTAACCTAGCAGTGCACCATTAGAAATAAGTTTCTGGGAGCTGTTTCTGGATACTCTTCCATGTCTTAAAGAAGCCTTGGTACCATAGCTATGATCTTGAAAGCATCTAAGTGGTCTACAAGTCTTAAAATTCCTGACAGCCACTGGGACTTGCACATTTTTGACATTTATTCTGAGTCTTATTGCTCCCATGTCAGGAGAAAACAACAAAATTAGGCTAATAAGGGTGAAAATTATTAAAAAACTACATCTTTTCACAAACTGGCAAACCTTCAGTGCACAGGAGATCTGGGAGGACAACTCTGCAGCTGATGCAGCAGTGAGCATCCCCTTGGACAGCAGGATAGCTGAATTTTTTTGTCCCACAGGGAGTGTTCTGATGTACAAACCTCCATACTGTTAGTGGATAAATATTGATCAGATAAACACTGAACTTTTGGGGGAAACATTTTGTGGCCAAGAAAAAAAAAACAGTTGTTCTTCTGGGAAATTCTTTTTTTTTTTTTAAATTAGCAAGAGTTTGGTGCAGCACAGAGCTGGAGTGCTGGAGGTCACCAGGCAGAGACACTGGTGGCAGAGGGTTGGAGGCTCAGCTATTGATGTGATGGTTGTGACTCCTGTGAAGAAGCAGCTTAAGAGATCTTCATCACTGGTGTTGCAATAGGACAAGGGATAATGGGTTTAAACTGAGGGAAGGTTGACTTGGATTAGATAAAAGGGAGAAATTTTGTACACTGAGGGTGATGAGGCCCTCGCACAGTTTTCTCAGAGAAGCTGTGGCTGTCCCTGGATCCCTGGCAGTGTCCAAGGCCAGGTTGGATGGGACTTGGATCAGCCTGGGATAGTGGAAGGTGTCCCTGCCCATGGCAGGGGGTGGGATGGGATAAGCTTTAAATGTCCTTTTCAACCCAAACCATTCTGGGATTCTGTAATTCAGATATTGTCCCAAGAAATGTGTCTCTTACAAGGCTGAGAAAATCTGTAGAAAAGGTCATAGCTGGAAAGTCCTGTAGCAAATTTTTATGTCCAATTTTGCCTCTGAAAACAATGGCACAGAGAAGAACCAAGAAGCTGTATTGGAATTTTCTGTCAAGGAAGTAGATCTCCAGGGCAGTGTGCTGCCCTGTTCAGAGTGGGATAAGGACAGCTGTTTAAATGAGATCTTCTGATTGCTTCCAATCCTCACCAGATCCTCTACGAAGTCACGGTTGTCACTGGGGACATCGAAAGTGCTGGTACCGACACCAACATTTTCATGACTGTCTTTGGATCCAATGGGAACACTGAGGAGATGCTGCTGGAAAAAAATGGAGACAGGTACAGTAACTTTTGTCATTTTTGTTGGTTAGAAGTGGAGCAATGACAGATTTTAGTGTCAAGTCAAGAAGCACTCAGGGCTTTGATCACACTTCTACTGAAACAAACATTTATTCCTGTTGATATTATAGATTCAGACCTGGGCCTCCTGTAAGTGTTTCTGCCAGATTTTTAGCAAAGTAAAGGAAAGGAGAGCCAGGAAAAATGCTCTTTGTGATTTGTGCAAGTTTTGTTTAACTTGTTACTCAGTAGCCTTTGGGATTAGCATCTTGAACCACAGTATGAGGTCCTGCGTTGTCTCCAGGAAGAACTGTGCACATTGCCCAGGAGAGCACTGGGAAATGGATGGGTGGTGGCACAGAATGCTGCATTGAATGCCCTGATTTCACTAAAAATGTGGAATCTCATGTTTTCTTCAGCAGAAACAGCTAACAAACACTATAACCCTAGCCTGATGCCAGCACTTCCATAAGCCAAAAAACCCACACACGCCACCACTCATCCACTTCCCAATGCTTTTTTGTTCCTTCCTAGCACCTTCCCTAGTACAGAAAGCTTTGGCATGCTCAAGAATGAACCATGTTTTAGTGACATCATGCTTAAATTTAATTAATTGACTACCTTTGATCTTATTCAGCAAAGCATCTACAGGTCATCAGAATAGTGGGAGCTTTTTGTCACACGGTTTGAGCTCAGCTTGCTGAGGGAATGCTGCATAACTGAGGATAAGGTGCACCTTGCATAGAGGTGTTTGCTCTGGGAATGTTTTACTGGAAGCTGTTGTAGCAGAGTGGGTGTCTGGACAAACATAGCTGAGACTGAGAGCTTCATGTGTCTAGTTAGTAACAAGCACGAGCCTTGTTTGTTGTGCAAAAAATGCAGCAGAGGTGCTGCCGACTAAAATATCTGTGAGAAACACAGCTGAGTCATGCAGGAAACCACAGCTCCTGGGCCTGGCTGTTCCCCATCACAGAGGAACATCCAGCACGTGGGGCAGAGCCCCTGGGTTACCAGTGAGTGTGGCCATCAGTGGCACCCCTTTTTCACAAGGCCCAAGCTGGCCTGCCTTCCACTCCTTTAATCCCAACACTCAGTCCTACTGGGCAGGAAAATGGACCACTGATGTTTGGACTCAGAAATGAAGCAGATCTCACATCTGGGTGTGCCAACCAAAAACCTCTCAAGGGGATCAAGACATCTCCAGCCGCTCAGGAGCAGGGTTGGGATTTTGCTGCATCTGGGGCAAGCCATACCCCTAAGCTTTGTGGCCTCTAAAAACAGATCCCATTTGCTCCATGGGTGTGATGGACAACTGTGCTGGTTTGAAAGCAAAACCAGTGAAAGACTCCAAGTCAGAAACACAATTTAGTAAGAGGAAAAGAAAAGAAATAAAAGAAAGTAAAATAAAAGTAATAGTACAAAAAAACCACTGACAGAGTCAGAATACAACCTGACACCCTGTTAGGGTGGTAGTAGCAGTCCAGATGAGATGATCTTGTCAAAGCAGTGATCCTGTAGAAAGGTCTGGTAGCTCTTGTCTCCTCTGGGAGTCCAGTGGGTAAAAGCTGCCTGTGCTGTCCCAAACCCTGGATTTATCCAGGTGGGAATGCTTGGCTCCTCCCCCTGGGCAGAGCATCTCACAATGGGCTGATCTCATTCTATGAGTCATGCAGTGGGTCCTTGATGGCCCATTAAACAGAGATAACTCCCGGAGGGAGTTACCTATGAGTCATGTGGCAAGGCATTGTTAGGCTCATTAACAAAAGATAAGGAAAACACTGCCCCACCTTGGCTCCAATGGCTCATGGGGATATAATACAAACCTTGGGCACAATTTTACATGGTAACCTAGGACAACAACCTCTAATACAAGAGTATGAGAGTGCAATACAGGAGAATAGGAAAGCCTCTGTGTTATTAGTTGCTTGGGTTGTCATCTGACAGTAGAGGACCTGTGAAAGGTGTTGGAAAATCACTGCGGCTGTGTAACAAGAGGAAGTGTAAGGCACAACTCTTACTATGTTAATATCCCCAGCATGCCGTGCTATCCTGCTGGCACATCTCTGCTAGCTGGAGGTGCTCTGTATCACACCTCCAGCTGTACAGAGCTCTTGTCATCTCATTAGCACCCTCTGCAGAGGACATTCATGTCCCCAAATTCACATCCTGTCTGTTTCCACGCCACTGCCACCACTCTTCATCCAGCTGTTAACAGCACAGGCTTTCCTGGCTCTTTTCCACGTGGAAATCTCTCCAGCCCTTGCACCAGCAGAGCAGAGATGGGTGAGAGCTGCTGCAACCAAATGGTAAAAAAGCACTTCATCTTTATTGGGGCCATGCAGTGCCAATTCACTCACAGCAGCTCAGTGCATTATGAAGAACCGTCTGTCTAACCTGCCACAGATTTAAGGCAATTTTCGCTACATTACACTTATTGCCAAGACCCCTGGGCAATGGAAATATTTATAAGGGCAGGCATGGATAGGAAAGCTTAATGAAATCCTTTAGATAAATGGTTCAGTGTCCTGAAAAGGGAATAGCAGCAGTCAGCTTGTCTGGCTACCTCTTCCCTTCTCAATTTTTTTTCAGGTTTATGTTCATCTTCACATAAATTAGGGATAGCAAAGAGCTTCTGGGTCACCCAGTTTGTCACTTTGGCAATCACTTCCCTCTAGGACTTCCCTCTTGGAAGTAGCAGATGAGTATCAGTGTCACAAACTTCAAACAAGGCATTTGCTGAAGATAAAGAATGTCTTATTTTGCTAGCAGACATTTTAGCTTAGAGTTGCTCAGCCTGGAAAGCCTCAGTGTGAGGGATTTCTAGGAAGCTTTGTAGGTAATAGCGATTGTAATAAAAACTGATCATAGGATCACAGGATAATTCAGACTGGGAGGGTCGCACCTTTTTGTAAAATAGATGTGGAAATCAATCCAGCCCAGGGACAAAAGTATATTCTATTTCTCACAGTGAGACAGGCTGCCTCAGTATCTGGTACCACAGAAAGACAAATAAGAAGAAAAAGGAGTTTTTCAAAGAACAAACATAACCCTTAATAACTAGAAATGGACTGGGACCAAAATGCCCTGTCTAAATGCCTCTGGGAGTGCAGAGGAAGCAATGCCTGGATGAAAACTGAGAGGCTCGAGCCAATCCCTATTACTAACATCTGCAGCTATGCATGCTCAAATAATGGTGTGAGCATAATCACATTCATCCTGCAGGGGGTAATCTGAACAGAGGTTGGTAAAGAAAATTATTTTTTTTTCTCCACATTCTGGCACAGCTATGGGGGCTGTGTGCATTGCCAGGAATGAGATATCATCATTATGGATTGTTTCTGTTATGGCAGTGCCCACATCTTGCAGGGCTCTTCCCAAACCTCTCAGCACATTCAGGTGATTCCCCCACAAGGAGAACTTTGCATGAAGGAGAAACCTCAGCAGCAGAGTTGAGGTCACCATGTGCTTGGTAGACCTCCTGGATCTGGCTGCCATTCTCCTTAGCAAGGATTAGCTTTCCAACTCCAAGAGCACAGCAGGTCTCCAGGTATTTGAGAGAGCAAACTGGAAGACACTCTTGTTTAGAACAGAGAAATATTGAGCCTGAGGCAGCACTTCCACTGAAGCAAGGCTTTCCTCCCAGCACCAGTGATGCCAGGAGGGAGGGAAGGTGCAGTCCCAGCCAATGTAATCTTCTTTGGGAAGCACATGCTGGCTGTTTTTTCCCTTCTCCTGCTCTCTGCTGATTGCTATGGCTGAGCAGCTCCTGCACATCCCCGTGCCTGTACAAAGCAGCCACGCACCGGGGAAGGTCTTTCACGCAAGCTTACACAAACCCACCCTGCTTCTTACCAGAGGCAGAGACAGTCTGCAAATCCAAATCCCCCAATTTCGTCAGGCTGGTTTTGTCTCCATTCTAACACAATTTGCCTGTGCTTACTAAACTTGGGCTTCAATCCCAGCGCCGCCTTTAGCTGAGCTGCAGCAGCTGCCCCTCTCCACGGCACACACAAAGTTTTGTGCTGCACCTCAGGGGAAGGAGATGAGGCAAAATTATTTTCCCCTCTAGCTGGAACGGGCCAAGGATAGGCAAGTGGGCAGCTGCCAGGAGGGAGGCGATGTGCAGAAGCCTGACTGTGAGTCCCTATTGTTCTGGTTACAAACAGAACAGCAATGTACGCTACAGGCTGCCTGGAGCAGCTCCAGGTGGGCTGTGTTTTCCAGGGAAGGAGGAATCCCTGTCAAATCTGCACTGAGGTGTCTTGCCAACAGCACAGTAGCTGGCGATTGCAGCTCAGGAAATCTCGAGTCCAGTAAAGAACACTCATAAACTTTTGATTTGAGGCTGTTGGCACGGCCAGGGCTGCGGCACGGGACGGAGACGCAGAGAGGCTGTAAAGCAGCAGGGAAAAACAAAACCCTCCTTGTTCTTCCAACCCCTGCAGGTTTGAGCGGGGCCAGGAGGACAGTTTCATCATGGAGATCGCTGATATTGCACCCCTCAGGAAGATGAGGATCCGGACGGACGGAAAGGGGACGCGCCCACACTGGTTCATGGAAAGGGTAAAAGCTCTTGGCATCACAGGTCTACCACAGCCTGAGTGTCCTGGAGCCTCCCAGCCCCTGGCAAAGAGGAGAAAGGCACCAAGGGACTGTTTTTTAGTTAATTTTCAGCAGTGAGGGACTCATTTTTTATTAATTTTCTACGTTTTTTTCTGTCTGGTTTCTCATGTTTTTTCCCTGCAGGAATTGAGTCAAGAAAGAAGAGAGCAGAGGGAAAAGCTGTGTTTTCAGAGCTTTTTTTTGTGGTGGAATTACCATGTCTGGAAGTGTTCAAAAGGCTTGTGGGTGTGGCACATTTGTGGGCTGTGGTTTAACCATGATCACTGTGGTGCTGGGTTAGCGGGTGGACGTGATCACGTTGGACATCTTTTCCAACCTAAATGATGCCATGGTTTCACCACAGATTCTGCTGTTAGATCTCACTCTCCTCTGCACAAGCCTTGGTTTATCATCAGGGCAGCTGCAGTATTTTCTGGTCCCTGGGTTGTACCCTCCGCCCCCACAGATCTCTGCCATGTGGGAATCTGAATCCCTGGGAGGGTGGATTTTTGTCTGCCAGACAGAGACACCCTGGGATGGATGGGACATTCCCAAATAATCCATCCATTCAGCTGGGTCATCCCATCCCTCCTCTTTCCTTCTCCTCTAGCACACATACTTATTTATTTTCTTGTCCATACAAGTAAGGTGTCATTTTTATCTTGCATTTTGAATGGAGCATGCAAACTGATGGTACATTTCCCTGATGTCCTACCTTGCACTAAAGCATCCTTGCCTTTTTCTTAGCTGTCAAACCACCAACTCCTTGTGATGATCACCTCTATCTGGGCAGTCAAAAGTAGTTTGCTTGTTGTGGGTCCCTATAGTTATACTTCTAAGATAGAGGGGAATGATGTGCTGATTGCAGACCATCAGAAATTATTAATGGAAAAACACATCTCTGCAATTTTCCTTTACCATGCTTTTCCTGGAGTTGACATCCTGCTGGATTTCTGTATCTTGACCTTTTTATGAGAACAGTTTAAGACCTAGTAGCTTAACTGTGGTCAGAGGGAACACGGTGTGATTTTTAAATTGGATTCTTTATCCTTTCTGACTAATTTATAGCAGTCTTTTTCACATAGATAATGTGTTTCTAAACATTGATCCTACATAGCCACCAGCTTTCAGCGAAATGATGGACTCCTCTTCACTGTCAAAAGAATTTCTGTGCTGCAGTACCATTTTTACTTCAACGTTTCCTCTTCTAAATTTTTTTCTCAGCAGCTGGGAAAGGAGGGGAATTGAAAGAGGGGGAATTCAGGCTGGATATTAGGAATAAATTATTTACTGTGAGAGTGGCAAAATACTGGCACAGGTTACCCAGGGGGATTGTGGCTGCCCTATCCCTAGAATTGTCCAAGACCAGGCTGGACAGGGCTTGGAGCAGCCTGGGATAGTGGAAAGTGTCCCTGCCCACAGCAGTGGGTGGGACTGCATGAATTTTAAAGTCCCTTCCAACCCTTAACATTCTGTGATTTTATGATGATGCTTCTGCAGCTCCTCAAAGGATTAGACCTCCAGCACATATCTTTAGAACTGATGCCACAGATGCACAGTTTTTCTCTCTGTGCCCGAGGAATAACTCAATCTTGTTGTCTGATTTGATTCAGATATCTTGGTCAAATTCCCTTTGTAATTTCTCACATGCTTTCCCCTGAGTTTTATAAATCATATTCATATAAAATGAAATCAAATAAAGCTTATTCATCCAGATTCATTCCAGGTCTTGCAGTCATGAATCAGCAGCAGCACAAAGGCAAGGGATGGCTGCATCTGTAGTTGTGCCTTCCCACTTTCCTGTTGCCTTGTCTCTCCAGGCATTCCAAACCCTCAGCCTGCTCAGCTGTCTTACTAAAAGCAAAGATTTCCCAGGGAATTGGACTCATTTGGACCAATCCAGCAGGCTTATAGCCACCTTCCAGCTCTACAGAAGTCACAGGTGGACCATGCAACAGGAACAGGTCTTGAGAACAGACCTAAAAGGCAGCTTGTAGAAGTGAGGAAGAGCAACTTTTTACATGGGCAGAGAGAGACAGAATGAGGGGCAGTGATTTTACACTAAAAGAGGAGAGATTTAGATTAGACATTAGAATGGACTAGAATTAGAATGGATTAGAATTAGAAAGGACTGGCTGTGAGGGTGGGCAGGCCCTGGCCCAGAGTGCCCAGAGCAGCTGTGGCTGCCCCTGGATCCCTGGCAGTGTCCAAGGCCAGGCTGGATGGGGCTTGGAGCAACCTGGGATAGTGGAAGGTGTCACTGCCCATGGCAGGGGGTAGAATGGAAAGTCCTTAAGGTTGCTTCCAACCCAAACCATTTTTTTATAATTCTATGGTTTCAGAAGCTTATGGAAATTATGCCTATAGTTCCTATTTCTTTCTGAGATAAACAGATCATGGAGGATTTTTTAACTCCAGTGTTAGGTGGAGTACTGTATTTATTGGTTTTCTTTCCCACCTTCCCTGCAAAGGTAAACACAGCATTTGCATTCCCAGGCAGAGGGTGGCTTACAGAAGCATTCTGGAAGAGGGGAGGAAGGATTTTTGTTCTCTGATTTGTATTCCAGCCTTAAAAACTTACGTAGCCTGGTGTGACATGAAAACTGATCGGAGCCCATTTCCATTTCTGTCAAAAGTGCATATTAAGACTGCATAATGAAATACTTGTGGGGGTAGTGCTAAACTCTCAGACAGATGGTTCACAGTTAGTGCTAACTAGCACAGTGAAATGAGAAGCTAGATTAAGCCATCAACCCCGTAATTAACCATTTGTTGCTCCATTTATCTACATGATATTCTCAGTTTTCTTGTTCTATTAAACTAACAATAAATGATCTTTTTAATTCTCTTTGGTCTTTTGGTAAACTGTTGCTAGCCATAATTTATACTGCTTTTAGTTCACCAGATATAGAAATGCATAAATACCAATTAAAATGCATGAATTATCAATGATTTTGTACACAGCCAAAAGATTCAATTTACAAGCAGGCAAGTAGTCATATTTTTTTTTCTGTCTACATAAAATACACTGAAATTTCATTCAGAATCTCAGCAAAGTAATGAACTTGGTGCTGAAAATACAAACTGTACCACAGAGTAGCAATAATGCTAGTACCTAAACCTCTAGAGGGAACAAAATTTGATAAGTAATGTTTTGCAACAAAATGAGCATTATTGATCATTACTATGCCCAAAAAGGCATCATGAATGTTCTCCGAAGCTGAGCAATGCTTTCTGATCACACCAGTGCTGGGAGGGACGTAGAGTGGGGATCATTTCTACTGATCTAACGCTGAATCTCATGTTCTTCCACATCAAGCTACCATGACACTGCTCTGTGTTTCTGAAAAAAAAACCAGGGAACAAAATCATAGAATCCCAGAATGGTTTGGGTTGGAGGTGACCTTAAAGTTCATCCTATTCCAACCCCCTGCCATGGGCAGGGACACCTTCCACTATCCCAGGTTGCTCCAATCTTCATCCAGCCTGGTTTTGGACACTGCCAGGGATCCAGGGACAGCCACAGCTGCTCTGGGCACCCTGTGCCAGAGCCTCACCACCTTCAGCATAAAAAAATTTTACTCAAATTAGGAAACTTATCTAAATGCATCCTTTGGAAACCTCTTCCTGGGATAGCTGCTTTCTTGGTCCCTGTGATGATTTCACCTGCTGCCCAGTGTCTTAGCTATGAAGTTGAAAAGCTAGAAACAAGAAGAGATGAAAGCTCAGTGAAATAGCAGGAATTATGAGACTGTTGAATTCTGCAGAGTTGCTTCCCTCAGAATTTTAATGTTACTTTGTGCTGTCAAAGCCAGACAGATAAGAAGCTGCCTTAATGAAGCACTAATTGCATTGCATTCAAACGTCACGAATAATCCTGCATGTGGGACTCGGTCTTTATTCAGTCCTTTCTCCTTTGTATAAAAGAGATTAAGAGAATTTGAGAATTATTATTGAGAATTGAGAATTATATAGCTGAAGCTGACTTTTATTCTTTGCAAAAGAGTGAAGTCTTTGTTTTACAGTCAGAAGTTCCTGGGTTTAAGTGAGGAATAATGACATGCAACAGAAGCATAAAATCCTGTGTTTGAGCCTTTAAAGGTTAATTCCAGGAGCTGTGTATTTTGGTGTCAGCAGAGTGGAAGACCCTGTGGAGCATGTTTTACATGACGTCTGGAAAAAGGCTGGGTAGGGGTAAATCAAATAATCGGACATATCAAACCTTTCCATAGCAGGAGACAGTGTGCAATTAATTTCAAATTGTTAGTTTAATGTTCCTGTCAACCACTGTATTTGCTCAGGTACAAAGCAAATTATCAATGTGTTATTCATACACACTTCTGCCACTTTCTTTTCATGGCTTATTGGTGTTCTACAGCCCAGTTAAGCTCCTTGCATAATTAGCAAGAAAGGTTGAGCTGAAACACACACTGGATGCCCACAGTAAGTTCTAGGTATCCTAAGAAATAGCTAAGGTGCAATGCAAAGTACTGGTCTCATTGCCAAGCAGTAGCTAGTTTTACTGAGAGGAGCAGGCAGAAATTAAATATAGTCTCAGCTCAGCTCACTGAGATGACTTTCTTGACCCTCATGATTGAAACCAAAATCCTGCACCATCCTCTGTGTGTACAACACCCACAAACATCTCCTTGCAGGATGGGATTAATTTTCTGCTATTTTAGTCACTGAAAAAGGCTACATTCAGCTTTGACCCTTCCAACAAACTCTTCAGGCCCCCTCTGTAGTCATGAGACAGGCAGACCTGAGAGAGGGGGCAATGCCTCAGGAAGATCCTTACCTGCCCCCAGTCCAGGTGGGATGTGGGGCTTCCCTGGGGATACCCAGATGCCACCACTGACCACATGGATGTGCTTGTGCTGGCTGACCAGCATTTAGGGGGTCTCTGCTGGGTGAGAGGCAATGAACCCACACTGACCCAGAGGTCACTGCTGCTGTTTCTGTGTCCCTTGCTGCGACCATAGAATCTTATTTTGGGTTGGAAATAACATTTAAAGATCATTTCATTCCACCCCTTGCTGTGGGCAGGGACACCTTCCACTGTCCCAGGCTGCTCCAAGCCCTGTCCAGCCTGGCCTTGGACACTGCCAGGGATCCAGGGGCAGCCACAGCTGCTCTGGGCACCCTGGGCCAGGGAATTCCTGCCCACCCTCCCAGCCACCAATTCCTGCCCCACATCCCATCTGGCCCTGCCCTCTGGCCCTGGGAAGCCATGGCCTGGCTGCTGTCCCTGCAGGCCTTGTCCCCAGTCCCTGGGCAGCTCTCCTGGAGCCCCTGGAGGCCCTGGCAGGGGCTGGCAGCTCTCCCTGGAGCTTCTCTTGTGCAGCTGAGCAGCCCCAGGTGTGCCAGGCTGGCTCCAGAGCAGAGGGGCTCCAGCCCTGGCAGCATCTCCGTGGCTCCTCTGGCCTGGCTGCAGCAGCTCCACGTCCTTGTGCTGCTGGAGCCAGGGCTGGGGCAGCTCTGCAGGTGGCTCTCAGCTGAGCACAGGGGCACAGGGGCAGAATCCCCCCTGCCCTGCTGCCCACGCTGGGGATCAGCCCACGATGTAGTTGGATTTCTGGGCTGACATCCCTCGGGCAAAAATCACAGATAAAAAATGAATCTCTTTCCCGTGTCTGCTCCTCCCACAGCGCCACCGCAGGGCGGGGCACCAGGGGCAGGCCTCTGTTTTCGTCCTTTCTGCTCACAGTGAGCTGCACACAGGTGCAATCACACATCCTAGGTGAGGGGCTGAGGATGGAAAAAGCTGGCATTTTGCTCCAGCAGCTTTAGTAGCCAGACGTTTTTTTCCTCAGGCAGCATCTGGAGCTCTGAGCATGGGCTGGGTATCTGTGAGGTGCTGACCTCTGTGTCTGTGAGTGCTCTCCAGCTGACAACTCCTTAATCTGCTTCTATCCCCGCTGCTTCCCTGACAATTCCCTGCAGGCTTTGCTCAGGACATTTTGCTACTAACAGTGTCACTGTCATTCCCAAGCAGGGCAGAGGTACTGCTGGCTGAACTTTTCCCAGCACAGATATTATGCATGGGGGTGGGGAGGAAAATAGACAAAATAGATATTTTCAGTCCACTTGACACCACCCACAGTCCAATTTTGGGAAGAAAACTTTCTGAGTTGGACTCCTAAGAGGATGCAGGTTTCATTCATACATCCTTGAGAGAGGACACCTCTGTGCCCCAGCAGAAAGGCCACCAGCTGGGGTGGGGGAGACCTGATTTCTGCTTGGTTCAAAGCACGGATCTGATTCAATATCTCTTGACTCACAGAACAGGTTTTTTGACCACAAAGTAATAGTGTCACTGGCTTTGAATAAGCAGCTTTTTAGAAAAGTGGGACATCTTCTACAGCCAAAAATGTCCTGTCCCCCTGGGACAGGGGGGTGAAGGTGCTGTGTTACAGATCCCTCTTTAGCACCAGGCAGATTGAAAACCCCAGATGAGTGTCCCACCCACAGAACCATTCAATGCACAAACAGCATGGCTTACTACTCATCTTCGGTGTTGCTATTGCCCTCTTTAAAACAATCTTTTTTTATAACCTGGAGCAGTATTCTTCTTTTGAACTGCTGAAGACTGCAGCAAGGATTGGCTAGGGTCAGCAGAAGGCATGGACTGGGACACCTGAAGTTTGAAGACAGAATTTGAGCACATTTTATCTCAAGATAAATTTTTTCTGAGTTTTGTTCCTTAGGCTGAGGAAAGTTTTTTCCTCCACTGACGCGGTCAAGGGGCTACAGGAAGCACATGGCACACTAAAAAAGGCTGAGGAAAATAGAGTTTTTAAGCCATGACAAGAAAAGGCTGGGGGGGAATCCAATTACAGTCTTTTGTTGCTTGATCCAGACTCTTCTCAGAGGTGGACAGCAAAAAGTCATGAAAGCAATGGACATGAGTTGCACTGAGGAAAATCCTGACCAGATATAAAGAATAAAATCATCCCAATGAGAGTGGTGCAGCCCTGGGATGAGGACTCAAAGTGTCTGGAGAATCTACACCCTTGAAGATTTTCACAGCTCCATTGGACATGGCTTTGCATGGCACACAATCATGCTTGGGGCAGCGGGTTGAGCTATGGACCTCCAGGCATCCTTTTTCATATAACATTTCCCACCACTCCTGATTCATTCCACCCTAATACTATGCCACACCTCTCTGGCACGTCTGGGCTCATGTTTTCACAGCCCTTGCAGAGGCAGTGTTTTCTGATGCACTGCTACACACAGGTGCAGTCTCTGTTTCTGTTAGATGGTAACACAAATGGCAATTTACGGCGCTGTCTCATCCTTTCCCTTCAGCTCCCCCAGTTTATTCAGAGCTTACTGCTAGGTTTTTGCTCTAGGCAGGTGTAATGCTTTCCTCCTATTTGACTGATGCTCCACTGAGCCCACACACAACAAGAGACATAAAGGTGGGTATTTTATTAGGCATTTGTTGGAGTAACTTGTTGAGTCGCTCTGAATTCATTCCCATTCTGTTCTTATCACCACAGCATCTGAGCTGCTTCCATGACACGTTAGATAGTGTGACTAATATCTGTTGCATACTGTTTGTTCTGTCACCTTTTCCCAGAGGGAGAAGTGTGTGAAATATTAAGTTTTTGCTGGCCTAATTTTATCTTGTTTTAACTTGTTTGGGCTTGTGTCTCGCTACAATGATTTCTGCTTGTTCACGCACAGGAGACAGGCAAAAGAAAGATGCTGAGTGCTTCGAGGAGAGATAGTGAAGTTTTTAATAACTCTGTTACTTCTTTGGAGTGAATCCCATGCTGGCTCACAGGAGAGGTCTGACTCTCTTAGAGATGAGCTTTGTCCATAACTTAGGTCAGAGGAACAAATTTCTCCCTTTGGAGAAACATGGTTGAAAAAGCATTATAACTCTGTGAAGACAATTTCTCAGGACAAACCACCACAGCAAATACTGTCCACAGGAGAGAGCTGCATTTATCCCAGTAGAGTTCAGTATGGGCTGTGGAGCTATGGCCAAGCTCTCCCCATGCCCTACCAGACCATGGACTTCATAAGTTTAACCTTTGCCTTCATTCAAATGTTAAGTAAGTTTTTTCACCCCATTTTGGCTCTTCACAGATCACCCTGAAGAACCTTACTAATCAAGAAGTGGCCACTTTTACCTATGGGGATTGGCTGTCCAAGCTGAAAAATGACAAGGGAAGCCTGGAGTGTGAGATGCCAGCTGTCATCAACGACGAGCAGATGATGGAGGACACCACATACACTCTTCAGGTTAAAACCAGTGACGTTGGAGGTTGGTACTTGCTGGATATTTTATGAATTTTCTAGTATGAAGTTTGTTTTTTAACAGTGGGGGGAAAGCCCCATCTGCTTCTTTTGAAATTACATTTGAAAAGAGCATAATTTAGCTGGAATACAACCATTTTCCTGTTCACCATGGCAGTGTCTGAGAGACTCATTCTCATCTGAGCTCTGGGAATAACATATTTAGACACAAGGCCCAGGTCTGACTGCTCTTTGATTCCCCTGAAGACACCCTGACAGAAACTATTGCCAGACCAAGCTGCAGAGGTCAGCCACCACATTTTTCTTCTTTTTCAGTCAGCTCCATCCATGTAGGGTGGTCAGAGCTGGTGTGCTTCAGGTTTTCAGTCAGCACTCTCTGCCTTGCCTAAGGCAGACAGCCAATAATTCACCCACCTTTTCAAAGTGTTTTGAGACCATTTGTCTCAGGCTGTGAAAAAAGAACACTCCTAAATGCACACCAGATAGGAGAGGTGGAACAAAGTATGCAGAAAGAGCTGCAAGAGCCAAGAAATGGGGTTTCAGTGTCATTTCCTGGGATCACTGCCTCTTTTCATGGGAAATTTTGTCAGGCTGCTGGATGAAATCTGCTGCCCCATAGAAGGTGAATCGTGCTAAGATGGGGCAAGCCAGACATTGTCTTGAAGACACCTTGTTTCAAAGGTTGTTCCTCAAGTGAGATTCTGTCACACCAGTGCACAAAACCAACTCCTGACCTCTAAATATCTTTCCTTTTTTTCTTTTGTTGCTTCTTTTTTTTTTCCTTCCCCCTGGTTTTATCAGCTGTAATTTATGCAGCTTCTAAGGTTTTGATCTAAGAATATCAAAATCTCTCTGGCAGAGCATCTTCGTGCCACCTCACCACTTCTTATCTATCTTCTCTGCCAGCTGCTTGTCTGAAAAACATGTAGTGAAATACAAAAAACAAAAGAAAGAAAAAGAAAAAGGAAGATTTGTTTATGTATCTAGCCATCCATCTAATATAATGGTAGATCTTTCTGTGACCCTTTTTTGTGAAAACCAGCCCTAACCCATGAAGGAGATGGAAATAGAAATGGAAGGAGAATAGAAAATGACAGCAGCAGCAGACAGATCTGCCCTTCCCATTGAATGAAGGATGACGGGTATTAATGAAGAAACATTTTATTTCATTATGAACAGCGACAACCAGTAGGGAAGAGCAGATTACAGAGAGGTTTCAGAGGGTCTGTTTGTGATTAGATCACACAGCTCACTGACATAATGCTGAACTTTATCCAGCTTATCTAAAGCAGGTGCAAGTCATGAACCATCTCCCCTCTTTGATCATTATGTATTCCACAATTACTCCTGGCTGGACCAATTCAGGAAGAAAGACATTTTATCCTTGGTGATGTTTAAACATGTTATATCATCTCCTGCCACACTGACATTGTCGAGGAGCAATACTGCACAAGGACTGGAATCAAATGTGTTTATTTCTAGGTATAAAGTTTTTTCTTTACAATGGCTTTAAACTTTCCAGCATATAAGAGTCACCAAAAGGGAGGGAAATAAAAAGGCAGGAAAAATAATCTCACCTATTTGCCACTCTCTGAAAAATTATATTTCTGGTTTTAGTTTCTCGCAGTCTAGATTGTCTCTGGTAAATTCATCTGGGAGAGAAGTCTTCACAAGTGGTCTGGATAACTCTCCTGAGGTCTCTGCCTCTTGAGTTTTTCTTCATCAGATTCAGACAGTGGCTTCATGATTAATTTAGGTTAGATGGCCAAAGTTAGGGAAAGTGAATCCCACAAGGAAGATTCTGCAGCAAACTAGAAAGCATAAGATATTTCCTCCCCACCACACACACATGTTTAACTACAGCATTGTTCTACATTTTCCTCAAAGAAACCTTAAAGTTACAGTTTGTCTTTCGCGAAGTCACTTTACTCCAGTGAAAATTTAACCTGCAGAGTTTGCAACAGGGAATGACTCTGCTGCTGCAAAGCTCAGATCACCTCTTTTCCACCACCAGCAGCACCTCAGATGGCTCTCAGACTACACATAGATAAGAAGAGGTTGTTAGGGCATAAACTTCCCAAGTCAGATGGGTAATCTTTGGTTAAAACCAAGGTCTTGATCTCAGATGTAAAGCACAATCTGCTTTTCCTCAAGGCAGGGCCCATAGGGATGGATGCAATAGAGCCAGACCACCTGATGGCTCTTTCTGAGGCACAAAAATGTCCTTTGGCTGGTTAATTTTTACTTTTTGTACACAGGCATCATATACATGTTAATGCAGTAAAGATAGAGAGTGAATAAATACTGCTTTCTCATTTTCCAAGCATTAATGAAGCAGAAGGTTCTTATCTCTGCTGTTATAAGATCAATTAGGATGTTGTCAACTCAGTTCCAACCTACAAATTACATAATTTAGGACGGTTGGTGTCAGTTCCTAATGTTTTATATAGGTCTTTTTTATGTCAAAAGAAGGACATTCTTTGGCCTCAGAAGGCTGTGACTCAAGCCCAGGGTTTGTTTAAAAATGAAGCATCTGCTCAGTAAGAATCACTTAATGAAAGATTTCTGTTGGAAGGGTCCCCTGGAGGTTATTTCACCCATTTTCCTGCTCAAAGGGCTGTTCCCAGCACCAGGTCAAGCCAGCTGAGAGTGCCCAGCCAAACACTGGACAGCTCCAGGAATGGTGATGCCACCAGCCCCCCAGGCATCTGCACCCAGACCTGCACCATATTCCTAAGAATTTGGGTTTTCCCTCATTCCCAGCCTGAACTTGCCCAGCAGCTTGTGGCTGTGGCTTTTTGGGGTATGACATGGCACAATGCATGGCCCTGTCATCATTATTATTGTCCCTGCACGTGGGGCCCTTGTGCACCTGCCCCAGATCCTCTCAGGGCTCCTCCTCGCACTGATGTGTCCCAGCTCTTGTCCACCTTAGCAGCCAACCTCTGAGCTCTTCTCAGAGTCCTGGCACAGCCCAGGAGTTCGAACTGGGGTTCTGCACTGAACATTGGAAACTTCTGCTAGCTTGGATCCAATCAGAATATGAACGGTAGTGCTGTAAAGTTTTGATGCCTTGGGAAGGCTGGCCTGGAACAGAGACTGGACAGAGCAAAAGAATAAAGTAGATATTTATTGAAAGGGCTCTAGGATACACCTTGGGCAGTACAGGGCCTGACCAGAGCTACACCCAAGATGGACCCAAAATTGTCACAAAATGGTCACAAAATGGTCACAAAATGGCTGACTGGTCATGAGGTCTCACACTTTTATAAGTTTTGGTCTGTTTACATATTGGGGTTTAATTGTCCAGTTACAACTTCAGGTTGTGAGGTCCCACCCTTCTTGTTCCTCCCTTCAGCCACTCTTGTTTGGGCCTGAAAATTGCCCTTGGTCTCCAGCAGGAAAAGGATTTGTTTTGTGTCCCTACTCTGTGAAGAGAACTTACCAGCACTTAATGTGAGGCTCAGAACTGCACCTCTGGGCAGCACAGAATCTGAAAATATGAAAGCTGAAACTTAAGGCATCATTTCCCCCCTTTAGAGTCACCTTCAACTTCCCAGCACGAGCATGGTTTATTCCAACCCAGGCAGGGGATTTTGCTTTTCTCCTGCTGAATCTCATGGGATTTCTGATTGCCCAGTCCTCAAGTTTCATCTGGGTTGGAATTCTGGCATTCAGCATGTCAGTCACTCACAAAAATCTACTCTTGGCTGGAAATCTGCTGCAGAAACACTGCCATTGTTGAGGGTGTTGATGATGAAGTTCAGCTCAGTTCTGCAGATCCCAGTATCAATCCATGAGCTATTGCACTCATTGCCAGTTAAGGCTGGTGCAACCACAGTACCTTCATCTCTTCATTTGTCAAGTTTTTTTACAGTTCCTAAATGTGCCTGGCAGTTTCCTGGAACTGGCAACAACAACAAATATCAGAGACCCAAATAAGTGAAATGTACATTGATTTAACGTTTCTGGTTTTTACTTTCCCATCTCCTGCTAATTGCTTCTGAGGGAAATGTCACAGCATGAGGCCTTCATAAGCTTCTTCCTGCAGGGACAGTTTTACTAAGAAACAGTTGGTTCTGTGCTTTTTGAGACCTGGCATTAATTAGGAGCCTGCTCCTTGCAAGGAAATGGACTTCAGTTTGCTTTGTTCCTCACCTCACCAAGCTTCGGGGTCATAAAAAGTACTGCCAGATGAACTGCCTGGATCCCTGATGCTTCCTCTTCCTACTTAAACCCTTCCCAGGGAACTGTTGAAAATTAGCCCAAATTTAACATGGGCAGCTTCTCGCATGGACACCACATGTTGCTTTGCCTTTCCTCTCTATGACTCTTTTTCTCCTCTTTTCCTTCTAGCAATTTTATTTTCCAGTCCTTCCATAAGAACAGTCGTGATTTCATCCTGACTTCTGTAACATCCTAACATCCTAATCCTGTGGAAGTGGAACCTTTCTCCAGAAGTTTACAGTCCCCCTGAATTTGTCTCTGCACTGTGTTTGAATGGAGCTGTGGGAAATGCTGTCTGTGTGGCTCAAAGTGGGTTTATGATACTCTTGTGTAAGGAAGGGCCTGGCAGGAGGTCAGACTTTAAAAGCTGGGCTATCCAAAGGAGGGCAGCACCGAGTCCCTTTGTAAGGCAGATTTGAGCTTGATGGTCTCATTCTCCTTTTCCAAAATTTAAGGGCCTTGGTTCTGACACAGCAGTGACTGTCTGCCCATGTGTGATCTTATTTCTGTCCACGAATCTGCTTTTATATTATGGTGTCAAAATTAAAATGCATTCATTTTGGTTGGAGTATACACAGTGCCAGGTGAAAATGTAACACTTGCAGCCAAAATCTGCTGGTGCAGGTCCCTGCAGGTGGTGGTTTGGCCTTGAACTCCCCAAAAGTCAGGAAAAATATGGACAGAAGAGGACAAACAACACTCAATATCAGGTAATAAAGATCATCTTGGAAATTTTTTCATTTCCTAAATATACACAATAAGAAGGTAGAAGTTGGTAGTATGAACTGTTGCATGAGAACTGGGACTTTTTCCATTAATTGCTGCATGGACAATATTTTGAGAAAGAGCAATATAGAAGGAAGATCTGTTGGATGTTGAGAGAAGTGAGCCATGAGGAGCCACAGTGGCTTGGCTGATGATCTGTACATTGCTCTGAAATCCCTGTACCATCAAACACAGGGAGGGCACGATGAGAGAGACCCCAGCTGAAGGATCCTGAGTGCCATAATTGCTTGGAGAAGGTTGTGGGACTGCAGGAGGGAATGACTGAGTGTAGAAAAGGGACGGTGCCTCAGTAGGACAACACTTTGTAGCCAATAAAGATATAAAGTATGTTCTTTAACACTCCGTAGTAGATTGCTGGATTCTGCTGGGTAAGTCACTTTACTTCCCAAGCTACCTTGGATTCATGGGAGTTACCACCATGACATCCCCTGCAGAGCACTGTGGTGGACAGTCCTCCACCAGGAACAGAAATTTCTGCTTCCTACAAGCGCTGCCATCACCACGGTCACCACACCCCAAGTGCCAGGGCAAAGCATCCAGCTGTATTTGTGGGATGGACTGGAGGAGCTGGTTGTCCTCCCTGCATGATCCTGCACAAATCCACTGAAATGCCTTGGTGGTGCCTAGAGAAACACGAGCACCCCTGCAGCCTCTTCCAGCCTGCCTTTGCTGCCTTCCCATGCCACTGGGGGCTGGGAGCCAGCCCAATGTGTCAGGGTAACCCATGGCATTTTTCTCTGCTCTCTCCCTCCAGGAGCAGGCACCGATGCCAACGTGTCCTTGATCCTGTTTGGGGAGTACGGGGACAGCGGCACGCTGCCTCTGAAGGAGTCCAACAAGTCTAACAAGTTTGAGAGGAACCAAATGGATGAATTCAGCTTCTCTGAAATGCTGAGCCTGGGAGACCTCTGCAAAGTGCGGATCTGGCATGACAACAAAGGTCAGGGCACCGTCAGGGGTGGTGGGAGAGTTTGGGATGTTTCCACCTGGGGAAGCACACAGACACAGGGCAGACTGAGGGCAGTGTCCCCAGCTCTGCTTCAAACTGGGAAAACTACCTGGATTTTACCCAGATCCCATCTTCCCTGCCTAGACACACCCCCTTCATGCAGGTGACCCTCTCCCTGGCTGCTGGTGCAGGTCCTCAGCTTCAGTCTGAGCTTGCAGCACCAGGGATGCCTCCCCCAGAGCAAAGCCACCCAGCCTGCTGTCCCATCCATGAAATACCTCTCACCCAGGCCAGCATGGCACTCCCAGAGCAATTCCATGTTCTCAGCCTGACGCTGACATGCGGGGAAATGCAGCCTGGCATAACACAGCGAGCCTTAGAAGACAGGAATAAAGATCTGTGTCTGCCTTTATTAGGATCACTGCATCAGCCAGTGAGCACACAGCGTGCTGCTAAGGAGGTTCTGACATTTCCCTGCTGCTGGACACCCTGGCTGGTGTCAGGAGCAGCAGAGCAGAGCTCAGTACGACTGTCATCATCATTTGTGTTGTCATTCGGGCACCAAGCGGTGTCTGGTTACAAGTGCATCGTTAACACTGCTGTGGTGACACCCCATCCCATCCCATCCCATCCCATCCCATCCCATCCCATCCCATCCCATCCCATCCCATCCCATCCCATCCCATCCTCATGTAAAAGAGATGATACTACATTAGCCATGGCTAGCTCACTAGTGGCCAGCCCTTGCTGCAGCCCAAAAGTGAAGCCCCACAGCTCCCACAGGCTCACCTGATTCACTGTGGATAAAGCTGTTTGGCAGTAATACTTGTCACAGTCTGGGGAGGAATGGCAGCAGGACTTCCCAGGCATTACCTGGCTGTACTGAGGCAGCTGGTTTATGGCTGGGATGGGTTTCATGCCAGGGTTGATGTGACCTGTACACCATCCTCTCAACTACTCCAAGTTGTGGCAGATGGGGAAGGCTGCACGTCAAGCTCTGATAATAAAAGATGCTATCTCTGGATTAGACTTTCCCATTGGAAAGTCTTTGAGAGAGAGAAAAAACACATCTAGTGGTAGCCTCTGTCTGCGGTGAAATATGGGAGACACATCCACCTAACATGATTGTTTATTCCCAGACACTGCAAGCTCTGAGCTCATATTTATCACTCCCATAACACAGCACAATTTAGTTGATTAAACTCTGTAATATCATGTTATATAGCTGGTGCTGAATGCAATAAGGGAGCTGCTTTCACCTGATTACTTTGCCAAAACACTAATTCCTTAGATCTGCAGTTTAGATGTAGATATGGAAAGGGCTATTGGATGAGAGTTTTAGCTCAGTAAACAGGCTTTTTGGCTTTTACAAGAGTGGTTCAGACATCCCTCTGATAGCACCAAGAAATCAACATGGACTTGCAGATTTGCTTTCAAACCTATTACCTGCTAAAAGAACTTTTTCCCCAAGTGGCATCCTGGCTCCCTGGTGAGTGGCTAAGAGGATGAAATTCACCCACCAGAGCAAAGCTGGTCCTTAGGGCTCAGGCACACGGACAGACTGGGATGCAGGAAGGTGAGAACTGGATCAGACTGGGGGTCTGTAGAGCTCTTTCCAACAGCAGCATCACTGGATGCCTGAGGAAGAGGACAGGCTGAGTGAGCGTGTGTAATCCTTTCACAATCCTTTGCATTTTGCATGATGAATAGCTCAGGGCATTTCCTGAGCTGGATATCATTTTTGTCCATTAAATAATTTCCAGTGAATTTTCTCATTCAAGTTCTTGCCCAGGCCCTCCAGGAGACATTTGCACCCACACACCCTGTGGCAGTGAGTCCCACGGGTCTGTTGCCTGCTGTGTGATGAGGAAATCCTGTTAATCCAGGAGGGGTTTGTTGCCTTTTCCTTCTTGCACAAGGGATCATGGTTCACCTCCTCAGTGCCACTGATGATGCTGCTGACACAAGTTGGTAATTGCTGGCTGTGTGCAGCTGGTTGGTGGCAAAGGGAGGTAACAGTTTAGCCTTAGGCTAAGCAGCAAACAGGCTCAATTAGTTTCAGTTTGCTCTGGGCTAAAAACATGTACCCAGATAGCCACCACAAGTCAGCTAAAATACTAAGCTGGGTGTCTAGAACCTGAAATATGTATATAAGTACACATGGCAACCTCATATTCTTTTTCCTTATTTCCTCATAACACTGGTTTCCACTTATAAATACTAGTTCTTACCAGACCTGGCTGACAGCAAGGTTAATTTAAGCCTTGGATAAACACCATGCTCAGGTTTTGTTCAGCAAAAATGTACTCACTTTTCCCAACAGAAAGAAGGAAAACTGTTGTTTAAATCATAACATATGTTGTCTACGTTGTTCTTGCATTAGTCATGTGAAAGGCATCTCCAATCTAAAACTTCACACGATTCAGCATGACAGCTTGTTGGGTGGATAGAGTATTTATTACTGCTGAGATCCCAGGATATAGCTATCCTTTGAATATATGCCTGCTCCCTATAAATAATTTATATAAATTGGCTGTGGCACTGGCTAGAAATTCCTGGCTCTATTTCTTTTAAATGAGTAGTAGGGTCAAGGATCAAGTATGTTTTTTGTCAGATACATGAGGGTCTTTAGGTACTAAATAAAAATGTGTTTGTATTTACTACTACTCTGAGGCTTCAGATGTTGATGATTCTTTCTTTACCTCTTTTCTAGATTTTTTTTTTTTTTTTTTTACTAAATGTGAGCCTCTGGAAGGCTTGGCCTCACATTTGCCCACCCCATTGCTCCTGGAGTTCTGAACACCTGGAGCATGCTTGATGTTCTTTTACTTATCTTCTAAATTATCAGCATCAATCACAGAATCACAGAATCACAGAATCATAGAATGGTTTGGGATGGAAGAGACCTTACAGATCATTTCATTCCACCTGCTACCATGGGCAGGGACACTTTCCACTGTCCCAGGCTGCTCCAAGTTCTGTCCAGCCTGGCCTTGGACACTGCCAGGGATCCAGGGGCAGCCACAGCTGCTCTGGGCACCCTGGGCCAGGGAATTCCTGCCCACCCTCCCAGCCAGCAATTCCTGCCCCACATCCCATCTGGCCCTGCCCTCTGGCCCTGGGAAGCCATGGCCTGGCTGCTGTCCCTGCAGGCCTTGTCCCCAGTCCCTGGGCAGCTCTCCTGGAGCCCCTGGAGGCCCTGGCAGGGGCTGGCAGCTCTCCCTGGAGCTTCTCTTGTGCAGCTGAGCAGCCCCAGGTGTGCCAGGCTGGCTCCAGAGCAGAGGGGCTCCAGCCCTGGCAGCATCTCCATGGCTCCTCTGGCCTGGCTGCAGCAGCTCCACGTCTGATTTCTGATTTTCTGATTTTTGGGGCCAATGACAGCACCATGTTAGGTGCCCCATCAAGGTTAGTAAGAGGAAATACCAACCATCAAAAGGCTTCTTTTTCCTTGTCATATCACGGTGCCAACCGTCTGCCTTTTATTTCAGGATAAAATAGATTTAAATGCCTTGCCCATTGTGTTCCCTGTGCCATGCACCTTAGATCAGCATCCTTCTCCCTCAGTGAAGCCTTGCTGCAGTGGCTTTGCTCCCAGCTCTCATCCCACTTTCGTTTATCCTTTCACTGAAATTTGACTGCAGTGGGATGTTCAGAGTTGAAGAGACAGTAATTGACATGGCAAAACTATCAGAAGGTCTTTAAATTGCAAGCACCGTGTTTGCATCCTCTGGAAAAGCACGCCAGTTTTATGGTCCCACTTTAACGCTTTTAAATGCCATTTTCCCCACAAAAACTGCTGAGTGACATCTCTGTATGAGACATAAAGGAGGAATGAAGCCCCCATCTAATTTGTCTAACTCCCTAAAAGTGATTAGGGAGGAAGTTGTTGCTCATTTGAAAACAGGCTGTTTAAAGACTTCACAACTGCAATTTCAAGGAACTTGTTCCTGATTTTTCAGATGTTTAGAGCTCACCAGTGAGATTATGGTAACAGCAAAGTGACGTGAATGAAACTCAGTTTTAATTTTGCTCCATGTCTTTTTATCTTGCCCCTGTTTACTTTGAGATACTGATGTTCGACCTAATATATTTAGACTCCCTGAGCAAATTTAATCACCTCCAGACTCCCCATCTCCTGATCTCAGATAGGCACTATGTATTTTCTCATATCTCAGTTCATTTACTTCTACATTTATGCAAGATCAGTATCTGTAGGTCTGTAGAAATGCTGGCTTTCTAAATATAGGCCTCAATATTTTTATATTTTTTTGTCTGCTGTAAAGACTAAATCACCATTCTGGAAGAATGACTGAAAGTTTCTCAGTATCTCAGTAACAGAATGATTTACCTAGAAAAAGCCTTTCTTTTTTTTTTTTTTTTTTAATTGTTGTTCCCTTTTTCTCCATGAAACAAGGAGGTATGGGAAATCTGGACCTAGCTCCCTCATCTGCCTGAGTAGATTTGAGCCCAGGTGATAAGCAGTCTGTCTAAAGTAATTAATTTCAGATTCTTGGTTATCTCAGTTGCCATCAACCAAGGGGAGCCAGGAAGAGTCTAATTATGGATAAACCAGACTTTTCTGTGTTGTAGGAGCAAAGACAAAAGTAAATACCAAGGTTATAGAGCCAAACTTCTCCTTTGCCTTAACAAGGCCATTCTCTCAATTCACCAACTGCTCTGGCATTGTCTAGCAGAGTTTTAAACAGCATAACTGCCCCAGTGACTCCTTTTGGGTGTCTCTTCCAAAAGAGAAAGCGTCTTATTCCCCTTTTGATTTGGACTCAAGTCAAAACAATTTATATACCCTCGGTTTTCCTTTTCTTTCTCTGAAGGAACTACCTTTTCCAGGAGCAGTATCTTGACTCAGTTGTTAAATTGCCCAGGCCTTGAACTCACAGCACACAGCTATTCCAGAGGTCTGTTTCTGCAATTCATAGGCATGATTCCAAGCCTTTGGGGCACTTGCAGACCATAAATTATTTTTTAAAAAACCTAAAGAACTGTCTTTTTTAGCCCTTTGTAAGGATTTACTCAGCTCTCAGGCCTGAGAAGGGCTTTTCTAAGCCCTCCCTCTCAGCTCTCGACTGTTGCCTCATAAACTCTGCTGATCCCCGGGGCAGATTTGTTGAAGAGTTTCTGCTTTAAATAAAAAGTGAGAGGAAGAGAAATAGATGTGTAAAACTGCCCAAGGAGAGGAGAGTCCATCTCACTCCCTGTTTTGCTGGTGGGTCTGTACAGGGGAAGACAGTGCCAACTCCTGCACATCTCTCTGGATGAAGTCTACAACTCAGACTGGGCTCAAGGGAGGGTGCAATCTGCAGACTTGCAGCACGCCAGCAACCGTGCCATGGCTGATTAGTCCTTCAAATTGTCCAAACCTGGCCTCAGCACCTTGGGAGATCCCAGCACTGACCCACAGAGCCCTTCTCATTTGCCATGGACCTTCCCCTCTCTTCAACGCCAGTTTATTTCGCCCAAGGGTGTTATCACAAAGATAAGGATTTCACCCCCTGTGAGGATTATGAGGTCCTAGCACAGAGAAAGTGTGGCTGCCTCACCCATGGAAGTGTCCAAGGTCAGGTTGGACAGGGCTTGGAGCAGCCTGGGATAGTGGAAAGTGTCCCTGCCCATGGCAGTGGTGGAATGGGATGAGTTTCAATCTCCCACCCACCCCAAACCATTCCATGATCCTGTGAAAAGTGTGCTACAGGTGTTAGAGCTTAACCAAGAGGTAATGCAAAGATATCACAGTCCAGAAGTGACATGAAGCAGAGAAAAGATGTAAGGAATTAAAATAGCAGATCCTCAGAGAACGTGAAGACTTCAGTGTTGAACTTGTGCTTTCATTGCTTTCCAATCTTGTGAATTGCAGAACATTTCAGAAGGAGCCCAAAAGGACAGAAGTAGCCTTAGAATTTCTGTAAAAGCTTTTCTTTTCTACAGGCCTCCTTTGCTCCTCTTGGGGTCAAATTATCCTGCATCCTTTTTAAAAGCTTTTGCTTCAAGTATTCCTCAATAAAATACAAAATTTCCTTCAATCACAAGAATATAATCTGAGAAATTGTTCCATCTCCAGCCTGAGCTCTTAAGTGCTTTTGCACAGAAGTAGTTTATCTGTAAGATGTGAGGGCTGGTGGAGGAGTGGGGTGTGTCTGAGGGTAATTTATGGGTGGTTTCGACCTGAGTCAAATCCTGGACTGAACAAGTTTCAGAGACAACAGAGGAGAGGGGGGGCAGGGCACCTATTTTCTAAAACTATCCCAAGTGTTAATCTTCTGCTTTCTCAAAGATTGTGAGAGGCTTTTTTGCATTGCCTGTCTGCCCTGATGAGAAACGTTGTGGTGTGAACTAACATGATCCTAAAGGAGAGAAATCCAAAATGGATCTATTTTTGTTCCGCCACTGGCTTGCCGAATGACCTTGCGTAAATCGCATCCCCGTACCTCGTTTTCAATTATGTAAATCAGGGATAAAAATTATTCACCTTCTTGGAGTGTTTTGAGATGTACTGATGCACTGCTAGGCGCCACGATTTTAACACCTCGCAATTAACGCTCCATTCCGAGCGGTTTGATGCCTCCATCAAAACTCCCACCACTTTCTGGGTGATGCCTCACGAGGTGGGGTTTAGGGATGGATGCTCACCTAACCAGGCAGGGGACAAAAAAAAAAAAAAAAGTCAGAGGATGCCAGGCTGATGAGCTGTCTGTGCTACAGTTACTTCACGGTTCAGAAAACGCGCATGTTTTAAAGATAAATAAATAAAAAAGGCAGTTAAGGGCTGAGCAGCGCTGGTTGGTGGTTGTGAGTGGCCTGGCAGCAGCAATTCCTCACTGGCCCTTGAGCACTCAATGTCCCTAGCAGGAGGGATTTTTTACTCCTGTGGAAACATAAGCACCAGTAATGACAACTATTATCCTTGATCAGACATCAGCTGCTTCAAAAACCAAACCAGAAGAGATATTCTGCAAAAAGATAAGGGAGAGGATAGCCAATGGATACAGCTGCAAAAAGCAGAGACTTCCATGGACCTGTGTGTATCCAAGCATGGTTCTGCCTGCAGATTTGATGCCACCAGCCCTTTCTTTGCAAGGAATAGTTAATATTCACTAAAGCAAGGTCAGGGACAAGGTTCCTGGTGAGCAGTGAACCCACCACACTTGTTTCACCCCATTTTTTTTTCTCCCACCCTCCCATGTTTCTGCAGGTGTCAGAATGGCTGAATATTTTAGGGGTGAGCACAGGCAAGCTGTGGCTGTTCCTGAGAGAGGCAAAGGAAGCTTCTGGTGCTGCAGGCTGGGGTTTTAGTTAAATGAAGCAGTAATGTCATTATCTGTGTTTCATCTACCGCTTCTACAGTCAGGCTCAATTGTGCTAATCACTGCAGAAATGGGTGACAAGGAGCTTACAATCCAACCTGTCTGGTGTCAGGAAAGCACAGACTTGCTGCATCACCTGGGGAAAAGGAAAGAAGGTCCTTGTGAGGGCCTTTCAGGTCTACACAGGGGATCCTTGGCCAGTATCACCCAGTGGTCAGCTTGGATCCTTTTAGGAAAGAGGATAAATGGGATAAATAACTGCTCTTTTGGATCAGGACATTTACAGAATACATTTCCCTACATCACACTAAATTATACAGAGTCAAGCAAGCAAAGTGATTCTTTTTTTCCCCAAAGCTCTTCTCTTCCTCTAATTACATTTGAAATGTTTTGCATGCTATTGAAAATGTCACTTCCAGCTGCAGACCATTAAGGAGCCTATGTGGCATTGCCATGGGTTTTATTAAGGCAGGTTTGTTGCTGGGGATTTCAATGGCTGCAAAATGAGGCCTGGGGTGAAACACCTTTTGTTACAAATGTTGAACACTTGCTTTGGTGGTAGGGGACCTTTTACAAAGGCACAATGCTCGCCAAATTATTTTAAAGACCAAGGGCTGGATAACTGGGCAGGAACTACTCAGATATGTGCTATTTCTTCCCTTCTGCCCCAAAGCATTAATGGAGGAAAATGTAGTGGCCCTGGTTTGTGCTGTGGTCACAGCAGAAATTTGTGCAGCTGATGTTTTCCCGAGCCCTTGTTTTCCTGGTACAGCTGCTCGAGGTGCCAACAAGCAGGTCTGTCCTGGTTTTTCTGCCAGCACCCAAAGCTGAGTGATGGAGCAGCTCTGGCTCTCATAACAGATCAGAATCAGGGAGAGTGTCCAGGGGAAAGGCTGATGAGCCATTGCTGCAGAGATCCTTCAGTTTCTCCTTGCAGCCAGGCTGTGTGAGCAGTGGTCAGGATCTGGGAAAGTCCTTTCACCCTTCTATTTTCACATCACCTTTCTGGCTCTTCTTCCTCTTTCACTTATGCTGCTCTATAAACCAGCCTGGGCTGAGGATTTGGTGACTCTGGGGTAGGAGTTCCTTTCCCATCAGTGCTTATGTGCTGTAGAGTCTCTGAGCCCATTGCAAAAGTCACAGAGGAACACAAGGGGTAAACGGGATAATAGCCTGAAACCAGGATTTCATGACCTGGAAAGTAGTTCTGCAAACATGATTTGTTCTCCTTCTGCTGACGTGATGCCCAGCACACAGAGCCAGCCCAGCAGAGGGAAAGTCTCACATTTAGACTCTGTGCATCACTGGCCTTTCCATTTTCTTTTCCATACCAATGCAAAAAGAAATTTTATATATACTTTCCCAGTCTAAAACAAAAGAAAAACAGTAACTTTTCTGGTAGAGCAGGATGCATTTTTCAGACAGGAACCAACCCTTCCATTTCCACATCAGCTTTTAAATGGTGTTTAATGCTGTGGCAATGAAACCCTTGATGTGACACCACTCCTGGCACCTTGGGACATGGACAGGGTGGGGAGATATGCTGCTGTGGACATATCCAGTATCCACCTGGGGTCAGCTATTTCTCCTAGAAATGGAAAGCATTTAGGGATCCTTGTACAGGTCTCAGAATCTAATTTAAGTCACTACCAATCAGGAATGAAAATGAGAGAAAGGGAAATTCTAGTGAGAGGGAAGAGAAATATTTTTTCTTTAAAGCAGACAGGAGGATGTTTAGGGGCAGTTGTACCATTTTTCTAAGACTGTCCATCCAACTCCTTTATTTATGTACCCCTGTGCTGTAAGGGACACCCTGTTGGCATTTGCTTTTTAGCATTGATCCCTGACAGAGCCCAGCACTTGCTCTTTAAATAGCCCAGAGCTGATAAAAGCATCTTTGTGGGGAGGAGCTGGCTTTGTCCTCAACTCCACCATCTGCAGGAAAGTCAGGTCTGTCCCATCTCTGCCTCTGACAAAAGAGCAGGGTTTTGTTGCAGCTTCTTGGTGAGTGTGGCTGCTGGCACCAGGCTGGAGAAGAGGGAGGAGGGCATGTGCATCTCATCCAGTCTCTGCTCTGGTACTGCTGCTTAGCACTGATCCTGACCCCATCATCCTGCTCACTGCTGGCAGCAGGGCTGACATCAACAATTTATTCCATCCTGGTCTGCAGGCACTGACATCTCTCCCTGCAGAAGGAAGGCATGTTTTCTTTCTTTCATGCTGTACTGTCACTGAAGTTTTGATGGAAGCAGAGCAGCCTCCTGAATATCCTGCAGAGACACTCATTGAACTTAAATGGAAAAGATCCTACCAAAAGATTAACAGCTGACACTGCCAACATGTGTAGAATAAATTTCCAAAACAGCCCCAAAGAGCAAGTTGCTCCAGTTAAATCACAGTAGGAGCCCTGGAAAACTTCACAGAATTATAGAATCACAGAATGTTTCCGTTTGAAAGAGACCTTAAAGACAATTGTGTTCCAACCCCTGCCATGGGCAGGGACATCTTCCACTGTGCCAGGCGGCTCCAAGCCTCATCCAACCTGGCCTTGGACACTTCCAGAGATGGGACAGCCACAGCTTCTCTGGGTAACCTATAAAATTAAAGCAGATGGAACCAAACCCTTCTCAGCAGTGTCCTGTGACAGGATGAGAATGAATGGGCTCAAACTGAAACCTCTCAAAAGAAAGGTTTTTTTCCTCTGCATGGATAATCGAGCTCTGGCACAGGCCACCCAGAGAGGTTGTGGAATCTCCATCCTTGGAGATATTAAAAACCTGGCCACACACAGCCCTGAGGAACCTGCTGTTTTCTCTAAGCAAGATGTTCTACAGATGAATCTTCCAGGCACAAAGACTTTGCAGTTCTGTGCCCCCCAAATTTAAGGGTGAATGGTGATGTTGGTTGAGGTCTGTGCTGCGTAGTGCACAGTTTAATTTCCTTTTAAATGTTCTGCAATTCACGAGTTTAAGTTCAGGAAGCAAAAGTACAAAACAGGCTGGTAAAGAACTGCCAGCACATGGTGTGGAGGCTCACAGTCCACAGGAGAAGGGCTACTTGTTGACATAACTCAAAAATGTGCCATCATTTTCTATTCAAGAATAATGAGGATTAATTTTTGCAGACAAAGAAAATAGGCACACGGCAGTGAATTCCTGGAAGAGCAAGAGCTGTTTAATCTCTCCAGGATGTACATAATAAGTGAGCAGAGATGTCTCATCATGAACATAACCTTTTTTTGTCTGACTAATAGCAGGACTTGAAAGTAAAACTGTCAGAACCTCCCGTCCCCACTGAGATCAACAAGTGCTCCTGTGATTATAACAAAGAAATCAGGAAAACATTCTCAAATGCTGTTTTCTTCGTTTTCAAGTTGCTTTTGCAACGGGGGGGGAAAAAATACCCGAAATGAACAAACAAAGTAGCAAGCTAAAAAGGTGCTGTGGCTTCTGGGAAAAGTAAAGTGGTTTGGTCATCTGTGCTGGAACATCCACCAGTTCACTCTGTCCTGTTTTCACATCCTGCCCCAGCACTCATGAATTTGCCCTCGTTGCTTGGCAAGGATGGGGAGATTCCTTGCATGTGCTGTCTGGCAGGGCCAAAAGAGGAAGTTGTCCTTTACATTCTGACTTCAGACCCAAAGAGGAGACCTTAGAGCCCCTGCCTTAGTGCTTATAAGAAAGATGGGGAAAAACATTTTAGCAGGGCCTGCTGCAACAGGGCAACAGGGGTGGTTTAAAACTAAGAGTGTCCATTTATTAAATATATAAAGGAATAAATATTTTTGCAGTGAGGATGGTGAGGCTCTGGCACAGATTGCCCAGAAAAGATGTGGCTGCCCCATCCCTGGAAGTGTCCAAGGCCAGGCTGGACAGGGCTTGGAGCAACCTGGGACAGTGGAAGGTGTCCCTGCCCATGGCAGGAGAACCGACCTTTAAAGTTTCCAACTTGAGCCATTGATTCTGTGATTTACAGCAACAACCTGGAACCCCCAAGGAAAGGTATCTCACTGATGTGTGCAATCATACAAACCCTTTTTTTTTTTTTCACTAGGAATTGCCCCGGGCTGGCACTTGGAATATATTGATGTGATGGACTCTGCCATGGACAAGACATTTCGCTTCCAGTGCGATCGCTGGCTGGCTAAAGGGGAGGATGATGGGCAGCTCATCAGGGAACTGGCCTGTGCCAACAACGACATCCTGGAACTGAAGGAACGGACTGGTGAGTTTGGAGGGCTCCTCTGCCACTTCCTGAGGTGCCTCAGAGGTCACAGGACCATAACTCCTGCCAGCTGGAGGTCCCCACACAGGCTTTAGGGGTTTTTTCATGTATGCTTTTGTTCAATAGTGCAGTTCTGCTGTAAGAAAGAAACAAAGCAGGATTTGTGAGGAGGAAAAAGATCTCATTCTGGGTTGAAAGCTAAGAGGGGCCCATCTGCAGTGGTTCAGTCCATCAGTAGGCCATGAGAACACATGGATACGATCTCATTAGAAGTAATGTGATTGAGTCTTTGAGGTGGAAAATAAGTTCAGTCCTTAAAGCTTGGTAAGAAACATTGCTCCAGCTTCCTCCTTAACTGGTTCTGGGCTATGAGCTTAAGTGTCCCAGCTGAACATGACAGCTGAGCTCAACAGCCCATGGCCCTGGATCTGCTCTAGGTAATCCCAAGGTAATTACACTGGTGTCTGATGTGGTGGGTGACTCAGCCAACAAGAGTTACTTAACCACACTGAGGGTGTGCAGAGTCCATCCCAAGAGCTACTGCACCAGTGTTCCTCTTCAGGAGAAGCCTGGAGAGACAATAATCACATTACTGCACTGTCATTGTGCTCTGCCCCTGAAAAAAAGTCAGCCTTGTGAGGGGCATTTTTGGGGACTTACAGGCCACCACAGCATCTGAGCACATCCTGTTGGGTGCATGGATATACTCACTCTGCTAGGAACAGAAGCACAAAGGAAAAAAACAAAAGAAAGGAAAGAAAATATGGAGGATTTGGGCTGTGTTTCAGATTAAGTGCTTAGCACAGCGTGGAGCTGGACACAGCTTGTTCAAGATGCACCTCAATCATCTTTGTGGGTCCCTCCAACACAGAATATTCTGTGATTCTAAGAATAACTCCATCTATTCTTGCTACCCAATGGAACAGAACTCACATTTTTCGTGTATTCTATCCCAAACCACTTAGAAGTCAGAAGTCCCACAGATTTCAGTGTGTTTCCACCCTTATTTTGCAAATGCTTGCTGTCTTGTGGGCTGTGATAAATATTAGGGAAGGGGTTTTTAAGCAAAGTGACAGCCAAATGAAGAGATCTTGCAGGCCATCTGCTCCTCCTTTTCTGCTTAACGTGTGTGTTAATTATGCTCTAAAGCCTACGAGATCGTCACAGTAACCAGCGACAGAGAGGATGCAGATACAAAGGAAAACATCTGGATCATCCTGGAAGGGAAGATGGGCCGCTCAAAGGAGTTCCTCATGGAAAACTCTTCCAAAAAAAGGAGATTCGAAAGGTAGTAAACATGATGGTGGGCCACAGGAACTCCCCACCCCCCTGTGTGTCCTCCACGAATGTCACCTCCTCTTGGCATGGGGAGCTGTGTCTCTGCCGTGATGCTTCTCACCCCCCTCCCAAAAAGCTGGATGGATTCCCACTTGGATTAGAGGGAAGATATCAAATGAGTTTCTGGTGGGCAGTAGAGTAGGTTTTAGAACCACAAGAAAAAGGCATTTGGTAAAAGGAAATGTAGATTTTATGTGTGTGTGTGTGTGTGTCCTTTTGTATCAGTGCATACAAGGAGGCTCCTGGCGAGCCCCCGGGGAGGCTGTGAGATTTTTGATCTGGGAGGAGCAGAAGGAAGCTGGAGGTGGTTTTAGCTGCTTTTGCAGCATCTCACTGGCAGCAGGAATCAGAGAGAAAGCAATAACAGTTGGAGGCTAGATGTTGTCAGAGCTGCTCAGACTTGGCTTTGCAGACGGGTCTGGGGGGGAAAGGCTGCGAGATCACTGCGGCGTGAGGAGAAGCAGGGATCAGCCTCCTGGTGGGGGCACACCCAGGGATCCTGGGGCATGCTCCTTCTCCCACGTGGGCACAAAGTGCTCCAGGTGTGAGCAGGGTTTCCTGCCTGTTTAAGGGCAGGGCACACCCTCAGGAGATGGGGATCTCACTGAAGCCATGGGCACTGCTGATGTTCTGTCGCTTTGCAGGGAGGAAAGGGATTTTTTTCTGGTGAAGGAAAGTGAAATTATGGCTTATGTGGAATGTACTATGACTGTCTGAGACATCACATGAAATATGAACGATCAGGAGGAGCTTCTTGAGCTGATGGTGCCTGTGGAGGAGTTAGACACCACTCTTCATTAGGCACAATCTGTCCTTGGAGGGACCAAGGGCCAGTCTGAGGAAATAAACCCAACAAATACTCAGGGAACACAACAGGGATCCAGCCAACACTTTGACAGAAACCTATCATGCCTGCCCATGGCAGGGGTTGGGAATTAGATGATCTTTAGGGTCCTTTCCAACCCAAATCATTCTGAGATCCTGTGATTTAATTGTTCCTCTGAATTATTTCCAATCGTAGCTTCAGGAAGGGTGGCTCAACCAGCAAATTTATAACAGCCATGGTGGGTAGATGTGTAACAGATACAGTATCTGTCAAGAATGAATGAATAAGTGCTGGAGGGGAAATTAGTCATTCTTTAGCTTTATCTATAATGAGGCAAATTGATTTTGTATGTGGAACAGCTCAAGTTTATCCTAGAAAGTCCTAGTGGCAACAATTTCAAGTGTCACCCCTAATCAGGGAAAATACTAAATTTAAATATGGAAATTATACTTTGTGTTGAATGATTGTAGGTTAAATCAAATGACTGTAAATGAAGGCTTATCTTCTATCTTCCTTAGCCATGTGCAAATTACTTAATGTCCATATGAGGCAAGTCACTGGCTGCCTCCAGGATGCTGAAACTGCTCCCTGTTTCCTGTAGGGGAGCAACAGACACGTTCCAGTTTTCTTCAAAGAACGTTGGTGATATTGCAGCCATCTGTGTTGGTCACTGCCCAAAAGATGGGAAGAAGTCATCTGCAAAAGCTGATGTCTTCTGGCACGTCCAGGAGATCATTGTGACAGAGATGGAGCTTTGCAACAAGTAAGTGCATTCTCACCAGCAAGGAGCTGCCCTGAGAGGGCTGGGAGGAGCTGAGCAGCTCTGCACACATCCTCCTGAAGCTTCTCAGGCTAAAGAAATAACAGAAAGTTTTCCTTTCTGTTCTGTAGTTTGGTGTGTCAGGTCCAGAATGTCATTTTCTGACTTACCTGTGCAATTTCTGGGTTGTTAGAGGGGGTGTTTGCATGTGCAGGTAACTTTATAAACGGGTTGGCTGGGGTGAATCTCACAGTCAGGGTGAATTGGTTTCTCACCTTGGGGAAAACACCCAGAGTGGCTGAAATTCAGGGAGTTTTTAGGGTGCTCTGCACAAACTCGTCTTTAAGTAAGCCTTGTGAAAGAGTTCCTAGAAATGAGAGTAAAACAAAACCTGAGCCTCTGATTCAGACCAGTTTGGATAAGAGATCCTTCTGGTCTGGTCCAGAAGGCCACATGTGACTGGAAAGTTTGGAATCATGCAGCTCCACCATACCTGACAAGCCCTGAGCATGGTCAGGGCTTTGATCTTTGATCTAATTCCCTTCTTTGGAAGGGGAGCAGATTCCACAGGAACTGAGCAGGAACAGAGGAGATCACCCATTTGCAGGAAAAAACTGCACTTTTGTAAAACAATCCACAATGCTAATTGTGGATTTCTTCTCTCCTCCATGATATTTCCATTGCTGCTAAAGAATTTAACTACAAGGAGTTTGTTCCAGCTGAGACAATTGAGTGTTTAAGAAGAAATCCTTGAAGTGGTGGGTTTTTTTTTTTTTTTTTGGAAGCTAAGAGTCTCTCCTAGCAAATTAATCAGCCAGCTGAAGAGCCTTAATAATATTTGCTGAATGAAAACTCAGTCAATTACATACTAAAACATGTTCTTTTCTCCTGGTGGGGAAAAGCCTGGAACCGTGGAAGTCCAGCTGTGCAATCAGATCCGTGCACTGAACTCACTGGGAGCATGCTGAAACTGCTGGGACAGTGTGCTGTGAAGGGGCCAAAGGTTTTCCTCATAAAATCCCACATTTTTAAGATTGTTTTAAATTAAAAGGGCAGCCAGAAGGTACAGGCAAAGCCTGCAGTCTGTCCTTGCATTGGAGCAGGGCTCCAGCTCTGCAGATGCAGCAATTTACAGTGGTGTTTGCTGTGCACACGAGCAACTGGAGAGTTTGCTCCATGAGAACAACTTCTCACTTAAGGTATTACCCATCCCAAATATCAAAAAACCTCCCCAGACAAGCCAAAGACTAAATTAAAAGAGTTACGAGATTGTTGCAGCAATAGTTTTGAGTTATACTGGGATTTTTCCTTTTGGTAGTACTTCTTAGTATATAAAAAGATTGTATTTAAAGATTTTCCTTGCACATTCCAGGGATGCAAAGGTCATCTTTTTTTCCTTTTCCCCCTTGTGAAGATTGGCATGCACCATTTTACCTCCAGACCATAAGATATTACAAAGCTGAGGAAATCAATCTGCAGCATTGGGCATCCTCTCCATCACACTCTCATGCAGTTTTTCTGTCCCTGAGCCTAAAATTTTGTCCCCCCCTGGAATTTCTCATCTACAAAGCTTCTTTCCAGGGAATGAGAGTGCTTATCTTTGGCTGCAGAAAATGCCAGGAGTATAGGAAGTGCTCAAGAAACACCACACAGCTGGAGTCACAGTGACCCTTCCTCCAGGTGTTTATGTTACACACACACTCTCACTGCAATCCAGCCACACTCCATTCAGGAGGGGACCTGCTGCTCCTCAGTGAAGGTGGGGGAAGGGGGGAAAAGCTCGTTTGGAACTGATCTGCATCATTGGGAATGAAATACATCATTAAAGGCAGAGTGCTCCAGCCCCTGGCTGAGTGCCAGCCACGAGGTAATTTATGGATGTGCTTGGTGTTCCCCGCACATCACCAGAGACAGTGCTGCAGAGACAAGGGCTGTCAGCATCTGGTACCTATCACTTCTGTGTCCTGACTTTTTTTACCTCTGCTAAGGATGAGACAGGTGATCTAGAAAGGAAAGGGGAGATTTAAGCCTCCCCCATCTTTCCCGCTCCTTTTTTTAATGCTTTTTTCCCGCCTTCAGCTCTGGGTCTGTTTGTCCTGCCTTGGTGGGTCTGGAACTGGACGTGCCATTGCACAGGCTAAAGAGGTGACAAGAGCCACACAGATCCTTCCCATGTGCAGTGTGTCTGTAGCTGTAAAGGGAGAGGTCAGATTTTTCCAGTTGTGCAGTTCCACTGTGGCTCTCTTTCTAGAGAAATATTCAAGTTCTGGTACATAGCGGGGAAAATGCTGAAACAGCATTGAAATTGGGCAGTTCAGTAGAATGCACACTCCCTAATTTGCTGGATCCTTGTTTGTACCAACAACGTGGCCACAGCCCCAGGGCAGGGCCTGTCCCCTGGGCTGGCACTGCTGGGACACCTCCAGTGCTGGGGACAGCTCTGGGCCCCTCAGGACAGGAGAGACACCGAGGGGCTGGAGCATGTCCAGGGCAGGGAAGGGAGCTGGGGAAGGGGCTGGAGCCCCAGGAGAGGCTGAGGGAGCTGGAAAGGGGCTGAGCCTGGAGAAAAGGAGGCTCAGGGGGGACCTTGTGGCTCTGCACAAGTCCCTGCCAGGAGGGGACAGCCGGGGGGGGTCGGGCTCTGCTCCCAGGGAACAGGGACAGGAGGAGAGGGAACAGCCTCAAAGCATGCCAAGGGAAGGTTAGATTGGATATTAGGGAAAATTTCTTCACCCAAGGAGCTGTCCAGCCCTGGAAACAGCTGCCCAGAGCAGTGGTGGAGTCCCCATCCCTGGAAGGGTTTAAAAGCCATGTGGATGTGCACTTTGGGAACATGGGTGGCCCTGGCAGTGCTGGGGTAGCAGTTTGACTCAATGATCTTAAAAGGCTTTTTTGACATAATTCTACAACTCTCTAACATTTGCCCCACAAAGTGGCCATCTGTGGGAAATGGATTTGTAGAGAATTCTCAAAGCCTGACAGAAGGCTCACACAGTCTTGTGCATCAGTGTGCAAACCTTGAGATAAGGTGAGCTGACTTAGAAAGGCCATGGAATAGGACAGACATTGCTGAGAGAGAAACTGAACTAGAAACAAATTTCAAATTATGACCTTGCACATAAACTAGATATCCTGGAGAAACAGAACTATGAAAGTTGTATTGTACCAAACCCACGTGGGGTATTTTTAAATTATTAGCTTAGAATTATTTTTAAATTATTAGACTAGATATCTTTGAGAAATACAGCTATGAAAGTTGTATTGTACCAAACCCACGTGGGGTATTTTTATAAATTATTAGCTTAGAATTATTTTTAAATTATTTTACTAGCTATCTTGGAGAAATAGAACTATGAAAGTTGTATTGTACCAAACCCCTGTGGGACATTTTTAAATTATTATCTTAGAAGCATTAGTAGCATGGTGTGGCAAAAGCTGATAGGCCAAAAAACCCACTTATATTGTATTATAGTTAGGAATTAGCTTGGCTTTTGATTGTGATGATGTGACTTGTAACGCCTCACCCTTCTCATGAGACAGAAAATGGAATAAAAATCTTTAAAACACCTCTCAGGAGCCCCATCTCTGGATTAGGAAAAGGGATGATCTGGCAGCACTTGGTGCCACTGTTTAGTTGAGGTGTTAGAGCTGGGTTGGACTCGATGACCTTGAAGGTCTCTTCCAACCTAGAGATTCTGTGGTTCTGTGACAACGCCCCTCAGGGGCCCCATCTCCAGGTTGGAAAAAGGATTTTCCCAACAGCCCTCCACGCCATTAACCCACCAACCCCGCTCTCCCCCACGGCAGGTACTTCTTCAGGTGCAACGTGAAAATCCCTCTGCGGTACAAGAGGCGCGACTACAAAGTCTTCGAGTGTGCCAAGGTCACCGAGAGCTTCGCCAGCAAAGCCCGGAGCTTGGTGCCGGTGAAATACGAGACCATCGTGGTCACGGGCTTCGAGAAGGGCGCGGGCACCGACGCCAACGTCTTCATCACCATCTACGGCCTCAACGGCGACTCGGGGAGGCGGGCGCTGAAGCACAAGTTCAGGAACCTCTTCGAGAGAGGCAAAACCAACAGGTTCTACCTGGAAACGCTGGACATGGGGGAGCTGAAGAAGGTCCGGATCGAGCACGACAACAGCGGCCTGGCCCCGGGCTGGCTGGTGGAGAGGGTGGAGATCACCAACTCGGCCACTGGTGTCACCACCATATTTCCCTGTGGGAAGTGGCTGGATGAAAACAGAGGGGATGGGTTAATCTGTAGGGACCTTTTTCCTAGGTACTGAGGAGGAGGGGTTTGGTCCCTTCAGTATGCATTTTTTTTTTCTCATTATACCGTTTTATATTGCGTTTTACTTTTTAATACACTACCTTTTGTATTGAGATGTTTTTAGTAGCAAGACTTTCTTCCTGGGTTAACATTTTGTAAAAGTAATGCTTTTGGTAGCTTTTTTTTTTAAAGTGCACATGAAACTGTGAATTAAATAAACTCATTTATTGCTTACTTATGATTGAAAGCCACAACCAGCAGAGGTATCAACTGTCCTTTACCAGCTCATCAGATGTTTCTGCTTTCAATGCTAGACCTTGGCAGAGCTGAGAAAACCCATTGACTTACTCCACTGATAGGCTCCACTTTTAGATGAGCATAGAGGTTCAGAGAATTGAGACACTTTTACATAAGAAAATAAAATTGAGACACTTTTATATAAAAAAATTGAGCTTGGAGATCCCACGTTTTTTCCTACTTCTGGCAACTGCACGTCCATACACACACATACACATCTCCAGAGGGCACCACATCAAAAAACAGCAGGGCACAGTAGGACTTTCCATAGGGAGTTTGGGGAACATCTGCATCCACCCAGCCAGGTCTCAAGCAGTCGGATCTGGGTGGTGTTTTCCACCCCGTGGACTTCTTTCCTCTCCCAGGGCAGACTCTACGCCCTGGCTGAATTCCTACAACTCTACCAAGAGCTGAGATCTATGGTTACAGCTGCCAGTGCAAAAGACCTTCCAGATAATCAATTCCACAGCAAGGAAGCTGTGCTAACGATATTCAAAGCTGACTCAGGATAATCTTACCCTACATGGCCTGAATACCAGCTCTGCTTCAGAGCAACTGCCATTCATGTTAACTTTTCTTTTTTTCCTTTAATAAGAATTGCTGTTTTGTCTTTTTCTGTGGCGGAGAAGGGATTTCCTGGAGGCAGTGAGGGCCAGTGCTCCTGTCAATGAGCTCTTCCCAGGCATTCACATCCCTACAGGTACCAACAAGAAAATCTGTTCATAAATCACTGCATATGCAGCCCTGTCTCTCTCTCTAGGGAGAAAAGCAGCAGGACACATCCTTAGGAGGGGAAAAAGGGGGTGTTTGAGCCATGAGGACCTTCCTCCTGGCCCACCCTGGAGAGGACATTCCCTCTACCAGCAGCTGGTTTTAAACAAGAACTTTGCATGAATAGGGATCCAATGGGTCAAGAGTGGGCTCAACCCACTAAGCCCACCCACCCCACAGTTCCTGGGTTGAGGATGATGTTTCTGCCTGGATGTGCCAGGCCACGGGGCAGGATTGTCCCACTGTTCAGTCCCTCACTGCTCATGGGCTAAGGAGGCCCAGCAAAGGCTGGTGGTGCTGAGACAGGAGTTAGAAGCATCTTAAAAATGCTGTTGAGTGCCCAGAGGTATTTGAAAGCTGCTAACCCACCAAAGCCCTTCCAGGGAAATTCTGGATTTCTGTTTCCCACAGCAGGCACCACCAAAGAGACTTGACCTGATATCATGGCTGTCTGTGCCAGCTCTCAAATAATAGCCCAGGCTAATTCATTTTAGAAACCTTTATGGCAACTGATGGTTTTGGAGCAGAGCAAGTTGCTCAAATGAGCCCAGTAATCAACTCCATCAGTGATCAGCTACTCACTGAGAGGAATAATAACAGCAGCCTTCACTGGCTGTGTGCTCCCTGCTCATGGCAGACCGGTGCTGCCCAGCCCTGAGCAAGGAGCTGGGAGCTCACAGGAGGAGCAGAACAGCCCTTAGGAGGGCTGTAGGTGATTGCTAGGGCCTGGGACCCTGCTGGGATAGAGTTCCGACTCCCTGGATACCCAGGAGGGTCCCATGAATGGAGTCTGGTGCATCTGGTTCTTGTGCAGCATCACTGCAGTTCCCCAGTAGGGGTTTGAAACAAAATAAGGGTCAGCTTTTTTATCTCCATGCATTCCTACCACCCAAGTTAAACCAACACTGTGAAAAAACCTCTCCTGACAAGAAGTTTGGCCCCTTTTTAGACAAATGTGTGCTGCAGTGAAGTAGGAGTTTGTCCCAGTACAGTGCTGTAATCCCAGCGTTTCCACCTGGGTCCTGTCACCCCCTACTTGGTGAAACCAAGTACCAAAGCTGCCCTACTTGGTACAGGGTGGTGGCAAAGCTGGTTTTAGTGCATCAATTTAACCCCTGCTGTCCATCCCCTGGGCAAACCCACTGCACTGGTACTTGCCTCCATGGCCAGGTTGGATGAGGCTGGGAGCAACCTGTTCTAGCGGAAGGTGTCCCTGCCCATGGCCTGGGGTGGGAACTGAATCTTTGAGGTCCCTTCCAGCTCGAACCATTCTGTGATCCCATGATTCTATGATGATTCCATGATGATTCTATGATTCCAGCCCTGAGGAACAGTGAGGCAGCTCCTGACCCACACATGGTCCCATCCTGGGGCAAGGAGGAAAGACAAATCCTTACCTTGCATGTGAGACGTGCTCATGTCTGAGAGGAATCACAGGAAGCAGGTGGCTAGAACCATGGGCTCGAGGCATAGCTGAAGCAAGAATTAATATCTTCAGGGTGGCCAGATCACCGTGCAGGTGGGAGATGGGTTTGTAGGCACCTGGGTTGTCATCAAGGCCACCTGCCATCCCTGGACAGGCTTATTCAACACAAAAGCTGCAGGCAAAGCTGCCCTGAGAAAGGCCAAGGGAGTTTGCTGATAGAGAGTCAGCACTCTCACTCTTTCCCATGAGGGCAACCTTGCCAAAGCATGAAAGCTTTTTCCACTAAACATTTCAAACCAGCCCCTGGTTAGTGCAAAGCTCAGCTCCACCCTGGCTCTGGGGAAATCCCTCTGTTGCTACAACAACTAATGCTACAGAATAAGGCAAGAGTGGAGTTTTTCCAGCGGCTGGATTTGCATTAAGCTGCTAAATTCAACGCATTCTTGGCCAAGTGGAGACCTAGGGAGGAGAAAAGCCAAAATTTTCCGAGTCCTGTGCCTTTAGCAGGGCTTAGTCAATCTTTTCCTGTGGAGGCCAAGCATCCCAAAGCTGGTATGTCGGGCAGACACAAAGCTCCTGCTCCCACCACCAACCTCTACCTTCTTTTCCCCCACTTTATTTCCTAATTGGTGGCATTCTAACACACATTCCTTCATCCTAAAATGACAACGTAAATAAGAAGCAAGAGTAAAGGAAAAGATTGGCAGCATTCAGTGTGAGTCTTCAAAACCTGGCTGCCCCGTTGTGTTTGTGTTCTCCACCATTTTGGGACTCTGCTGAAGTTCTGTGTTTACTAAATTTACATTTACTAAAGCACTTGGGTGCTGCCAACAAAAACAAGGATAAACAAGGAGTGCTTAGCAGAGTTTCATGCTGAAGGACCAGTTGCCTCTTGGTGCAGGACACTGAGAATCATTTGCAAATCTCTACGAAATTGTTGCTAAGCATTTTTGGTAGCATCATATGCCTACGTGACCCTTAGGTTCATGAAGGGGGAATGACAGAGAGATGTGAAGTATCTTATATTCCGTATGTAGAAAATACCTTGTAATCCTCCTTGTCCCTTCCTTATGTCTAGAGGTCCATTTTAAACTAGAAAAGAGCTAAAAAAAAAAAAAAAAGAAAATAAAAACCAAGAAAAAATAGATTTATTAATGGGGTTGTACAGCTCTGAGCTGCAACCTGTGGGCCAGCTGCAGATTTAGACACCACAAAACACCGATAAGGGCTAAGCTTCCCGACCCTGGGCAGCTGCTGCAAGAGCAGACGCTGGCAGTGAATAAAGATGTTGCATCTCGGTCCGTGCTGCTGTGCCGTGATGGGCACAGCCCCTCTCCCTCCCCAGGCAGGCATTGTGCTCAGCAGGGCCATTATCAGATTGTGGAGGCTCCTTGGCTGCTCCAGTTCCACAACAAACCCGATTGCCATCTGCAGCTTCTCCCTCAGCGCCGTCACCCTTCCGAAGGACATCAGCAGGATCTCAGTGAGAAACTGAGATTTTCCCCAGCTGGACCAGCAGGCCACTTTTAACCTGTTCTCTGTTTTCTGAGTTTCTAAAGGCTTTCTGTAACAAGAGCTTCGTGTTGTGTGAACACGGTTCATCCCTTAGGCAGCTTTTGATGGATGCTGGAGGAGCTGGCAGTTCCCTTCAGCTACAGGAACCAAATCTCTATGATCAGCAGCAGCCACGTGTCTCCAAGGCTAATTTAGTCTAATCACACAGTCAAAGCTGGGCACTGGTCTCAGCTTTTCAGGAGGAGCAGCTGAATCAAGAGTGGGCAGGAGCAGAGACTGGCACCATTTGGTGTGGGAGAAAATAAAAGCACAGGAGGACCTACAGAATGGATTTTGCAGGATGCAAATTTGGGTGTATGACCCATTGGAGCAGCAAAAAGGATTGAAAACACCCCCAAATATACCTGTATTAGTTTGAAAGGTTTGGGGATATTTTTCCAATCAGTTTACCCTTCCTTAGTTGTTAAACTAGAGACCTTTGCAGAAGGAAATGCTTCTCTACCGGGAGGGTGGGAGAACCCATTGATACCTTTGCAGGACTTGCTAGAGATACCTGACAGGCACCATGTGATATGTTTAGAGGAGAGATCTCTCTTTAACAGGCAATTTTCCGAACTTCTAGAAAGTGATTTTGGTACCTGACCACAAAACTGGTGCCACAGGGCATCACGCACGGCGATGTGCGTGTGGAGCGCCTCACCTCACCTCAGCCTTGGGCTCAGCCACCAGCAGCCCCTGCACACCAGATGGGCAGAGTGTTTTATACCCCAGCAGTGGTTCTCCTGCACACCAAAGACACAAGCAGTGAAAGGAGAACTGATCCCAACCCAAAGAAACCAGAAATGAGCAGTAAATAAAGACCAAGCGATCGCCCTGCCAGGTGGCTCCTGCGTGGCACAGGTTTATAGTTAGCAATGCGGTTTGTTTTATTAGTTATAAATAAAGTACAAAAAATCCACCAAAAGTGAATCTAAGCATTTACACAATTTCTAATGTCTTTCCATTTCTTCAATGCACTATTGCTTTAATATTAATAATAAATATTTTTCTAGCTTTCTTCTATAAAATAGTCTATGTAGCAAAATGTTGCACAGCACAACAGAACAGCAGTAGGAATACAAAAATGTGGGTGATCCTTTCACCTGCCCGGGTCATTAAAGGAGAGGGGGTTTTGTTTACTCGCTCCTTGTTTTGCTTATCCCTCTTAAAATGACTTTGGAGGGGAGGACAACCAACCCCCCTGTCCCCACACAGCTCAAAATCACAGCTCCAGGCTACAAGGGAGGAGTGTTACAGAGCAGCAAGGTAAAAAACACAGACAGGTTTAAAACCCGGGGTAAGGCAAAGTCAACAAAGCAGCGCAGCACCCTGAAGGGACAGAGAGAAAAAAATTAAGGTACTGTGATTTTGTGCCTTTCTAACCCAACTGAGAATTTCATCCAAAGCCTTTTTGTGGGGAGGATGGCTACTGGCTGAGCACATGCATCAAACCCCACTTCTGTCTGTACACGGCTGAATGTCTGCACTGACCAAGCATGGTTATGGCTTAAAGCTTAAAATGTTATCAAAGGTTCTCTAACCTTCTGGCAAAGCTGGAACACGTGGCACCCAGGAGCCTTTGGGGAAAGGGCAATGCATTGCAAGAGCAGCGCTGCCATGGCAGGATGGGGATGCTCAGCCACGTCAGTTTGGGGCTGACCCCCTTCTAGGGGACAGGAGGGCTCTGAGGCAGGTCCCAGCTCTACTGGATTAAAAAGCTCCAAATTGGGGATCCCTCCTGTACAGGAGGGATGAAACCAACTGGTTGAGATCAGTGTTAAGCACTTCTGCTCCATGCATGTCTCAGAGCTGGGTTATAGCCAGTGCTCATGGCAGGGGTTGCAAAGAGATGGCAAAGGGATCCCATTTGTGTCCATCCCAACCACTCTCAGCTAGACGTGGTGTCACAGAATCACAGAATCGTTTGGGCTGGAAAGGACCTCACAGCTCATCTCCTTCCATCCTCTGCTATGGGCAGGGACACCTTCCACCATCCCAGGTTGCTCCAAGCCCTGTCCAGCCTGGCCTTGGGAACTTCCAGGGATGGGGCAGACACAGCTTCTCTGGGAAACCTGTGCCACAGCCTTCCTAGCCTCTGAGTAAAGAAGTCAGGCCCTAAAAACTGCAATGCTTCACTTTGTTTTGTTTTGTTGCCTCCAAGCTCAGGCTTACCCTATAGCCTCTTTCACCCCAGCTGGGTGCACACACAGAGGGTGAAAAGAGCCAAACTGATGGACCCCAAAAATTACAGAGCCACCACACCTGGGCTTCCTTCCTCAGCTTTTGGACACAATTTGCAGAGTCTTGCACTAAAGGCATGCATTGCCCC
>OU383776.1:2266458-2369767 GCA_910950805.1 Acrocephalus scirpaceus scirpaceus
TTCCAGCTTGTGTCTCTTGCTTTTTACCTATTGATGTGCACTTCTGAATAGACTTTGTCTCTACCTTCCCTATATCCTCCCATGGGGAAGTTGAAGGTAAGAGAAAGTGCAACTCCCCGATGAGTAAAACTGGGAAACCAGTAACAACAGATGAGGAGGAGGCTCAGGTAATCAACAGCTTTTTCTCTTCAGTCTTCACTGACAATCTATTCCCACAACTCTGGAGTGGATTGGGAGCAAAGTCCTCACTTTGCAAGAGAAGAGAGTAACAGAATAACTTAGGTTGGAAAAGATATCCAAGGCCATCAAGTCCAAGCACTGATCAAATACCACCATGCCCACTAAACCACAGCATGAAGGGCCACATTTTTTCTTTTTTTATTTCTGAACGCTTCCAAGGACAGTGACTCCACCATCCACTGAGCAGCCTGTTCCAATGCTTAACCCCTCTGTCAGTGCAGACATTTTTTCCAACATCCAGCTTGAACCTTCCTTGGCACAATTCCTCTTGTCCTACTGCTAAGTAGGTTCAAAGCAGATCCCCCCTGAGCCTTTTTTCTCCAGCCTAAACAGCCCCATGTTCCTTAGCTGTTCCTCACAGGTCTTGTGCTCTGGAACCTTCACAGCTCTGTTACCTCCTCTGGACATGCTCCAGCACCTCAATGTCTTTCTTGGAGTGAGGGGCCCAGAACTGGATTTGAGGTGCAGCCTCACCAGTGCCCAGCACAGGGGACAATCCCTGCCCTGCTCCTGCTGGCCACACCATTGCTGCTACAGCCCAGGATGCCATTGGCCTTCTTGGCCACCTGGGCACTGCTGCCTCCTGCTCAGTCCCTGTCACCAGCACCCCCAGGGCCTTTTCCTGTGGGCAGCTTTGCAGCCACTCTGCCCCAGCCTGTGGCCCTGCCTGGGCTTGTTGTGAGCCAAGGGCAGGGCCCGGCTCTGGGCCTTGTTGAACCTCAGCCCATCGGCCTCAGCCATGATCCAGCCTGCCCAGATCCCTCTGCAGAGCCTCCCTGCCCTCCTGCAGATCAGCACTCCCACCCAGACTGGTGTCATTGCAAACTGACTGAGGGGACACTCAATCCCCTCATCCAGATCATCCATAAAGATATTAAACAGGACTGGTCCCAGCACTGAGCCCTGGAGAACACCAGTTACAGCTGGATGTAACTCCATCCATTACCAGTCTCTGGGCCTGGCCATACAGACAGTTTTTTACCCTGTGAACAGTGTTCCTGTCTGAGCCAAAAGCAGAGACTTTCTCCAGGAGAGTGTTGTGGGAAATAGTGTCAAAGGCTTTACTAAAGTTCAAGGAGAAACAACCACGGCCTTTTCCTCATCCTCTAAAATTGTCACCTGGTCATAGAAAGGATCAGGTTGGTTAAGCAGGATGTGCATTTCACAAACCTCTGCTGGCTGGCCCTGATCCTCTGGATTTCCTGTACATTGGTGATTAGTTCTAAGGCCAGTATAGGGTAGTTACGAAAAGTAATAATTTACTGCAGTTTTCCTGGGTAATTGGGGAGTATGAATCTTGAACTAGTCAAAGAAATTTTGCTTAACAACACACATTGGAATTAATTTTGTCTCTTTGATTCAGAAACTTGGGCTGGGATAGGAGGTGTGTGAAGCTGTAACTCCATGTTTTCAACTTCTGCCTTTTCCCCATTGATTTTTCCCTGGAGGAACAGGTAGACAATGTTGCTCTCTTAAAAATGTGCAAGAGGCCAGAGATCAAAATGCTGCACAAACTGTCCCTGTATTGCAGCACTGTTACTCAGGAAATAATCACTACAGTCACATTGAATTCTGTAGTTGCCAGCTGTATCTCCATGTGACAGGTGAGCCAGAGTCTGGTTGCCAGGGGATCTCTGTCTACTGTAGAACTTGAAATCTAGGAAAAAACATGGTTTCACAGAAATTAATCATATTGATCTTTTCAGAAATTAATCATATTCACAAATGGTACTGAGATGTCAAAGGCTAAAGGGAGCAGTGGGGAGGTCACTACCACACTGCCACATCATTCTGTCAGGCATTCTGGGTATCAGGGGCCCAATTCCTTATCTTAGTATGAGTAGGCAGAAAATCTGCACTGGGATTATGTTGAAGCTGCATCAGTGTCCAATATAATTATGGTTTCCCAAAAAGTGAGTCTGGAGCATGAAAAGGCCCTGTATCAGGTCTGTCCTACAGAGGTCACTGCAAACCCACGTCTGAGAAAACTGCAGTGCTGGTTCATGGTTTTGTTGCACTGAATGCAGGCTGAAGTGTCTTTGTCTGTCACAGTATTTATTTGCATTTCACATGTTTGCACAGTGACTAATAAAAATGTCATGTATGCTTTCAGACAGATTCAGTGTAACTTTGAGAGCAAGGCATTAGTAAACATTGTGTTTTGACTTCTCCGAGCCAGAAAAAAGAAAAAATTAGGACTCCAGCCCATCCTGTTTTTTAAAGATGGACACTCAGCTCTAAGTTAGAATAAGTCTTGCATTCTTGAAATTTTGATTTTCTCCTAACTTAAGAAGATATGCAATTTCACAGATGTCTGTGACATTGTGTCTATGATTATTGGTGAAATATTTTTATTGTTTGTTAGCATTGAAGAGTGGTGAAACAGAGTTTTTCCAATTAGAAATAAAGCTAATAGTACCTTTGAAACACAAGTTTCAACACTTGCACTGAACCTCAGATTGTATTTAGGGACAAGTTTTCTCAGATGCCAACCCTTATTTAATAGCAATATGATTATATTAAATAACAGTTTATTTTTTTTTTATTAGTGTTCAAGTGTTTATCTGCAGTGTTGGAGTGCAAGTGGTGAAAGACACAGTTATTCTTTTCCCCTGACACTGTTTTAGGAACATGGTTTCTAAATCACTGAAATAAGCTTTAGGAAAAATGTCCAGATCATGCTATTGTCTACATCCTACATCACTATTTTTAAAGTCTATACTAAAGGAGAACATGCAGGCTCACAGCTCGATTAGGACCTCAAAGAGTTTGATTTAGGCCTTGATTCATGAACTCATGGAAATTCCATCTTTAGCTGTAGTGGGATTCTGCAGCCAGCACTTGGAATGACAGTGTGCCCTGTGTTTTCCCATGGGATAACAACTTCGGCACCGGGGATGAGGCAGCCCTGGATGTAAAGACAAATGAGATGCTGGAAAGCAGTGTCACAGAAAGGGACCTGTGGATGCCCCATCACTGGAAGTGTCCAAGATCAGGTTTCACACTCGGATCTCAGTAAAGGATATCCCTGCCATGGGTCATCATTATCTTTAATCCACAAACTATCTTAGCAACCTCTTCCAGTGTCTCAACACCCTATTGTAAAATATTTCATCCTTATATCCAAGCAAATCTACCCTCTTTCAGTTTAAAACCCTCCCACAGATGTTTTTTAATTGGCTTTACAATATGTAAAAAACCCTGTATGATCATGAAATGCAGAATAATGGAAAAGGATACTTGAGTATAGACACTTTATAACAACAAAAGGTGACTCAGGAGTCAGCCATGCCTGAATATATCCACTGACTTTAGGACTTTTACTTGAGCTATCAGCAGCCTTTGTTGCCAAAACAGTAAAGGAGTATAGTAATAAACAGATTATTCCAGGAGTGAAATTATGTTGTAAGAGCTGCTCTGTCTTGAGCTGAATAATCATAAGAACCTAAAAAATCACCTAATGATCTTATGATGCCAGGTAACAGAAATGATCATATGACTTGTGATTATAACAGGCAATTAAAGTCAGAGGTGGCTTAGTTTTTGCCCTCTGCTATTTATATTACTAATTTATTAGTTTAGCCTGAAATTTAAAAAATATTCACCGTAGAACATTAACTGTTGGTCAACATCCAAAAACATCATCCAGACCAGAATGGAAAGTAAAACTTTATTCTATTAAGACATGAGGTGCTTGTGGTCTTTCAAAGTACAGGTTTTGAGGAGCTCCAGCAAGATCTGAGTAGAAAACTGCGATGCCAAGCTCCCAGTGCCCTTTTCTTTCTCTCTCTCTCTCTTTCTCAATATATCAGGGCCTGTAGGACAGTCCTGGCTGGGCAAATATATTATGGAATGAGGCACCCAAAAGAGAAGCTGACTGAAGAGGCAGTCTGCAGTTTCCCCTCTCCCAGACACTGTGACATCAAAGCTGAGAGGCTGAGAAGCACCTGGGAGCATATTAATGGTGCAGCAGTGAAAGTTAATTAGCATCTACTTTGGAGATTAGGTTTTCATTTGTGCCAGTACACAAAGGCATATGCTCTGAAAAATCATTAGTTTGAGGAATGCCCTTCTGGCTACCCATGCTTTCTAGCCAGACAGCTTTTCTTTTCGTATTTTCATTCTTTCCTAGTGTCCCTGTCTTGTGAGATATCAAAAATCATGTCTGCAGTACAGCTAAACATTTAAAATTTGTTTAATTTTAAGTATTTTTATCTTTTTCAAACCATTTCAAGCCTTTGAAATGTTTCCATGTAATAGTAACATGCAGTGCTGTGAAAATTCCAGAAGCAAAAGAAAGATATGAGGAATGCAACAAAAACGTTTGTTTTTATTTTAATGGGTACAGGCTTTCATTAGGTATTGATACGATTAATTTTACTTGGATTCTTGACTTTATACACGTGCATATGCGTGTACATATATTCTGTCTAGAGATATGGTATCTCTTGCAAAAAATAGATGATGCCAAAGTTCTTGGATGGCAACAAGAAAGAAAACGATGACAAAATGTTTTATAAAGATTGTTTGTATTTAATTTTCCTGTTTCTCCGTGGTCAGGTTTTTACAAAATTTATGTATCCCCATGCTATGTGACATTTTATGTTGTCAGAGTTATCAGAAAAAAACCCAAAAAACTATATTAGTACATATAACACTTTGAATCTAACGCAGCAACAACAAACAGTCTGAATTCAACTGCACAAGAAATAATTTATAAGTGTTTCTGAAAGTCAGGACTCAGTCTTCATTACAGGTGTGATCAGGAAGCTAGAAAGGGAAAGAAAGGAGATCTCATTAAGTGTCACAGCACTTCTCTGGAAACCTTGGAAGATTTTTCTCCTACAGCTAAAGCTCACTGGATTTGTTTGTATAATCCTTACGTTTTAGAATTTTACTGACTGTGATTTTTTCAAGTCAATTCTATTTAAATTCATGAATGCCAGAGATTTTTGTGGAACTGCAAACCCCTTCAGAGCACACAAAATTAGTAAGTTGCTTTGAATTAAAAAATTTTGAAAGGAAGCTCCTTACAGAATAAATTAAAAATACAAAAAAGTAATTTTTGGGGAGGATCAGAACATGTTTTTAGCAATGTGAAGGAAATAGAAATGCACCTAAACCATTTATGCTTATGGATATGTATTGTCAGGCTCACAGAAGTTAGTGAAGTGCATAAGCATACCATAGAGAAAAATTTTGTGTAGTACGAGAAATAATAGGTAAAAATGCAATTTATTAAAAAATTTAGAGGCACTTGTGGATTTTTTATCATTTCTGAGACACATCATATCTCCAGAAAGAGTGGAACATGCGACTTGGTGTTATTCTTTACTGGTTTGGGCTCTTTAAACTAGACCAAAGAAGTATAATACGGAATTGGCAACATTTATAAGGGTTTTTCTGTGCAATATAGACTCTTACAGCTTAGAGGAACAAAGTCCAATGGAATTAAGTAACGATTGTAGTATTATATATATCTTCAATGCAGTTTTCATATCCATTTTACAAATGGATTAAAAGAGAGAAGTTGTTAGCATTGCTTTACTTAAACTGAAGGAAAGACTCAGCCACTATATCCTTGTAGTTATTACAGAGCTAATTAAATGTGAAGATATTTTGATACAGATATATGAACTAGGCTGGGAATATGAGTGAGTACCGTTGTGAGAACAAAGTCAGTTAAGTGAGTATTTTGATACTTGGCTAGCATATAGACAACTTTCTTACTTCTTACATATGTCTAAACACAAACTTTTGAGAATGCTGTGTGACCAGCCACATATCTGCACTTTGATTTAATTTCAGTAGAGGCTACAGGAGTCCTTTCTAACTCCAAGTAGAGAAATAGCATTTTAGGGAGCAAATCCAATGGTGCGGAAGCAGAAAACACAAGAAACATATTCTAACAGTGAAATACATGATCCTAGGAAAAAGTTGTATTTCCATCAGAAGAATTCCTTGTAAAATTGAACAACAACCAAAAAAAGAGAGTAACATCAAATTATTGACATGTTGTTTTTAAATTGCACGTTTTCTCATAATGGAAATATACTAAAACAATGAAAAGAAGGGAATGTGGGGTGATTTTTTTTTTTTTAAGGAAATGGTAGAGAGTACAAAGGCAAGATATCTTTTACTTGGTTTTCATGGAGACAACATGATGAAAACTTAGTGGCTTCCTGTGGCAATACTATGCATGCAACACCACATGCCTCCCCCAGACCCCTTTCTTGATTGCATGGCATCTTTGGGAAGAGGCACACCTACTGCTGGAGACAGCCACTTTTGGGGTGAATTCTTCAATATCTGATTGATCAAGGACTTTCTTTTTTAGTGTGTTTTCCACCAGTATTTTCTGAATTAAATTAGTTTCTTTAGTAGAAGCCCAAAGGTGCCCAAAGAAAGCTAATTACACACACGTCAGTATTTATTACAGGGTATGAAGTAAAATTTAACATTAAAAATCAGTGTTGAGGTGAATAGGCACAGAAACAAGAGTAGGAGAAAAATTGCAGTGTTATGTGCATACCACTGAAGTGATTAATAAAATGCTTACTCTCCCAAACAAGAAAAGTGAGTTTCAACATTGTACTTATCTGCTGTTCAATCTAAAATTACTGGGGCCTACAAAAGAAATCATTATTAATATCAGAAGATCTTACTGTAAGACAAACAGTAGTTCCACTTTATCACAGCATTTTCTTCTAAGGTTTCTAAGTGGACTGTGGGAAATTTCCTTCTTTTTTCTTTTTGCTTTGCCCTCAGTTAGCATCCTACCTATACTGCTCTTTCTAGAAGTGTTACTCTTCAGTAGATTTAAGGGAATGGATATCATGCTAGCCTGAAATACCTTACAGTTTCTCAGTGGAAATTAGACCTGCTTGGTTTAGTGTACTTTGGTCCACATCAAACTCAATTTAACTTCAAATTCGATTCAGAGGTTCCCAAGCAAATGTGGTCCCTCTGTTCTCTTCACCCGTTTGCTGATGTACGTGATATTCCCACTTTGTGACCCGAACCCCAATGTATGAAATAGCTAGAAAAAAGTGTCAGTTAAGTATTAAATTATCCTAGCTAAACTCCATTGCTGGTATTATGTCTTTTCACTGATTAATTTTTATGAGAGTTGGAAAACTTATTCTACTAATCTCTACTAATCAGTCTCAGTTCTATCCTCCTCAGGTGCATTGTATGAATGTAGAACTTCCTTGCAATTAATTTTCATCTAATAACTTTATTTTCTGGCCCTAAAGGTACATGGTATTATCACATACTGTTATAGATAGTGACTGCATTCTTCTGCAAAGGCTCTGCATGTATGTTTGTGCTGTATAAAACTAGACTACAATTTAATTAAAAGAATCCTGTTTATCAGTGCCAGCTTTGTCTGTGTAAGAATGTTGGGGAACCAAACTCAATTTCTTTGAGGAGGTTAGTAGAATGCATACATTTTTTTCGTAATTATTCCACAGACAGCTTTCTCTCCACCTGACAGCTTACATTTAAGAGTGGGAATGGGACAGCTTTTATACATCTCTTCAATGCACAGTGCAGGGTGAGTTGCTGGAGCTGCAAGGAGAGGAACTGATTTGTCATAAGGGAATCTAAATGCTGTTAGGAACTTTGAAGATCTTAGCAATACGGTCTTCATAAGTGTTAGTTTCTTGCAGTGTGGAGGAGAAATATATTGCCTCATGTTCTGCGCAGCAAGTAAAGCCCACTACAAAAGTAATATTTGTGAAATCTAGATATAGAAAAAAGAAATTGAACACAGAAAAAAGCTCTGTGGCCCTGCTGTGTTGTAATGGTATCAGACAGCCCTCCTTGATCTCCTGTGGGGAGCAGGTAAATGCAACCTGTGACCTGTGATTGAAAAGATGAAGAAAAAAGATCAGACCCCTGAACTTATGCCCACAATATCTTATTTTTTCTACTAGAAAAAAAGAAGTATCAGCCCTGACATGCTGGACCCATGGATGATAGGAAACAGAGCCCCTTGCAGAGCTCCCTCTTGTCAGGAGTCAGTCTAAGCTAAGATGCATTTTTTTTAAGACTTGCTTTTACAGCTAAACCAGGAAAACCCAATTCAATTATATTTTAATATACTGGTATCAGTAGAAGTATTCAAGATGGAATTCAGTGACTTTTTTTTTTGTCATAGCACCTTAACTAGCAAAAATACTATTCTCATTTACACAGCAACTATGAAAACAGAATAGATACGAAATGGAAGATCTGAGGTAAAATTAAAGAATTCAACCAAAAGTGTTAGTTAGCAAGACTTTTTTTTAATCTGTTGCCCCCCCACCCCCAAAACCCCAAAACCAAAACAAAACAAACCCAAAAAACCCCAAAAAACCAAACAAAACGAAAAACCCCCAAAACCAAAAAACCAAAAAAACAACCAAAAACAAAACCAAAAAAAAAAAACCAAACAAGAAAAAACTCCAAGACCAACAAACACCCCAAAACCCCAAACAACTTGAAAAAGCTTCTGCATATCTGTTTGCATCAGAGAAGTGAATGTTCAGACTTGGGTTTGTTCAAATCAGTATGTCCAAGCCCTTTTAATTCTGTTAGTGTTCTCTAACCAATCATCATCATATTCTGGGTACTCTTGAGATTCTCTTTGGATTTTCAATGGAATCTTGCCCTCCCATTAAACTGACTGCCACAATTTCAAATGTGTTTGGGTCAAATATATTTTCAGTTTTGCTACAGAAATACAAAAATAATTTGTCTTACAATCCTACTACCTAGATTTTTTCCCCTAAAAACTGAGTTTTGCTGCTACCAGTATAAAAAAAAAGAGATAAGAAAAACTGAAACCAGCTGTACCTTTGGGTTGCCACATTCCTTGTTCTCTATTCCCTCTGCTACAGTGGTTTTCCTCTGGACCCTGAAAAAAATAATCTGAGTTTCCATAAATTACGTTTCAACATCAAGAGAGTAATTCCCTTTCTCAAAGAGGCCTCCAAAAATACCAGTAAATGAAATAAATAATCTCATCTTCATTCAATTTATTTCTCCCCATTAAATTAGGTCTTTTCAGAATCTTTAGCCACTGGCCATCTCCTGTCAGGGCTCACTTATAAAGATGTTTTTTCCCCTGGGAGAAAGGAGACAAGGATTTATATGAAGATGCCTCTCTTTTCCTGCATACCTGGGAGTAACACTCTAGGATAACAAACCCAATGGCATCATACAAAGATCAGACTAAGAAGAGACTTTGCAAGGACTTATTCCGTGTTGTTCCAACAGACTTTGGGACAGAGAAAAAGAAGGAAAAGGGCACATTTTTTTCTAAAGAAAAGAGTATTTTGAAAAATGTTTCTGTGTTTGGCAGTTTGTAAACTGAAGGCTTAATTCAAAGTTCCCTGTACCCTCATATAGCATGTAACAATACATTTCCTCGAGCAGTAAATAAAAGATTTTATTGAACTAAGAAAATTTGTTGGGACTGAAGTGACAAATATAAATTTTTACCCTCAGACCTTGGATGGGTGGCAGAAGAAGTTCACATCACTGTGGATTCAGATATATTTCTTGAATTTCAGAATGAACTAGCTCCATTAGATACATGCTTTTCAATAGAGGGGATTGCAAAAATTGCAACAGAGAAAATAAAAAGTAGTAGTTTTCTTAAGGACTAAGACACAGTCCTTTCATAACTGTGATGTGTGCTTTATGTGAGGAATGAGTATATGTTCATATTTATGGATATGAATATACAACAGTGTATGTCAGGTATGAACATGCAGCTGTGTTACCCACTAAGAAAATTTTGGATGCACTTACTTTTAATGCACTTACCAGTCTTACCTGGCTTATCTTACATAAACATTGCTGCTATTTCAGCACACCAATAATTAAGAACCATCTTTACACATGGGCTGCAGTTTCTAATGTTAACTTTGTCAATATGAGGGTCTGATTGTCCTCCTTACCTCATGCACAGGACTCCTCAGCAGGCTTCATCTATGATGGCAAAATCTCTTATCCTGTATGTAAAGGCTGCCTTTATCTTGTGTTTTAGACCACCTGTTTCTCAAGGTGGTACATTGACAGGATACATCACTTCTTTTCATTTGAAAAACAAAGACAATTTACTGTCCATACATAGAAATAACTTGATAAGGCAAATAGGGGTTTTTAAGGTGGTTAGATTTGGTTTCTGATATTGTCAGGTTTTATTTAAAGCAATTTATTTAAAGCAAACTCACCGTTTATTTGGTAGATTTGAATTAAAATGAGCACTTAGACAGTATATGCCTTTTTTTTGTTGTCTGTATGATTCATTTTCAGTGTGAGTCTTCCACTATCATTACCATAGCTATCATAGCAGTTTGGGGATAATCCTTGAACTTTTTGGTGATGCCTTCCAATTAAATGATAATTGCATAGAAAATTCTGGCATGTAGCACCAGTAAAGAGACAGGAAACAAAAAACTCATTGAGCTCACAAGTAAATTCTGTGCTTTCATGTGGAAAAAACCCTTCAGTTGTCAGTTCTTTTAATATGATTTCTAAAGTAAGACACAGCTTACAATAATTTCTGCTTTTAATGTGCTATGAATAGTAAATTTATTTACAAGAGTCTCAGTCTCTAAGCATTCATGCACTTGGAAAAAATTCCTGAAACACCAGAAAGCAATGAAACTTTAGAAGAAAGACTGAAGCCTCAGTATCTCTGCATGGTTTTCTGGGTATGTAAAGAACGCAATACTGACTTCTTACAAACTGCACAGTTACATTAATTGGATGTAATATGAATGAATGACAGAGGACCTTTAGCTCAGAAGAGTTTATTCAGCTAAGGATCAAGGCTGACCTCGAAGAACCCAGTGATGTGGACACACCAAAACACATCCCCCTCCCTCAAATCTCCCCCTAAGAGCTCTTGCAGCACAATAGGGATACAGGCTCCCCTTCTCCTTTGAAGAAGCAATCCAGACAGCCACACTGCCATTCTCATTTTTGGAGAACTGGGGTTAAAAATTGTTTTAAATGCAGGACTGGCCATGCCATGAAAGGCCCACACCTGCTGCACTCCTGTGCTAGTGGGCTCCCTTGCTTAGAGGCTCCCTGGCTGACAGGGCACCCTGCCATGAGGTCTGCATGGTCATGCTGGTAAGAGTGATAGGACAATTTGCTGCACTCTGAGCATGCCTTTTCAGCTGCTTCATTCACCTCTAGCTTCAGCTCATTTATATTCTCAATTCCCCAATTACACCAGAGGGGAATAAGACTGACCCAAACTGAAAGAACCAACAGGTTTCAGTTGCTGGGCCATATCCTGCATGTGTAGGAGTTTTTTTGAGAGCAATGAGTGTTCTTCATGGCATTTACCTCTTGGCTGCAACTGTTCCTGCAAGAGCTGATCATCAGCCTGGGTGCTCAGTATCCCTGTGCTTTTGCTCTAAGTGGATACTTCCAACTTTATCACATTGTTAGTCCTGTGGTATTTCCAGGTCAGACTTCCTTCTAATTGAAAAAGGCTCTTGCATGCATATCACATGCATATCACAGTAAGAGAAAAGCTTTTGCATGCATATCACAGTAAGTCAGATTTCCTTCTAATTGAGAAAGGCTCTTGCACGCATATCACAGCTTTCTACGCCTGGTGGAAAAACGCAACCAGACATTAAAGCCCCTTCATCCTCTTTCCCACTTCCAAAGTCCTGTTCCTCTGGTTCACCTGCCAGGTGAGGTTTCCTCACACACAGGTTCCACCCCCATAAGAGCAATCCCCCATAAACCTCGCACTGTAACCCCCAGACTATTCCTCCAAGGAGCCTGCAGCCCCTACAGCTTCTAAATATTCCTCCTTCAGAATTAGTGCCGCCCTGCAGCTCCCTCCTGTCCCGTTACAGACAGACACAAAATCCCCCAAAACCGCCACACTACTGCAAATACCTCCGGCCCCGGGGCACCCTCACCATCCCCAAACCTCCCTCATGGCATCTTCCATCCCCTACACACCCACCCCATCAAGCCGCCCCTCCAACACCTGCGACACCGCCGCCCTCACACGGCCGCGTCCCCCCGCGCCCCCCTCAGAGCAGGGGGCGGCCGCTGCCGGCGGGGCTCCGCTCCCCCCGCCCGGGGCTCCGCTCCTCCCGCCCGGCCGAGCAGGCGCGGCTCGGCGGGGCCGGCCGGGGCCGCGGGAAGGGTTAAGGCCGGGGCGGCGGGCACATGACAGCGGGGCACGGGCGGCCGCGCTCGGCGGGAGCTGCGGGAGGTGAAGCGCCCCGAGCCCCGCGGCGGCGCCGCGCCCCGCCGAGCCCGCCCGCGCCCCCGGGGGCGTGAGGCCCGGCCCGGCCGGGCCCGGCACCGCCCCTCCGCTGCCCCGCTCGCCGGAGCTGCTCCCAAGCCCCGCTCAGCCGGCGGGGGGAGAGGGTGAGTAGGCGGCTCACGGCCTCCGTGTCAGCGCGGGGAGGGCGGAGGAGAAGGGAAAGCAAAACAAACGCTCTCGGTGGTGCCGTCAGCCCGCGGTTACTCACCTCGCCGGCCGCTCCGCCGCCGGGATGGGGACGCAGCGCCGTCTGGAAGGACGGGACAGACACACGTCTGGGAGATTTGTCATGCCGCTGGTGAATAAGCGGAGATAGGTACCCGCGGAGGGAGGCTGCGGAGCGGGCGGGAAGCCGGGGGTGCCGGCCGGAGGGATGTGCATCCCGCGGGGCTGCCTGGCTCTGGTGCCGGGCAGGGTCCCGCCCGGGGCTGCCTCTCATCCAGGACTGTCCCCGCGCGTAAAGGACCGGGCGTGTCGTGCTTGGTGAGGTGACAGCTCTGTGCATCTGTATGTTGCTAGCTACTCCAGCCTCTTAAACTTAGAAGGCTGGAAATTCATGACTTTTAGCTGTGCCCTCCTCCCTTGCTCGCTTTTGGCCCCGGTTGAAGGTGCTGATGCTTTGGCTGCGAGATGTATGGGATGAGCCGTGGTTGGGATAAGGGTGGCGGTAGGTGTCCCCCGGGCAGCTTCTGGTGGCCTCCTGCACTGCCCCACGAGTGGCGGTCACAGCCGGGGCGCCCAGGCAGCGCAGGTCTCCGTGGCCCCGTATCTCTGCCTCCGCACTGCCTTCGGCTCACACGGGGACAATGCTGGTGGTTCCCTACGTCCTGCATGGACTGAAGATCTCGCAGTTGCTGACTCGGCAGCGTCTGCAATTGTACCTGCACTCCTGGAAGGTCCAAAGCCATTACAGGCAAAGTGAACAAGGCAGCGTTGAGAGTAAAAGGTGCACGAATCAGGGCTTGCAGGAAGCTTTGCTTGCTGGTGAGGGTGCTGTGGATATTGATGGCATGTCAGAAAGCCTGCCTCAGACTCAGGTACTCAGAGCTGCCTGATTTGTATTGGATTTTTCAAGCATTTTATCTGAAGATTGTAGTTATTCCCTGATGAGAATAACTTTGCTCCTGGAAAGCTCATGCTGTTCTTTTGGAGCAACCTCTTGCAGTAGCACAGCTGTGATATTTAAGGTGCTAGTAGAGAAGAAGCTTAGGAAATCTTAATTAGCATAGTAAACCTGAGAAGGTTTCTCGGGCAGACTGGCAAAAATGGTAACTGCACTAGGATATACATCATCCTGTCCACTGATAATGGCTGCCCTTTTGGTGGCCATTGCAGCGGTATCAATGACTGTGCTCTGCTCTGTGTTTGTACAGTCCCTTGCACAAAGGCATTCCTTTCTGTGACTAATCTTCCTAGGAATTATAGTGATGCAAGTAATAAGTAATTAGTAGATTTCATTATGCCAGCTCTGAGAAACTCAGTCATGTTTGGGGGCTGGTTGCCTTGAGTGCTGTGGAAGATCTTTAGCTGTCACTTGCCTTGCTTGTTCATGTTGCATCAAGAGGGCATTCTGATGATGTTTGAGAACTAAAAACTTTTAGATTGTGTGACCTTTTCTAGTTTCCCTTGGCTGACGACCTGGGCTTTAGAAAAATGTGATATTTTCAGAGTACTGCAGTTTGGAATGAAGCCCCCCTGTGGTATTTCAATAATACAACTGTCAAGAAATGGATACAAATGACCAAAACAGTGGATGCTAATATGATGTATTTATTATACTCAGTAGTGCGTGAGTTCCGAGATGCTGGCAGACATGGAGGGTGGGGAAGATATTCTATATAAATTGAGAGAAAAGCTTGGTTTTTAGCCTTAGTTTTGAAAGCACATTGTCTTCCTTTATTGCAGTTGAGATTCTTAATGTACCTATTGTTCCAAGCCTAATTTCAAACTCTCAGTTGTTATTTCTTGCCGAGTTAAATCTCTGCGTGGTTTTCCTCTTCAAGGAGAATTTATTACCATGTTCTGGTCTGCAAACTAGAGCCAGATAACTGTACAAAAACTGTAACACTGTAAAACTGCGTGTGTGCTCTATTTAGAAAATGCATGGCGGCTGACACCTGTATTAGGGTGTGGCTTTCTCACAAGAGTTGTGAGGCACAAGGAGTCAGTGAGGCTGAGGTGAAGCATCCCTACAGTTTTGGGTGCCTGTTCCTTCACCCTCTCCATCACAGTCCTGTCCACCCAGGCTGGCTCATCAGGGATGTGATGTCAATACTTCTGAGTATTTCATGATGGTGCCACTGAGAGATGATGCTCCAAAAACCATGATGCTCCAAAAACCATGGCCATGTAAAAATGGAAGAGCAGATAGGGGGGAAATAGAGCTCAGAGGGGTAGGTAGACCCTTTGGGTGGCCATGTGGTTGCTTAGCCCTGGGAGGAAGTAAATTTTTTCCTGGAATTCTGCTGAGGAAATTGTAGAGGGGGAACACGGTGAGAGGCTTGGCTGTCCATATTCATGTTTGGGATGAGGGCAGGCACTCACATTCTTGGAATGCACACCCCCAAAGGAGGGGGTTATGGTTCGTGTTTGCTTTCTGTAGTGTCTGGTAGCTATTGTAGAGGTGAGATGTGTCCAGTGGAAAAACAGGAAGGAAAAATAGGAGGTTCAGTGCTTTATCTTTCTGTCTTTTCCTTTGGGATAGTGCTTGCTACTCTATGTGCAAAATGCCAGTGTCTGATAACTTCTTTCATGAAAGCATCTCCTGAGCTGGATTTACTATTCCTTAAACTGATCTCTGCAGTGGAGTAATTTAGCTTTTGTTGAAACTGAAAAGCATTTTACTGCTCCTTTCAGTGGGTGAAGCTCTGATTAAAACTCTGATTAAAAATCTCAAGACTGCACTGTAAAAGTAGACTATATAGCATACTGTGCTACAGACATTGTGAATTATTCTTTTGCTTCACTTCCTGAAAGATTAGTGTTTGGATTTTCCAAGGCTTCAGTTCAGCTTGAATTTAAATTTTATTTTGATGAAAGTGAGTTTATGAATCATTGCCATGGATTTGGAGCACTTCTGTTGTCATAATGTTATTGATGCAGAGTCATAGAGCTTTGAGTAATGTCAGCTTAGAAAAAAGAGTTTAAAAGCAGTGGACGTAAGTGTTCTTTTGACGTCTGTGGGAGCACAAAAAGGTCACTGCAGTATCTTACTGATGGACAGAAATATTGCATTAAAAGGTGGAAAGTGTTTCTGTTCCTTTGATAGAACAAAAAAATTTGTCAGTACAGCCATTCAATTTCAGGTTATTATTCTGGGGGTTTTTTGTTTGTTTGTTGGGGGGATTTTTGTGCGTTGTAACTCAGCACATTCAGTTTCAACTCTATTCAGAGTTGCAAAGCTTATTTCTAAATAAGCCATTGTATTTGGTGCTGTAGTCTCACAATTTCCAAGATCACTTTGATTAGAAGTGTATGGGGTTTTAGCATTACAGGTAGCCAATTATGGATCTGATGCAAAAGTTAGTTAGACTTTTAGAAAATAATTCATGTCCAGTTGACCTTTAATTAGTTATATATGATTTAATGCACCTCTAGATAATCTGATGCTTTGGTCCAGCTCAGTTTGGCCACTAATATGAGAAGGTCCTGGTTTTCTGATGGAAATTGATACTAAAATATCACAGAATAGTAATTTTTAAAATGAGAAGACTTACATTCTCCAAGGTGCTTTAGTATTTTAAAGGAAGAATATATTAGTTTGCATGTCAGTGTAACGTTATACGTTTTCATGATAGAATCAGAAAGGAGACTAGAGGAAGAAAATGCAAAAGAATGACTTAACATGTTTCTCATAAAAAATTTGGTTCGTTTCTACTTGCAGGTCAATTAGTTAAAAAAGTTTGCTAACATGAGAAAAGAAATGATGAGTCCAGACGCCTTTCTTCAAGTGTAAAAACCACAACAGTAGCTAATGAGAAAAGATGATAGTATAGAACACTGTCATTCCTTGTAAAATATATTATTCTAGAGAAGAATAACAAGGGACAAGAGCATTAAAAAAAACACAAGTTGTATACTGACTTCAGTTTTATAGGCGTCGTGGGTCTGTGTAACCTGTGTAGAAAAATTCTGCTTATTCAACTAAAACTAAACTATTAGCTTTTGCTGAATAAAGCTAAGGCATTGATCATGTTATAATCTTTTCTTGATTATATTTGTACTCATGTAGTTAAAGTTGCAGACAGGAACTACAGGGAAGAATGATTTTTATTTGTAGGCAGTTTATATTGACATGATATAAACCCTTGCCAGCAAAACGTGCCTTTTTTTTTTTTTTTTTTTTAATGTCCTTTTCTAAAGACTTAGTCACCTGTGTTAAGGCAAGGGACTTTCTGATTTTAAAACAAACCCTGAGAATTTAAGAGCATTCAGCTCTTCCTATCCTTGGCTGAATTGGAGAGAGTGATTTATACTTCACTTCATGCTTTCAGGCTGAAAATAAATAGTACTGATTATTATTATTGTTGTACTTTACAATTTTTACTCCCACAAAAAAAAAAAAAGTAACAATAAAAAGTAGTATGTAGAATAAGACTTTTATGACCATTTAAGTGTGGTTAAGGCATATCTCTCCTAGCTAGGGATTTTGCTCTTGCCCTTGAAGATAACACGCTTAGGCCTTTCATTTTTAGCGAGTTTTACCTGGAAAGTGTGTGTGAATAACTATGCGGAGATGTCTCTGTAGACATTTAGGTGCCTTTCAGTCCAGAGGTGTCCTGTGAGTGCAGTTTTGTGAAATAAATAGGATGCTTTGTGTTTTTTGACTGCTCATAGATGGATAAAATGGAGACATTGCAGAATCAGAGTAAGCAAAGGCTTACGTATGAAGGTTTTACATTAAATTCAGTCATAAATATACTGGTTGGAATCTTACTGGTTGGAATCTTACTGGTTTCAGAGTTGAAAATTTTGTGCTGAAGTTACAGTTCAGTGTTTTGCTGCAAGAAGACCGTAACGCTTAATTAAAACCTTAATGTATATATGAATTAAAACTATGATTGAAACCATGCTTCAGTTTTGTTTCTGTCAACTTAATTTGTTTGCCTGAACAAGTTAATTAGGCACTGAGTCTATGATTGAGCAAACTGCTTAAACATGTGCTTAATGCTAAACAGATGAACCTAGTGATGAAAATTGGGCCTGAGCTGTTCAGCTGAATTAGGGCTGAAGTGATACCCCATCTGTATGATATCTTAGCCCAGTGATTTACACTGACAAGTGCAGCTTTTGTCTAAAAATCTTTTTAATGTCAGGACATGTTTAGATCTAGTTGATTCTGCCTTGGGCTAGGTTGTGGCTGAGATGATCTCTCAAACCCCTTACAGTCTTGTCTTCTAAGATTTAAATAATAGGAAAACATGAATGACGAAAGTCAGAGTTCAAAAATTATTGGTGTAATTGGAAAGATGTCCTTGAAGATTTGGCACTATGTGATTACACTTCAATTATGGCATGTCTATAGGCTTATAATAACCATCCAGTTTTGAAGTGATTGCAGTTGTGTTTATGAATGCTTCTGTGCTGTGCCTTCCTCCAGCGCTTCTCTGCTGTGAAGTGCCACAGGGTTTGAGGGACCACAGAGTCTTTTCTGTGGTTCTGCTGTTTTCTCTTCATGTTGCTTTATGCATATCCTTTAGAGTGTGAACTGGTATTTTTTCCTGTTTTGTTGATACCTGTGTGGTGTGTCCCTGCTGCTTCTCAGCTCAGGGAGATGGCAGAAAAAAGTGCATCAGCTGAGTTCATCCTAATGACAGTTCCCTATCAGAGGGTCCTTTCAATCCTGGCTGCTTTATTGTACTTGGTCAGCACTCATTTAATGTCATGGCTGATGTAGGTAATGTGAAGACAGCTGACCTTATTGCAAACTTGAGGTTTTTGAAGAGTAGAGAAAGGAAAAACATTTCTTTGTGTTAGAGCTTACTTAAGTCATTGCTTGGCTTTAGTCTTTCTTCTTGAGAGACCATACAGAGCTTGTACTTTGTTTCTTGTAACTAGTACAGTCACAAAATTACCAATCATGTACAGTCTTCTTTCATCTGTTACTTACTACAATATAATTTGGTTTTATTTATGTATTTTTTTAAACAGGTGTAACACACAGTGGACTTCTCACTGACTTTGGATTGATACCAGTCATAGCTATGGGTCTGTAAAAACATACTTTGATTAATTAACTTCTTAAAAAGGAACGGGAGGTCATACAGCATGAGGCATTGGAAAGCAGATATTCCTGATGGATCTAGGGTCATCCATGGACAGTAGATCTCACCTATCAGAATTCATGCAGGAACACCTTGTCCATCTTCAAACAGCACCACCCCAACCCCAGCTACTGGAAACTTGTCTGCCAGCCTGTTCTTGGAGGAGGGATAGCTCCTCAGGGCAGCACCATTAACAGTCCTATTCACTCCCCTGCCCTAAATTCCAAGAAATGTGTGGTTACAAATGAGAACCCTTTATTACAAGTCCCACAGCTCCCAGAACTGCCAGTCCCAGAGTTTTTAAAACCAAAACAGCAAGAGTTTTCAAATACTTTCTCACCATGCAGAGGTGAAGATAGTACTCATTTTTCTACTGCCATCAGTCATAGTAATTTTTTACCAGCAGCACATATCCAGATGGTATTGGTTTAAGTAGATAGAAACCAGTCACTTCTTTACCACTCTTTTCCTACAAAGGAAGAGACACTGCAGCAGGATGTCTTGATATTTTCCACAAAAGCAACTCATAATTTGATTATGCTCAGGGACTTTATATTACACAGCAGTTGCTTGGAATCACTGAGTTTTTGTTTATAAAGATTCTTTATAAACAGGATAACCTAACCTTTTGACTCAACAAATCCAGAGAGTATTTTTATGTTCCAGGGCACCAGAATTTTGTCAGTGCTATCAGACATACTCCTGGGATGCATGAACACACCTTTCCACTGGTGACTAACAGTTGCTTACTGATGGAAGCAGGAATAGTCATGCTTTTTTAAGGTGTCTAGGCTGGACATGCTGTAGAGTTCTTTGTCTTGACCATAGGTTTGTAATTAATTTCTTGAAACCACTGTTTATGCTGTAGTAATTAATGATGCATAACTCTCACAAAATTTGGAGTCTGGTTCTCTGTGAGTACGTGCTTGTGCATCAGATGAAAAAGTACTTGACCGTCTGCTCTTGGGTCTTACAAGTCAAAATGGAACATTTAAGTTTGCAATATCTTGACTCTCATCATGCTGGAGATGAGGATACTCCTTTGGAGGAGTTTTTTATCATATTTTCAAAATTTAATGTACATTGATGTGAGAATGTAATGTATAGAAAAGAATTAAATGGTTTAAAATTAAATAAATTGAATAAATGAAGAAAAGGCTTGGGTTGATATCCAGGTGAAAGTGGGGAAACGGAGAGAGATTTCCTATTTTTTTCGAAGTATGTTGCTTCTCTCCATTTTCTGTTTTTCTCCACTACTTACTTCCCTTTGAAAACTTAGGAAGTCCATCCCTCTTCCACGAGGCTTGCAGACTTGAACCAGCGTCATTCCAGAGCTGGTTGAAAGTTAACTGCACCTTGAGTGCTCTGCTGAGTCAGACCAGTGCTAACACATATACATATTCATTGCCTGACCTCTGAGATCACTGCTCTGGTGCTTGAGGTGGTGGAGGTGGTGGCTGTAATCCCCAGCAGCACACAGAGGGAAAAATGTGGACTCTCCACATGATTGTTTTGGGGGAACTTTTCTCTCTCTCTCACTACAGGGAGAGCATGATTCTCACTGTCTTCAAAATTGCGTCTGAAAACTGAGAATCCATACTGGGATCTTTAAAGTAGCCCTGCAGTTCTGGCTTCTTTTTCTTGCCAAGATCAGGATTAATACACAGGAAGTGTAGGTTTTGTGTTGGGACTTGGATGTTTGTTACTTCTTATCTATTTACAGATTCAAAAGCCATGAGCTCTAACTAGCAAGCTAGAGAAATGAGGTAAAATGGAGACCCTCTGACTCTTTCCAAGGTTATTTAAGCAATAATTAGCCAGTAATGATGTGACACCTATATTATTTATATTTCTGACCAATAATGACCACCCAAGACCTGCATTGCAGACCTTTTTCACACAGTTACAGAAACCCACCCAAACTTATGAAGAAGAAGGAAGAAGAACGACCAGACAATGCCCCAAATCCTCCATCTTTGGTATATATTACTATATACCAAAATCTTAAGTTTTTCACCCTGTGAGATCACACAACACTATTCAAACTACACACCCACACCCCCTGTGCTATCACTCAATCTCAGGAGCCTGTTCCAAGGTCTCAGTTCAAATGTGGTGCTTGCCTGAGGGTCAGCACCTTTTAGCTCAGAAAGCTTGAAATTTTCAGCCTCCAGGGTCCAACACTACATTACATACAGTAATCCACCTACAGTGTATGTTGCAGAACAGCACAGGAAGGTGAAGAGAACATCAGCCAGTTCAGTGTCCCTGGTTTGTGGTTTTTGAACTGGGATTTTTATCTGCTGTGCCTGATTGCTCTGTTCCTAGATGCTGTCAATTCTGCCCTTCCTTCTTGGCGTGATTAGCTTGTGCACATGTAATATAGTCCACTTTTTTCTGGTGGGATAGCAAGTAGAAAATTCAGCTGAAGGGCTGGCATTAGGGAAGATTGTGTTTAAACACGGTGGACATGGTAAAATAGTGTGGACTTCAGATACCAGCACTGGTCTTCAGCATCTCTCATCAATGCAGTTCTTTTGGCAGAAGTTTTGTTATGAAAAATACAGTAATACAATAATAATACAATTTTTAAAAGGCAGATTTTTACTGAATGTTCTGTTAAGAAAGTAATTTATTTTAAGGTGTGTAAATTTCAAACAGTTCAAATTAGAGCTGTGACCTAGTGTAGTGATGTCCAAAAGTTACATATTCGAGGGTTTAGTACCAGCATATCTACACTTCATGCACATCTGAATAATAGTTTTGTTTTCTAGGAAGTCTAGTAGCTATTCCTATTGCTTGTCTTGTTCATTCCTATGTGCAGACAATGGACTTGTGTGAGCTGGACCATGTTCAGGCGTATCTTGAGTGTTCTCATGTCTCACACTGTAATAAAAATCCCAAATCTTTCTGAAAACAGCACATACTTTCTGAAAACACCATCATGTTGAACACGTGTACTTGTTTCTCATATTCAATGAAAAGATACTTTTGAAGTTCACTGAGAAGTATTAAAAATAAACATATCTCTGCTGGTGTAGGTAGTTGCAGGAGGTAGCTGTGGGAATAATTAGGAAACTCACTTTCTTTTTTTTCCCCTCAGTATTATTGGTGGACACTACAGGACAGAAGAACCTGCTGGGCAAGTTGGATCCTTAATCTGAATCACAGAGGTCACACTTAATGTGTTATGACAATCCATTCGAAGTTCAGGAGCAGTAATACAATATTTTGTGGTTTTAAAGCAGCCTGGATTTGGCTGATTAAGAATTTTCACTGTGACCAAAATGCCATGCTGGCATGCTGCAAGTGCAGCTGCAGCACCTCACAAGCTGGTGGAGAGGTCCAACGTGGGCAGGGAGAAGGGAGTAAAGGTTTTCTTGTTTTGGTTTTTGGGTTTTTGTGTTCCTTAGGGTGTTCATTAGGATGAACTCAGCTGATGCACTTTTTTCTGCCATCTCCTCAGTTTGGGCTGAGAAGCAGTGCAGTAGGGAAGCACCACAATAGGTATCAACAAAACAGGAAAAAATAGCAGTTCACACTCTAAGGATATGCATAAAGCAACATGAAGAGAAAACAGCAAAACCACAGAAAAGACTCTGTGGTCCCTCAGACCCTGTGGCACTTCACAGCAGAGAAGCGCTGGAGGAAGGCACAGCACAGAAGCATTCATAAACACAACTGCAATCACTTCAGAGCTGGGTGCTTATTTTTGTCTTCCTGTGACTGTGGTTTGAGCTGGTGTGTCTGACAGGATTTTCAGTAATGGTGAGTGGCTCGTGAGTGCCACAGCCATCTCCTTGTGTTCCCCACTCTGCCTGGCAGCAGGTGACACTGTGTGTGGGGGGACTTGGACTTCCAAGCCCAGAAACCAGCCTGGCCTTTTGTTCTACCTTGCCTGCTCTAGGAAAACCAGTGCAGTCAGCCTGTGGGTATGTGATGAAGACTGTGCTATAATTGTGAAAGTGTGGTATAAATATACTTGAAATGGAGCTTGAGGAAGCAAATCTGGACATCTGCCCCCCCCGCTGATGGGGCATTTCGGTGAGAAATACAGAAACTTGTGCAGATAGTCATGGACCACCCCCGCTTTTCCAGGCATTGAAAAGACAGCTGTCATCCTCCATTTCTGAGGTTTCTGTAGTGTTGTACATTCCTTGACATAAAGACAATTCAGTGCTTTATTTTCTGCTTTCTTGCAAATGTGACTGTAGTTTTGTTTTTATGGTAAAATGAGTCAATTAAGCTCATTTGTTCGTGTGTGATAAGTTTGTTTTCTGTTAGAGATCATTAGAGTTCTTCCTTATCCTGGAAATAGGTGACAGACATTACATCTTGGGATTTGATGTGATTTGATTTAATTTTCTCTCCAGAGACTCTGGAAGAAGAAATAGCCCCAGTTGCTGCTAAGCTGTGTGAGAACTGTGAACTTGGTCAGGGAGGATAATTTGTGAGAGCCTTGTTTCACTTTTGAACAATAACCACACAGGTCCATGAGGAGTGTTATATGCTGAAGTGTTAATCAGTAAGCAGCTTGAGCCACACTTGAAATCTCTTTAACATACTTATTTTGCTCTCAAGTACTTTTGTTTTTTATGTGTCAGTTGGCGCAGTCTGAAAAAAAGACATTCATCAGTATTCTGTGCAGTTCCTTATGCAGAAAGCTTTACTCAAGACTCACTTTCTTTTTCAGTTGTTTCCTATAATCAATAACCAGGCAGTTTCAAAGCCTGGTTGCTGCTGATGTTTAAGTATAAAGAAGTAAGTGGTAATGATCTTAGTTTTATCCTGCATGACATTTTTCAGCTTTGCATATCTTTTGGTGGTCTTGATATGCTTGAAAAAACAACATAGAACCCATCAACGCAAGGAATGCATTGGCATTGCAGCTCTGGCAGTTGTTTGGGGAAATCCAGTTTCTGAAGACAATAAGGATGGGCCTTGCTGGATTCTTTTCTCTTGTCTAGGACTTTCCGAAGTGGCACAGCTGTGAACATGAGACTCTTGGAGTTTAAATCTGCAATTAGTTTTAGGGGCTGGATGAGCAGCAGTCCTGGTTGGGCTTGAGCAGGTTCACTGTTGCTGTTGCTGTGCCTCTCCTAGAATGTGCAAGAAGTTTACTTAACTTTTATGTGAAAGCTAGTGCATAGATTGCTGTTGCAAGACACTCTTTTGGAGTGCTTATTTCAGGCTTATTTATTTTCTCCTCCATCTTTCATATTTCGGGCATGGTTCAACTCCTGAACACAAAATGATGTTCAGGCAACTCTTAAACAGAAATGATGGACAGACAGAAGGGAATGATTTTTGCATTGATTCTGTATTTTTTTACAATCTTTATCTTAAACATTCAGAATTCTATTTAAGAACAAAATGTTCAAGAAAATAAAAAAAGCTGGTGATGCCAAAATGCATGTTGGATTCTGTGTTATAAAAGCCCCAGGCAACTTAGAAAAATGCCCTGAAGAGTCTTAGGCTTAATGCCAAAAAGGAGCTACTTTACACAAGAACTGTAAAACCACTCAAGAGTATTAGGCATATTGCCAACAGTTACCCATTCTGTGTTAGGAGTGTATTTTAACTTCTCTCACACTGCATCTTATACCCTTTACCCTCCACTTTGTGGACTTGGACAGTGAGATTTAAAATTAATGGCAGCCATCCAAAATGCAGTATAGCAAAGGTGTTGGTTTAAGTAAGCCTCACATTTCTTTGGTTTTCCTAGACCTAATATTGCTCCTTCCGACTAGGGAAAACCCAATGAAGGGGATGGGGTGTATTTATCAGCAGCTTTATGATACCTGTTTTCACTATGATGACAGCTTGTGGTTTTCCTCTGTTGTCACTGATGCTTATTCGTGTTCATCCTAAAATTGGCTAATGAGTTCTGTATCCTCCAAGTTTACAGAGAGGAAAATTTGATGCCTCGGGTCAAGCCATTAAAAACAAGAAAACCAGGTAAAACTATTATGTTTTCACTTTACTCTGAGAATCTTCAGGTTTAGTTAATGATTTTTCAGTTTTATCACCAGGAGATGGCGCTAACAAAATCTGTTTTCAGGCAGAGCTGTTTCAGCCGCCTTTTATGGGGGAAATTAGTAATAAAAATCCACTTGAAGTATGAAAGTTCTGAAAGTTTTGTACCTGAAAATTCTTGGAAACTGTATTGAGGCCATCTGCTCCTCTGGGTGAATTGAGATTTCACTGTTTTGGTGTGAGTATGGGTAAGTCACATAAATTTCTCGTGCCTCTATTCTTTTTGTTGGCAGATTTTTGAAAAGTTATTTTTACATTCAAAAAGGGATTTGAGATCGCCACATAAAGTGAAATTTTGATGTCAAACACAGAATTAATTTTGGACCTGCATATGCACCTATAGAGAGGGAATAGCGTGTCTATGCCTTTTCATAGAGGAGCAGGCTACCAAAAAGCTGTCCCATACCCAGTTCAGCATGTAGCATAAATGTGCAAATACTAAATTTTGCAGTTGGATTTGGCGTTTTGGCGTATTTCCGTTGTGCTCTTCCAGAACTTTATTGGCTTTCGTAGCAGTACTGTAAATGATCATCACCGTGGTAATGTGTTTCTTTATTTGGTCCCAGCTGCTGCAGACCTGTTAGATGGTGCTGAACAGGAAGCAAACCCTCTGTTTGCTTTGGTTTGTTTTGCTTTTGGTTTGCTGCTCTCTTCTACTCACCCACAGAAAACAGCGAGAAGAGAAGCAGCTCTTCTGACATGCCATTCTCTACATAAAATGCAAAGTTCTATTTAATTTATTTTCAGGGTCCTCGTACAGCTGTAAATGCATGGAACACTCCTGCAAGGAGCAGGGAGCTGAAGTTAATAATTTGTATAGGTCCATTCCAGCTTGAAACATGCTGTGGTTTTATGATTCTGCAAGTCGTCTGTGAATAAAAGTGGCAATGGTCTGAAGAAATCAGAAATTGCCTGCACCAATGAGATCTTTTTCTTTTCTATTTTATTTATGCCTAGTCTTTCCAAAGCTGAATTTTGTAATTAGTGCTCTCTCAGAGTCCAAGGAAGCTGGGCAAAAAATACGACTTTCCTAATGCTTCCATGTTTGAACTTTGGCTTTGCTTGGACAATAAACTGCCTAACATGTACCTGACCTGTTTCTAACTGGGTTGTAAGCACCTTGCACATGTCCCTCTGTCTGTTTCTCTTACACCCTCCAGGCTAAATTTCATCTCAGGCCACTGAGGTGTTTGCAGGCTTGTTACCTTACACTTCAACTAGTGGAGCATGCCTTTCACTGCCAGTGGTAAGGGTGTACAGCATTTTTTCAGCAGACTTGAGATACCAGCTCAATATGAGTGCAGTAGAAGGAGCACTAGGCATAGAATACAGAGATAAAAGCATGCATTTTACTGTCATATTTGTGGGGCTAAGTCAGATACTGCCATTTTGTACTGATGTTTCCTTAATTCTGCTTGTGATAAGCATGGCCTTGTTTCATAGACATTGGTTCTGGAGAGATTTAGAATGGTTTAGGTGTAAACGTGCTGCTGGAGCTGATGAACTGTTGAATTTTTCCAGAAGTTGGAAACCAGCTCAATAGTCCCCCCAGAGTGCAGGGGACCAGAACTTCCCCCAGAACCAGAAGGGGATGTAAAGAACACGTGAAATGAAACACATTTCATCTCACATGAAATGTAGGAGGGCCTGGGGCAGGAGTGGGGAGTGAGCTTTTTTCTTCTCTGAGCCCTTTGCCTCAATCTTGTGACGCAGGATACAGCTGAATACATAGGTCCTTGTGGAAAAAAAACAGACAAAAAACCCAAGCAAACAAACCACATGTTCAGGCAATATTCTCCAGTTGCAGCACTAAATAAGTGAAATGGAACTTGAGATAAAAATCTCGTTTCATTGAGGTTTCATGTAGTCAGTTGTACAGATAGTACGCGGTTGATAAAATCAATGGTTTAAGTGGTTTTGCCTGAGCTTTTTAGGGAACTCCATCCCTGTTTAGTCTAACCATTTGACACATTATTAGTGTGGTGACTGTGTGGGGGTTTAGTTGGCTGGAGTTAAACCCTGACACTTTGTCAGAGGTTTCAGATGATAAGAGGAGAACCTGTCTATAGTGGATTATTATGCTTTAATGATTGGAGACCACCACCTTATCAGTTTTTCCTGCTTAGCTGAGTCTGACATTTTTGGCTGAGGACAGTACCAAGCTGAGAAGTCAGTGGAAGAGATATGCCTTTCCCAACTTTATTGATTACAACAAAGCAGTTGCTGCATAACATTTCCCCCCCAAAATCTCTGGAGAGAATTTTGACCTGACAGGTTTCCCTGCCGGTGTTCACATGCCAGGCTCATTCTGTCCAAGGAACATCTCCAGGGCATGAATCTTCTTTTGGTGCCTGGTGTGGTTGAACTTCATCCAGTGCTGGTGTCCTGGCTGGAGTATTGGTAGCTGTGTGGAATAGTGAGGAAGCTCTGGCTTTCCCTCCCCACTTTCCCCTTGCAAATGTGCCCAAAAACCTAATGAACTTAGTCCCCTGATGTGATAATGAATCTTGCTCCAGCCAAATTCCAATTTAAATCAATGGTGCACCCAGAAATTCATATTTGGGCTCTAGTAAGGGATTTCTTTACACATTGATGTTACTTATCTGCATTGTCAGAATTGTTCTACAGAGCTTCCTGTGCTTTGAGGGCAGCTTGATAGGGTAAAATGTTATTTTCCTTCAGAAGGCATTCCCTCGTGTTCAGAAAGGGTTGCTTTGTCTGACTCTACCTTGGTACCGTTCATCTTTTTACTGAAATTAAAAAGCCTTAAAAGTTAGTAAATTTGAGATGAATAGGAAGAGGAAAATATATTTAAACAATTTTGAGTTCATGCAGTATCTGGTATACCTGGTAATTACATACTTTTCCATTTTTTACTTTCTTTCAGTGTCTACCCTTTTTTTTCCCTAAAATCAATCAATCAAACAAAAAGAAAATAAAAAAGAGAAAATGTGCTTGGCCACTGCAATTTGCTCTGTATCTCATCTGCAGGGAAATAAGCTCCATCAGATGAAAACATCTCTCCTGCTGAAGAAGCCATACTTGGGTCTCCAGCAGAGCAATGGGATAATGCTCTTTCCCTACAGCTTCCCTGCAGGAACTGCTGTCATCTGCAGGAGAATTCAGGTCGTTCTGCCTTTACAAATATTTTTTTGGTGACTCCTACCTTGTATTTAGTAAAAGTCCTTTACACAATTGGGATATGAAGAATTAATTACTAAATATTTAACAGTAGATTAAAACTAGTCGATTAAAACGCACCAGTAGATTAAAAAGCACCAGTAGATTAAAATTTGCAATGTGGCTAAAAAAACACTGACAAATATTAAGAGCTGGCAAATTGAAAATTGCCAGCTGGAAATGGCAAGCTTCAAAGTCACTTTCACCCCAAAATTTTTTCTCCTTTTCCTATTCATCAAAGATAATACCGAAAATGTAAATCATTAAATTTGGCAGATTTTTTTTCTGTATCTGTGGTCCCTAACTCGTTTAGCTTTACTAAATAGTACTAAGAAGTTTTGGAAATGGAATCTCCATGCAATGTCTGATCCAGTTCTCCAGCTGCTAGTGGAGGTAACAGCTGTTAATGCTGGTGGAGAATTGGCCTTTATAAAACAGATATGCCAAGCCCCAGAGAATTTTTCTAGATCAAGCTGTTATAAAAAATAGTATAGCTAACATAACTAGAGAAGACACCAGAGCCAGATGTTAACTAGAGTTAACAGAACTAGAGAAGAGTAGAAGCAGTAAGAAGAGAAATTAAAATGTTTATTTATAAGTGCTCTGTGGTCTGTGTATGTAGAGTCCTTGCTGGCAACGAATGCAGGGGTTTGGGTGCAATGAGGCATGGTCCTTCCCAGCCCTTTGCAAAGTCTTTGTGCCTGTTTCCCCTGGGATGTGACTTTCTGTCCAGGATGCTCCTGCTGCATCCTGGCCCTGTGTTTTACCCTGTAGTCTCTCCAGCCCTCTCTCCCTCCACCAGCCCAGCAGTTGCCAAAAGCTGCCCAGCAGCTCCTCTCCTCTCCAGGGGTGACCTTGGTGCTGTCCCTTCCAAAAGGAGCCCATGGAACCAGGAACATGCTGCTCGGGTCAGGCTGTCCCAGCTTCTTTGCATTTCCAGGGGCTGTGAGATAGAAGACCTTGAAAGCATGTGGGGAATGTTTCTTTATTCAAGGAAGAAGAAATGTTATCACATAATTTCCCCCCCCCAAAAAAGGGTTCTGAAAAGGTTTTGGATTTCCCTTCAGAGGGGCAATTTCTAGGCTGGGTTATGTTTTGTTACCAATGTAATTTATTCAGGTTTTCTTGGTTATAAACACCAAGAGCGATGATTTCATATGAGCATAGGAGATTGTACAGGTTTTTCTGTTAAGGTTGTATTTAGTACTGACAGGATAGAAAATGGAAATGCAGAGAGGGAAAAGTTCTCTGCTTTTTAGAATCCTCAGATCTCTTGGGATTTTGATGAAAAATGTTTCTCTTTATTTCACCTGAATGTCTCTTTTCATTAATGTTCCTTGAGTACTTTCAACTAGCGTTATATTCTGCCTTTTGCACAGAAAAGTTACCTTTACTTTAGAGGTAAGCAATACAGTTTGTCTTAGTCTGTCTGCTTTTGGGACTTGAGTGAGGTTTGGCTAGTGTAGGTTACCAAGAGTTTTACTAGGAATATTTTGGAAATATCATAAGTATGTGTTTAAAGAAGGAAAAAGAAATCTTTATATGAAGTTAAGTAATTTTTACTTAGAAAGTTAAAAAAAAAATACATACTCTTACTAAAATGGCACTTGAGAAAACCCAGAATAAATTTATAATTCATGCTTTATTCAAATACCAGTATAATAATGACAGGCAGTCATCATCATTGCTGACATACCACTTTGGCAGCTAAATACTGTTCTTAATTATATAACATACACTTTAACATGCTTGTTCTGTCCTCCTGAGACATTTTTAATGGCTGATTTCGGAGTTCAGTTGTAGCATATTTGACCTGGAATGAACTTGCATTTGTTGTACTCTACTGTTTGAACATTTGTTAATAAATCTGCAGTTGGCTGTCAAGTTCCAGCTAACCAAACTATAATTGGCCTGTCAATCAGTATTCACAAATAAATGTTGTTCGTAAAAAGACTGCTGACCCTGCATTGATGTCAATTAATTAGTGAAATATATCTTCTAACACAATCCACTGTTTCTTGTGAATGTTTTGACGCTTTTGGCACTGAGAGAGGACTGCTTGGATAATTTTCTGCATAAACAAGTAGCTATAAAATTAGTTGAATTTCAAATAGGAGGAAATGTTTAAAAAATTTTTTAATAATACAAGAGAAATGCTGTTCATCTTGGGACCTCAAAACGGCCCCTGATGAAAAATGTGTTGGCCATGGTGTACGTTCCCTGGCAAACCCATGAGCAGTGGGGTTGTTAATGCTGCTCCCTGACTCTTCTTTGTCCAGAGCAGTGCAAGGCTAGTGTGTTTTGCCTGCTTAAACTGTTTTGGGATTTTTGCTAGATTTGCTGCACCACCAGGAGTGGCTTTCTGCATTGACTTCTTACTGCGGCCCTGTCTTTCCCATCTTGCATGTGCTTTCTCAACTACTTCCCTTCTTTGGTGTGAAATATGGTTACACATCTTAGTTCCATATGAAAAGCCATTTATTTTTGAGTGCATCGTGTGTGTTCACAAGAGAACACGAAAATTTCTGCCGTGACAATTTGCCTCTGAAATTACTGGGTTCTTGTGATGGGCAATTTGTTTCAGGCATCTTGCTTGGTTGCAGTGAATTGCTATTTAACTGCACTTGTTTTGCTGTCAAGATAGAAGGAGGAGTAGAGAAGTTATAATGAAGTTCTTTTTTTGTTCATTGAATGGATTTTAAAAATTAATGGAGAGAGAAAAGAAATGAAGAAATTAATTTTATGTAGATTTATGTTTTCACATCCATTCTTTCATTTATAATCACAAACACTGGGCAGTATTGAAATCCCAGTTAAACTGTCAAATTTTGGTCAGTCTATTACTTTTAGCTTGAAAGGGGGTTAAAAGCATTTGTTTCATAAAATGGCTTTGTGTAATTAATAGCCAAATTACTAACTCTGCTTAGAAACTTTTGTAAGACCAAACCCATTAATTTAATTTTTTTTCTATGTCTGCTTTGAATTCCTTTCACACAAAAGAAAAATCACATTCTTGCTAAATATGGAAACTGCTGAATACTTTATAACTCTGACTGGCCTCATGACAGTCCTGTGCAGAAATTAGGTAGGGTTGATATCTCACTGTGACATTAAATTTACTGGGTATATGAAATGTATAGCAGCTTTTGAGTCTGCCCAAGGAAATACCTGAGAAACAAGAGTCAGACCACATGTCCAGTTAGCTGCTGGAAAACCATCCACCCATGCAGAGTCTTCTGTGTGGTGATTACCAAAGGCCACGGGTCCTTATGAGCTGGGATGGGGGTAAGTCCTGCTGACCCCAGCAACACAATTCCCTCTCCTTTCCCTTGCTCTGTCAACCAGCATTTCTAGGAACCAGCAGTGTGTGCCTTGGAGCTCGGTGCTGCACCTCAGACAACTCTGTCTTCTCATTTGTATCTTCTTGGCATTCCTCTTCCTGCAGCTCAGCTTCTTCCAAGCATGTCCTGCAGTGGTGGGAGAGAACAAGCTCATACAAAGAGCAAGTACAGTAAATTGTAATTTCAAGAGGTGGATTCTTTCACTTGTGCAGGAAAACACCAAACTCCCCAAGTCCAGTGAAGAGTCTAATATGAAAAATAAGTCTAAATAGGTATTGATTAAATTTTGCCTTTGACTGACATCAGTATTATCTAATACAGGAAACAGATGCTGAAAACCTTCTGCCTCCTAAATATTACACTATATAAAGTTGAGGGCCAGCGGAAGTATAAAGGATCATCATCTGGACCACAGGAGATGAAAATGTACATAGGGCAACCAGGATTGGAGTTAGAAAGTGTACTTCAAATACAGATATAATTGCTTAACAACACTACTCTTGAATCAAACTTAGCTTGTGATTGGCTTCAGTTCTTCTGTGGGGTTTGTAAGTGTTTTCATAGCTTAGGTCTTAATATTCAAAAGGCTTATTTAGACTTGTAGATTTTCTTATCATTGTGCACTATTATTTTTGAGGGAAAGAGATATATATTTTAATATTTACTTAGAAAGACAAATGGCTGAAGCCTTCAAACCTAAAACCCAGTGTAAAAATCTTCCTCCTAGTAAAACGAAAAGGGTGTTTTTGTGCATTCTGTAGAAGACTGTTGAGAACATCATTGAGTATGGTACTAGAAAGCTTCAGTGAGGAGAAGCTATGACTATCCATGGGGCCTTGAGAGTGGGAAGATAAGCTCCAGTGCTCTCTCAGAGAATTCTGAAAATACAGTCTGGGAGTTTCTTTCTACACAGCTGTGTCCTCTGTTGGCCATGGAAACAGGAATTTTTACATTTTTATTATCAGGTGGTACTGCATGAATGTTCTCTGTCTGTCATTAGTTTATTTCTTAATCTAAATATTTTTTAAATTAACATCTTCTGTGGAGAGAGGTGGTAGGTCTGTGCAGCTGGAAAAACAGTTTCTTTCAGATTGTAGCAGCTTCTCTGTGTCAAAAGGAGAAGTTGAACTTTGAATGAAATGTTGCTGGACCTGTTTATTTTTAGCATTTGTGGAGGAGTGATAGAAGTTTTATTAGAAAATGCTGGAGTTCTATAGAATCTACTAGAAAACTATGCTCATACTGGCTGTTTTCTGCAAAAGCGTTCAATGTACAGAAGAAAAGTTTATATCGGATTCTAAATGTTTAAACTGATTTGTTTCATTTTAATGAAGTCCTGTAGTGTGGAATTCCACACAGAACAGATTTTATTGAAATCAATATGGTAAAATAATGTTAAAAGGAAGGCAATTGAGTTTGGATTGAAAACTGCCAAAGATAAATCACTTACAGATTAATAGTATCTCTGAAAGATTAGAAAAAAGCTACATAGGAGGTTTTTTTGCCTAGCTGTCTTATGTAAACTTCCCAAAAGCCTTGGATTGTTCTAGAAAAGGAAAAACAAGTTGTTAAAATAATAACAAAGCATCTGATTTATGACTGCAAACATTTTTAAAATGTTTTGAATTAAAAGAAAACACTGAGCATCGGTGTTTTCAGTCATTCATACTTGGTTGTGAAAGGTGCAGTCTGAAGTTCAGATGAATTCAAATTAGCCAGTTTCTGATGCTAATGCAGTGTAAGGTTTAAGGTTTTTTTCTATGAGTCTATTCTCATTCATTTTTCTGGTGAGTATTCTAATTATTTACAGTATTTCTGCTTACTGTCTATTTACATAGTAGTATATACATATATCCTAATTTTACACGCCATTATTTGTACAACACAAATTCAAAATGTGAGTTGTCCTTTATTCTTATGTGCAAATGGATCAAATAGTATAGCTGTCTAACTTGTAACCAGAAAAATGGTGATTACTGCTCTGTGTTTGTGATAATACTCTCATCACCAAAGCCAAACCCCACATCAGCTGCCTTTTTTATATTGCAGTAGGGCACCATGCCATATTTTCCCCCTTATATGAAAAAAATAAACCCCAGCCTACTGCACATGAGAGGAAATACCTGCATTGTAATCATGTCTGTTACCTTTTGTGGAAAACTACTTTTTCTTTCCCTTAACTCCAGTTTTGCTGCCTTCTCACTAGCGATTCCTGCTCCAGGTGCTCTGAGTTGTTGCCAATCAACTCCATCAAAATCTGTGACTTTTCAGCACAAAAATGCACAACTGCAAATTAAATAAGTGTCTTAATATCTGCTGCTTGTGGTCATACCTCTCCCATACCTGTCACCTGCCTTCTGTGTGTGTATTTTTGTCTGGAATGGACCCTATGAATGTTATTAAACATTTTCAACATGCTGCTGGGTCCAATTCAAAATCTTACAACTTGATCCTTTGCATTACGCCTGTAGTTGAATGTGGAAGGTGAATTCCTGGCAATGAGTCTTGAGATGGGCATGATAACTCAGTAAAAACTGAGGTTTGTCATTTCCCCAAAATGATATTGTATGTCAGAAGCACTTTTAGGCAAGCAGTCCTTTAACAGAGGCAGTGAACTCAAATAAGGTGGCAGGCCTTAAAAAGTGTGACTTTTGCTTTTCAGCTCTCTGATAGTGGTTTTGTTTCCAGTCTTACCTCCCACCATCCTTGTTGTGCTCTAGTTATTTCCCCATCATTGCTACCTTCTAATTTTAGACTTCTCGAAGCAGTGTTCAAATCCTCCCTCAGTCTCCAATTTCTTTATAGAAAAATTGAGTGATGAGGAGCTACTGTGACAGCACTCATGATAAGCAGCAGTTTTCTAGTGTTAAAAATACATGAATTACAAACAGCTACAGAAAGGCATACATACAGCTGCAGAGTGAAATATCTGCCATGTGAATGACTGAGGTCTTCTTGGTCAAAAAGGCCAAGTATGTTTTGTCAGTGGAGATTTCATTACTTCTGCTTTGACTTTTGGTAAAAACCGATACTAATTGAAATTGCGTGTCAGAGCTGAAAGTGTGTGAAGGGATACCTGTGGGAGGAAGAGGGAGAACAAAGTGTACGTGCCCCATGTTTACTTAAGCATAGTGTAATTCTGCCAGCTGGACAAAGGGACTACGCTGCTAATTGCCCTGCTACAAGCCAAGTGGAACACCAAGGACCAAATCTGTGTAAATGACATTCAGGTTACTTGAGAAGTTTTGCAGAGCTGTTCTTCCTGAAGGAGGGACCTGGGAAGTATTGTGCCTCAAAGTTCACAGGTTTCACTAGGCAGATGCAGTTCTGATTCACTTTCTTTTCTTTACTCTTCACTACTGTCTGCCTTTCTCTAGACCAGCACTGTAGGGCCAGCCTTGGAGTGTGTGCTGTCCTGAGTGAAGAATATCTGTGCTAGTCTGGTATTGCTTGTTGTTAAGCCTTCAGAAGTGGTTACTGAGGTCTTGATGTGGTGTAGGTGAATTAGAAAGTCTGCTGGCACTATCTGGAAACCTCACTTTGCAGAAGTAGAGGTGGGGGCTGAGTGCAGAGCAGGTGTAATGAGCGGCTGTGAGGTTGGGAGCTGGATGGAGCAAGTTCCCTGCTGCTGCAGACATCAAGGTAACATCCAGCTGGATTCTTGCACTGCACAGGGTAGCTGAAACACCCTGATCTTGGTACTCTTGTATCACCAGCTGATAAACATGAGCTCAGTGTCCTTGGTGGTGGGGGTGGAAGTCAAGCAGGGTCTTCTCAGTACCCTTGCCAGCCCCCCTTGGCTTGACTGTGAAAAGAAAATGCACATGAGTACATTTACAGACGGCTCTGTGGTTAAAAAATGTTGATAAATGTCAAGTCATTAATACCATTTGAGGCATGCAGTGCCTTCTATCACTCATTTTATGTGTAATAAGTAACTCAGCAAAAACATCAAGGGAAAAAACCATGTAAAACTATGTATTTTTAGCAAAAGATACATTTAAAACCTAGGGTTTTAATGTGGGGAAGAATATTAATTTGACTTTTTTCCTCACAATTGCTTTTTATAAAAGTAAATTTGTCTTTTATAGGTGTTGAATTATAAGTAGAATTTGGAGTATTTAAGAATACAAGAAATATATATTCCCATTCCTGACTAATCAAAATGCTCTTTCAAGAGCTCCAGCAATTAGCTTGCTTTTTGTACAGTCATATAGCAAACATCAGGACATTGATTCTGTGCAAACAATAACAATGAATTTTTTTTTTTTTGTGATCTTTATTTTGCATTTCTTTTTATGTTCAATTTTAGGGATTCTGGTTCAAGAAAGATTGTGAATTCCTGTCTCTGAGGACACTTTAAAAGCTTTGTAGTATATTAAACCAGAAAAAAGGAACCCACATTGATTGGACTAAAAAAAAAGTGCTGCAAAAAAGAACAAATAGTAGTCATGAGCAGTTTCTTTCCACATGATTGCTCCTGTGGATTCCTTCACTCTATACTAACCTATAAGTTCATTAATGGTCAAACTGAATGATTTGAATAGTTCTTTACCCACAGATCTCTAAAATGTGTCTCTTAAATTAGATATTGGAATCTTTTGCAAGGGATTTGAACATTGAACATAATGATAATAATCTCATTTTTTCCTTCATGTGTACCTAACATGTTGTAACTTGACTAAGATTTCTTTCTTTCCAAAAATTCCTGGAGAAAGAAATTTTTAGAGACTTTTAAACAAGAAACCAGGAGCTAAGTTATAGTCAAACAAAACTGCTCCCAGTAAAGCGATTTTTATTGTTTCTTTAAAATAGAAAACTTGGGTGTGGCTGTTGCAATTTTTATGATTTAATTGAAATGTATAGGTTTATTCTGATCATAGCTGTGATCCAGTCCCATAAATTAAGAATTTACACACCTTTACTGATTGTTCCCAAGTATTTACCTCACTGCACATGGTCAGGTTGTTGGGCTGTTTATCCTTTTGGCCAGCCACATTGTACTTTTTCAAACTGATATCACAAAGAACACAGAATCACAGAATTTTCAGGCTTGGAAGGGATCTTGGGAGATCATGTAGTCCAACTCCCCTGCCTAGGTAGAGTCACCCAGAGCAAGTTTCACAGCAGCACATCCTGCTGAGTTTTGAATATCTCTGGAGCAGGAGACTCCACAGCCTCCCTGGGCAGCCTGTTCCAGTGCTCATGTTGAGGTGGAACATGTGTTTTAATTTATGTCCACTGCTCCTCATCCTGTGTGTGTGCACCACTGAAGAGTCTGGCACCATGCTCTTGGTACCTTCCTCTGAGATATTCATATGTATTGATGAGAGATCCCCAATTCTGTCTTCTCCAGAGTAAACAGACCCAGCTCCTCCACCCTCTCCTCATAAGAGAGGTGCTCCAGTCCCCTCATCATCTTTGTGGCCTCTGCTGCAGCCTTCTTCTTGTCTGTCCTGTACTGACCAGCTCTGTCTCTCTCTTGTCCTGACAAGCCCAGAACTGGGCACAGCACTCCAAATGTCAATAGCAGCTGGATATGAGCCAGCAGTGTGCCCAGTGGCCAAGATAGCCAATGGCTCCTGGCCTGGGTCAGGAATGGTGTGGCCAGCAGGAGCAGGGAGGTCATTCTGCCCCTTGACTGGGGACTGGTGAGGCCACACCTTGAGTGCTGTGCCCAGTTGTGTCCCCTCAGTTTAGGGTGGACACTGAGTGCTGTGTCCAGCTCTGATCCCTCAGTTCAGGGTGGACATTGAGACCCTTGAGCACATCCAGAGGAGGCAGCGAGGCTGGTGAGGGGCTGGGAACACAAACCCTGTGAGGAATGGCTGAGGGAGCTGGGGTTGTTCAGCCTGGAGGAAAGGAGACTCAGGGGTGACCTCATCACTCTCCACAACTCCCTGAAAGGTGCCTGTGCTCAGCTGGGGTTGGGCTCTTTCTCCAGGCAGCACTGACAGAACGAGAGGACACAGTCTCAAGCTGCACCAAGGGGAATTTAGGTTGGATATTAGGAAAAGGTTTTTTACAGAAAGAGTGATAAAGTACTGGAATGACCTGCCCGGGGAGGTGGTGGAGTCACCATCCCTGGATGTGTTTGAAGAAAGACTGGATGTGGCACTCAGTGCCATGGTTTAGTTGAGGTGTTAGGGCTGGGTTGGACTTGATGATCTTGAAGGTCTCTTCCAACCCAGTCATTCTATGATCCTGTGAATGTGTAGCCTCACTAAGGCTGAGTAGAAGGACAGGATCATCTCCCTGTGACAGCACCTGCTGGCCATGCTCTTCCTAGTGCTCCTCAGGATACTGGCCACAAGGGTACTGCAGGCTTGTGGTCAGCTTGTGAATGCCACTCAGATACCAAGGTCCATCTCTGCAGAGCTGCTTCCCAGCAGGTCAGTCCCCAGGCTCTTGCTAGTACTTGTGGTTATTTCCCCTCAGGTGCAGGACCCCACACTTGCCCTTGTTGAACTTGATTCTCTGTGCCCAGTTCTCAGCCCATCAAGGTCCCATGGAGTGGCAGCACAGCCTTCAAGTATATCAGCCATTCCCCTCGGTTTCATACCATCAGCAAAATTGCTGAAGGTGCATTCGATCCCTTAGTCCAGGTTGTTGATAAACAAATTGAATGAAACTAGGACAAGATTGCATGTTATGTCCAGTGAAGCACCCTTCTTTAGCCCATGGATAACCTTTGAAATATTGATATCCTTTTTCTTGTCCCTTAACTGCAGCCTTTTGAAAGACAAGGTGGCAGTCTACTTAAACATGAACATAACAGGATTAGAGGACTAGAAGACATGGAGCAGATCAAAATGTAGTCATGAAAACTTCAGACTTTACAGATACCTGTTTATGTTTGTTTGTCATGTCAAAATGATCATGCTTTTAGAAGTAAATTTGAATTCTGCAATGATGCCTGAGGTCCGGACATTCCAAGGTATTTTGCTTTTCCAGGGGAGTCTCCTGACATTTATTTGGATTTTCTACAGGAAGTATACTCCATCTGTCTGGATGCAGTTAACTTTCTTCCTAGCAGCCCATACGGTGCTGGGGTTTGCATTTTTGACCAGACAGTCTTGATAACAACTCAGTGATAACTCACCAGTGTTTTGGTTCTTGGTAAGCAGTGTCTAGGTTTTCTCTCCATCACCCTACCAAAAAAAAGGCCACAAGGAAAGGGGTGTGCAAGGGGCTGGGAGGGAACACCTGACCGTGGCTGACCAAAAGGATGTGCTCAGTCATGAAAGCTGAGGGAAAGTAGGAGGACATAAGGGCATTTGTGGTTATGGCATTTACCTTATTGAGCAGCTGCTGCACAGCCTGAGGAAGTGGCTGGACACCTGCCTGCTGATGGGAAGTAGAGAATACATTTCTCACTTTGCTTTGCCTCAGCATGAAGGTTTTTTCAACTTTTTTCATTAAACTGTCCTTATCTTGACACAAGAGCTTTTTCCACCTTTTCTTCCCCTGTGCTGTCTGTGCTGTTGTGGGTGCAGGGGGAAAGAGACCAGCTGGGTGGGCATCTGTCAGCCAGCAACTGACAGCATCTGGGCACTCACTGAAAACTCACAAATGTGTACTCTTTCTTCTCTCAGCCTGCACATGCAGACTTGGTTCTTGAATGTTGCTTGAGGAAGAGAAGCTAGTCATATAAAGGATAAAGTACTGCAACAATTGGTTTGGTTATTGCCTTTCCTTCAATTGTAAGACTTCACATCCTCTCTGTTGACCTGATTTAGTCATCTGTAGCCTTTTGGAAGTGGAATGGGCTTCACTTTGCATTTTTAATGTGCAGTATGCATTGTAAGTGCTTCAAAATCAAACATGTTTTTTAACATAGAATTTCATGAACTGTAGAATAGAGTGGGAATTTCAGCGTTATTGGGATACAATGACAGCTGACTGTATGGGATTTATATACCATTCACATTAACTTCAGAAATTGCAGTCCCTGAGTTGCAGGGAGTCAAATCCCTGCAATTTAATGAAAATCACGCCAGACTACTAAAAACCCTCACTTGAATTGTATGAAGGATACATGAATGCTTGCATATGACAGAAGTTTGAAAAATTACCCAAGCAGCCTATAAGGCCAGGTTCTGTTGATTAAATATTACCTGTGTACTCGTGAATTTAACGTCACTGAGATTCAATAGGATGATGTCCTCAAAAATCACATGATCCATCTGGAATATTTTACTCTTACCTATTTAACACATTCTCTCTCTCAAACTAATATGAGGATGGGTACCACTCTATTTTTTTAGAGGTGTGGAGGAGAGATACACAGTTGGGTTAGCCAGCTTCTTTAAAAGGTTTCAGCATCCATCAGGACATTTTCTGTGTGGTTTCCACCCTTTAACAAAGGCACTCAGCTCAGCAGAGCAGACGAACACTTGCCCTTTTTATGCCTTTGTGAGCACTTCTTTCCACCGTTGGGATGGCCCTTGCAGACGCCGTTGCATTGGGATCCCACTATGGTTTCCTGTGTCTTCACCTCAGATCTTAGTCAGGAGCCAACTTTGGCTGCCAAACCCTGCCAGCACGGCAGTCTCCTCTTCACAGAGTAATAGCTGTGGTTAAGACGTCATTCTTTGTAAATCAGTTTTGGCAAGGAGGACAGCTAAGGCCAGGAGCAGGGCTGGTTTTTAGGGGCCTAAGCCATTCAATTGGCCTTAATCCTCCCTCTTATTAGCCTGGTTTTGTGGAAGGTAGATGGACTCATTTTAAAAAGATGAATCAAGCTTTCATTTTGGTCTTTTCTTTTTGGTCACAACAACAAAAGACCTGGGAAACTCCGATTAATTAGTATGGCTTGGGCTGATGAAAAGAATAAGGAATAAAGAGTAAAATGGAAAGAAAAATGTCTAAAGCTTTGAGAGGAGTGGAAGCATGTAGTGCCAATACAGATTTTAAGTACTTCTGTGTGTTTGTATAATTTTCCCAGGATTTGCCTCTCACTGACATGAAGAGATAAGGTGGCAAGTAGAGAGTTTTCTTTGGACCATGAAGATGCTGGTAGTGGCCTCCTCTAAAAGTCAGTTTAAATAATAAGAACCAGTGTCATTCTGTTATTGCAATGCACCTTACTGGCCATATATTTCATAGAATGAAGTTGCATGGGAAGATAGTAGTAGAAATTTCCAGAGATTGTGTGGTAATCAGACGGGTAGACTTGTAAGGACTAATTTCTCAGTCTAGAAAATGTTCTTCCAAATAGCTCTGACGTATTCCTTTATCCTGAATTGAGAAAATTCATGCTATGCATAAGTAAGTAAATCTTTCTGGTAGGAGAGATGTTCTCTTCACCACAGGAGTTCATTTTATGGGTTGCACTCGGCTTTTGGCTTCTACACATACTTATAACTATTGGTTTCATTGGTCTTTACACTTCCTTAAGGACATAATTTTCTAACTGTATGAATTAAGGACTTCTGGCAAGATAGTTACAGTTACTGAATCCAGGGTATGTTTGAGCTGATTGCTGTGAAGGTGGAACAGCAAAAGAGCAGTGTGAGAACTTTATTAATGATGAAAATAACATGTGTCAAAATAATTTTTCTTTTTCTTGACGAAGTACTTTTGTTTCACCAAAAATACTTTTGTTTCAATTATGTGTGTAAATAAATTTGCATGATAGTTTGAGATACTGCTACTGTAGCAATTCAGACTTTGCTGGTGTCTGATAGACATGCTTGAAATGTATATATTAGTTAACAAGATTATCACTTGAAAATACAATTGTATTTTTACTGAGAAGTTCTTCTGAGGTGATAAAATATATTGATATTTAATGAAGCATGAAAGACTTAAATGAACCATGAAAGCAATATTTAAACTAATTAACTGAGTATAAAGCCTCTTAGAATATCTATGTTATATGGGCTGTATGCTTGCTATTTCTGCCTGGTTAAACTGACAACTAGGATAACATTCTTACATTTTAGGAGAAATAACCTTAAACAGTATCTTGTTTTCAGTGTGAATAAAGAAAAAATTGTACTGCTCAAAGTCTCAGGGACAATACTGTTTGAAAAATAGTTGTGTCCTTGAACAATTGACTTCATCTGGGCAACAAAAATATACTGAACGTGACTGCAAGTTACTTAGATTCCTGCTTCCATGATGCAGTTTCTGAAGTTCTTTCCGTGTTAACATTTGTCACCTGTTTTAAGTGGGTATCACTATTAAACACTGGCATTTATCATTAACATTTTTATTTATATATTGTTTATATGAAAGGTTGGCATTTATCTTTTTTTCCCCCCCTGCTTCTTGTATATTTTGGTCTCTTAGAGGAGGAAAGATGCTTTTCTGAGAAAGAGCAGTCAAATGCCTTGGGTTATCTGTAAAGATTTAGAAAGGGCACCTCACATGGGATAGAATTTAACATTAAACAACACAGCCTTCATCTGCTGAGAATCTGTTTCCTTACTCCTGGTGCTCTGCTGCATCCCCCTTTTCTAAGTGAATAAAGGAGGCAGAAGGTTTTCCCACTGCCTGGGGCCTGGAGGAAGGAAGGGGTCTTCTTCTTCTTCACATCACTGCCCATGCAGGCAGGAGAAGCAGGTGTAAGGTGTGCCACAAGGAAGACAGGTAACAGTCCAGTGAACACAGCAAGAAACCAGAAATTACTTTCTGAACAGATTGCTGTGCTGATTTGCTTTGATACGTGGAATGATAAGAGTAATGCATCCACGTGTGCCCAGAGTTACAGATAGCCAAGCTCATACATGGTATTTTCAAAAACATTGTGATAACAGAAGTTATTTGAGCATGTTTTAATTAAAAATGAGGGAAAAGAAACTCAGGAATTAATGGAAGATATTCCAAGAATGTATTTCTAACATGAAGAAAACCACAGCTGTGCAGTGAAGGTTGAGCAGTGCTAGAAGTTCTTGTGGCAGATGAAGATGTTACATAGTACAGAGAATTACATTTTCTAGGGTATTTTCTTATTGCCCCTCCATATTTGGCTGCATTGCAATCAGATGGTATCAACAAAGAAGTGTTCCAACCAAATTGCTGGAATCAATTCACTTATTTTGCAGGTGACTGCAATGCTGTTAAAACGGGGGACAAAGTGTTTCCCTACTGATTTCATTTGGGTCCTATAATTCATAATATATGAGGAAGTTTTAAAAATGTTATTTTTTATCTGCTTCCCAAGTAAAGCCACATGTAAGTGAAATTTTACTCTGTGCTCTCACATACATGCTGATATATGCTCTGTATTTATTGAAGTCAGATTCAGGCAGTAATTGCCCAGTAGCACTGCAGCTGGAAGGTATTGTCTGTTACCTCAAATGCCAATACAATTATCTTCTTTCAAATACCTGTAAATTTCCATTGTGATTATAATAATACTTTTCTCTTTGTCTGTACTGTAGTGGTATTCTAAGAAGCTGGCCAAGACTGAAACTTAAAACTTGCTGGGTTTTTTCACCTGATATTTTTCACCATTAGATTCATATATTGTACTTCTAGTGAAGTTTCTCTTGATTTATACAAGTTACTTGATTATGAGTCTTGCTAAATGTATTAATATTTCAGAAATACAAGCTAAATAGTCGGGCTAAGTTTTGTAAATAGAAACTGGCTACTAATACTATGGAAAAGTAGTAGCACAAACCAAATGTGTTTTGGTTGTGGAAAACTTGCCAGCTGTAAGTTTTCTGCAATAGAAAACCACATACCATATTATCCTAATAAGGACAAAAGCAGAAGTCATCTAATGTTACTGATAACAAATAGGGAGTTACGCATTGCAGCTAAAACATTTATATTTTAGTTCAGTTAAACATTAACTTGTGTGTGCACTGGTTAACTGATAACGTCTTAACGTTTTATGCAAAATAAAAAAAGCAAAGTAGCTTTCAAAATAACTTTTTAATAACTGATAGGTCTTCCTGATACAGATAAAACTGATTCAAGATTCGTATGAGATACTACAGGTGTCTGTAGATCCAACTGAAAATCTTTGTTTTATTGTGTCCTTTCCTGGAAGTTTCCTAAACCTGACTGTTTCATAATGTATTCTTAGTTTAGTCATTACAAGACCACTGTTTTCATTTGTTTAAATTTAGTGGTTAAAGTGTTCCATAGAAGTAGGTGATCTCATTGCTGTCTGCTCTAAACCAGCTAAGTTAATCACCTGTGAGGTATTGTTTTCACTGGTCAGCTCTGGGTAATTTTTTACTCTAGTTCCAGTTGAAGGGAGACATTGTTTTTCATTGTGCTTTGTCAGTCTCTTTTGTCTCACAGAAGAGTTGCTGAAAGTACATGCTTGATTACTTCATACAAAGATTGAAAATAACATTGGAAATTAGTTCAAGTTCATTTACCAGATGCACTCTGATGGTGAAAAAACTGCCTTTACAAGATTCAAAGCATGAAGAATCTTTAAGGTGAACACAGTACTGTATCTTAATACCATGCCATCATGTAATTCTGTTTAGTGTATTTTGTTGAGATTATTTTTATTGATTGTAAAGATTAGGTCTCTGTAGACAGTGAAGAACATGGGTATATTCAATACTAGTCAGATTAATGGTGTGTCTAACTTGGTGTTCAGAGTGGACACTGCCAGAGGATTTAGAGAAAATTTCTTACTAAAAAGTCATTGTTGATTGTGTTAAGAAAACCATAGGCTATATTCAGAGCCATGATGTTAAAAACAGTGACCTTTTAGGATCTTAATTTCAGGATTTTCTCTCTAACTACAAATACTTGATTTTTTTCTAAAATCTCTGGGGTTTTTTGTTTTGTTTTTAAAGATAAATGATAAGAATCACTGTTTCACTATCATGTAGTGTCTTTGTGGTGTATTGCAGTTGAGAAACAATATTTTGTAAGACTTGCAACACAAGTGATAGTTCAGCAAATTTTGAGTCATAGTTTAATAATTTACTTGCTCTCTGAAAAACTCCAGCTTGCATGCCATAGAAAAAAGCTCATACCTAATATACTTGTGACTGAATTTTTGTCGAGTTCACCTAGAAACCTCAAGGTCTCCCAAAAAGATTTGGACTCAGGGTATCATACTATTTTGAAGAAGCCTTTATTTCCAAATTGGCAAAGATTTTATTTGATCATAGAGGCCAATGACAATATTCCCCCCATCCTGCCTTTTTCAATATAGTTGTTCCCCTTTGAGGCTCCAGTTTAACACACTTAAAGGAGGTTCAGAGGGGTCTGGTACTCACTGCCCTGCAGCTAGTTTCTCTGTCTACATAGTTTTTGTGCAATAGTGTCTCTTAGGTGGCTGTAGAAACAATAGAAAAGTGGCTGTTTAGTTTAAGGACAAAGGGACAAGTGCTAGCTCTCTAACAGTCATTAAAAATATAGCTAAAATTGCTGCAGGGGAGGCCTGAAAACTTGGGCAGGCTCAAGGTGAGAGGGGACTGAGATATTACCATGAGGAAGCAAGTCTTCTCTGCAAACACTTGAGTTTTTTGGGTTACCAGCTACTACCAAATAGGGTGCCAATAACCCTGCAGATGTGGTGACAGAGAGTAAAGATGTATGTGGTGGCTGGGGGGCTGCAACATCCTGAAGTTTAAATGCGTGGTGAAAAAAGGCCAAATGTGTTTTCAATCAGCCTTGGTGAGTTTAATCCAGCTGAAAATACATTCACACAATCTGCCTTACTCCTTTGGTCTCCTCTTCTGTATTTATTGTCTTACAACACAAGATTTTTTTGCTTGTGCCCTTTTCTCCCCATTTTGGTGAACAGAGAGTCCACACAAGCAAGAGTGGAAGCCCAAAACAAGGGAAACATTAAAACCAGCCACTTCCATAGCTCTTAATGTGTACATTTTCTGTGCACATGGACACAGAAAATCCACTAGGGAAATTAACTTCTGCTCTCTTGTTGCAGTTCTTTTATTCCTAGCTGTTGCTCTAACAGGTTTTCAGATCACTGTAATAGCTTTGTTTCATAGTAATTAGTTCAGTAACTATAGAATTTATTAATCAAAGAGATGTTTGGATTTGATCTGGTGTTTTGTATTTTGTATGTATTTAGTGTGTTTTGGAACACCTAAAAATTAAAACTGGTTTTGCTCTTGTATATGTTTTTGTTGACCATGATTTATATAGGGAAAGCATAATTTGCAATTTCAAAGGTTTGGTGAAGTAGTTTCATTTTTTAACCTGAGATAATTGGCAGAGTTAACAAATTATTCCTCTTGATGTGGAGACGTATACAAAGAAATTGGTTAATTTTCAGTCAATATCTGATAAAAGAAAATGGTTTTTAAATGAAACTGGTTTCATATTAGACTCTTCCTCCAAAAAAATAAGATAATTACATGAATTGAGAAAATCTCATCTAAAATTTTGTGTATCTAAAGTGGTTGTATTTTTCTGCATTCTTTGAATGTTCTTCAGGAGATTGCAGTGAAATAATTTTGCATTTCAAGGTTGAGTGAAGCTTAGCAGTTAACCAGCTATAGAGAATAAACAGGGAAAATAGGCAGGCTAATGAATGAGGAAGTAAATGGATTAAAATATTTCCATAAATTTTTTTTGCTGTTTCTACTTGTTAACTATTACTGTTATATGTTGATAAGGAGCAGCTTTGTTTTATGCGTTATTATGTTTATTTGGAATAAAGTATCTGCTCTGGTCAGCTGTAACTCTTAAAGTGAGCACCTGCAGGACTGATTCCACCTCCTCAGTTGTTGCTGGCTTTATTGGACTATCTCCTGATTTATATCCTAATATAAAAGAAAAGGAATTACTTCTTTTGCACGTTGAAAGTATTAGCTTACATATTTTTCTTACTCTGCAGTCTAACCCACTGGTATTAAGCCCACTGGTATCCTCCTGAGAGTTTCCTGTTTGTCTCAGCTGATGTGGATTCAAGGAACTGGGGAACTTCTGGTTGTCCTTCCACTGTCCTGAAATTTTCAGGCTTTGGGACAGTGATACAGGAAACCTGAGCTGAGGGATCCTCTGGCACTCTGGGTATGTGGTTCCAAATGCTGATGCTAGGCATGGTCATTCTGACAGCTAACATTTATCCAGAGCTTTTGAGCACAGGTTCTGTCAGCTTGCCTTTCAGCAGCAGGCTCATGCCAGGCCAGATGTCCGTGCTGTGCCCATGTAACTTTGTGCTGGATCAGATGTGGTCTCTGCCCACCTGCCTGGTGGGCTTGAAGTCAGCATAAGCTTCCCATCTTGTGCTCAGACTTAGTTCAATATAGATGGGATTGTATGCTGCTACCTGATTCAGGTCAAATTGATGCTGTTCAGTGACCTGCAGGGCACAGACAGGGTATTAATGATGGTCCTTTGACACATTTATGCCTTTATGAAGCAGCTGATGAAATGGTATTTCGATTTTGCTTTTCACAGCAGCAGCCTTTTACTTGGCTGTCTCTTTCAGTGGTGGGAGCTGGTGATTCATTCTTCCATGACCATCTCCCCTGCCTTCTTTTCAGTGGAAGAATTGTTATTTTTTTTTCTCATAACAGCAAATGTTTTTCAGCGGTAAAAAGAACAAAATCTTTTGCTTCTGTTTCCACATCAGAGAAAAGTCCAGGCAAATGTTCATGAGTCTTGCATAACTTCTGTTTATCATTCCAGTAATCTCTCCAAAGCACTTAATTTCTCATGTTTTCTTTTGAATGGCTAGCAAACAGACCATTTTTGGTCATCATCCTTACCGTAACACAGAAAATTGCCTTACCTGCTGTTGGCATCCCTGAGGTACTGTTTATACACAGATACCAAGAGCAGACCCTGTAACTGAATAGGAAACCAGGGTGCATTGGGGTGCAACTTTCTGTATCTAACAGCACTGGTTTGGCACTACTCCCTTTTCTGGTTTTTCTGCTGGGATTTGGGTTTTTTCCGACATGTAAGTTTCAAGCAGCTCAGATTTAGTCGTGAATAAATAGCAATTTCACTGTATCATTGCAGATTGTTATTTGAGATGACATATGGCCTTTCCCTAATGGAAATCTGACAAATGCACAGCCCTTGATTTCCTGATAGGATAAAGCAGATATTGTTGTTACTACTGAAATTTATTTAAAGTGGCCTTTAAGTGAAGGGTGTTACTGGCATCATCCAGGAAAGGATCAGTATATATTTGGTACATTTTCTCAATGCTAAATAGCAGATTTATATATTATTAAGTATTAAATATATATATGTGTGTGTGTATATATATATATATATATGTACACTCTGCAAGCTTTACAACTGTATTTCAGTATCAAACCTGGTTGGTTTGTTATAGTTAGTTCATTATACATTGTTATAGTACACTTCTCTTTTATATAATTTGGTGCAGAATGTCTTCAGTTCTACATACTAAAGGCACTTTTCTGAAAAATAGGTAACTGAACATTTATATACACATGTAGGCACATTATGTTGTATTATATGTTTTTATGGTGTTAATGGGGCTTGTAAATTTTTTATTTCACCCCTTCCAGCTTTTTGCTAAGAGGAGTAGTGTTCACGTTATTACCAGAAGCAACTTAACATTTTTTGCCTAATATTTGCCACTGGTTCCAATTTAATTATCTGTAACATTGTAAAATCAACTGCTGAGTAGCACATTGATTCAGCTTTAGTGAGTTCAAAATACGTACCTTCCTGTTTCACAAGATGGAAGTTAAAATACCTTCTCTTTTTCTTTTGATTTAATTGAACATCTGTTCTGAAAACAGACAGTAATCCTACAAGAGCTTCAATGCTTTGTTGTGGTGTCCCACACAATGAAGTGGAGTTGAGTGCAGAATCAGGAATTCTCTTTACATGTTCCTCCCTGGAACTATTTGATCTGGAGGGGATTGAAGGATTTGGATTTTCTTCCTTTGACTGGGAGAGCTATAAATGCCTTAATGTGCTTTTCTCTGCAGTCCACAACCCATCTGAAGAACTTGGAGGAAAGGTTGCATGGGTTGTATGCCCATATCAAAAGTAGATTTAATTTAGGAAAATGGTTTACATTGAAATACTTTTCACTGTTTGTCCTGATGTTGCCATCCTGCTTTGTGGAGTATTCTGAGCACAGGGAAGCAGCTAGAAATGTGAATTGTCTAATTATTAATTTCCAGCTGTGATGAGAATTTGCTAGATGTCCAACAATTTCCATATCAAGACCTTCATTTTAACTTTCTAATCTCAGTGTGTTTTAATGGAGGCAATCTTGTGATCTCTTAGATCATCAGCTGTGATCTAAATCACAGAGTACACTGGCATTTTGAAGGTATGTCCCAGTGGCCAGCTACCTTTTGTGTCACTGTATAATAGCCATCAGTTTGAGTCTTAGCAGCAGTGATTGAGAGCAGACTGTGGCCTTTAGAGAAAGTCCAGAATGCTTCTCAGTTTGATTCAGCTCAGATTCTTCTACCTAGATCTCTGAGGAATGCTGGGTTCCAGCTGCAACTCCCTTCTGCTGGTGAAACTGTGCAGCCAGCACTGCAGCCTGCGTGCACATTGGTGGTCTCCTTGCTTTTTTGCATGGCTAGGGGCAGAAATGATGGAAGGGCTTGCAATGGATTGCAGCTGCAGGGTTTGGTAGGACGCAGGGCATGGTGCTGTTCTGGCAGCCTCCTTGGGCTCTCTCGTCTGTCTTCTTCACAGAGAGCTGTCCCTCAGCTGAGGGCTCTTCTACCTGGTGCTTTTTCTAGTGGTTTTCTGTCATGCCTGGTCTTCAGTTAATGCAATGTTTTACATATGCATAGTCTATTAATTCCCCTGTAGAATATTTCTATTTATGTTTTGGGAAGTTTGCAAAATTCTTGTGTTGTTCCCCTGTTTTGCCCTCCTCTGAGGATCCCCATGACTTCTTGGAGCTTGCAGAATGAGTTCACATCATGGGTTCATGAGAGATAAATACTAACCTACTTTGTTTGTTTTAGGGGGCCTTGGTTATGGACACAAGTGCAAGTTGGTTGGAAAAGGCAGCAACAACAATGCAATAGTCACCAGCAGTCCCATGACAGTTCAAGAGCCGGGACCTCTTTCACCTCCAGTGAATCATCTTTCAACAGCATGCAGCCAGACCAGCCCTAGCTTACAAAGGTCTATGGATGCTTCCAGCCTGGGTGCTTCTCCATCAGATACAAGGTACCCAATTGCCTTTTTATACTCAGTAGTTTAAGAGAGGGGTTTTTAAAATTCAACATTTTAAAATGCGACATTTCTCTGATCATTGGCGTCAGAAAATCGTTCCCTGTTATGCCACAGGGAATTGAATTCCATGCAATGTAATTCAAATATAATCATACTGTTTGGATCATTCAGATAATGGGTGAAATTTGGCCACACAAAATCTGTGTATGATAGGACTTTTTTATGAGATGAGGGCTGTTTTATATTCACAAACTAGATTTTTGTACCAGGTATAGGAAGTGTTATGGAGAATGAAAGCAGAAATTGTCCACATGTTACATCTACATAGTGCTAAGGGTGCCATGTTGGTGCCTTTCAAGTAACACCAAAGACAGACAAAAAAACCAAAAATGTTTTTCTGCACATGTTCTTCTCACAAAATGCTTTTGCTTACAAATGGTTTGTTTACATAATTAATCAGATCAATTTTCCTTGGAAACTTGTTAGTTTTCCTAGTTCTCTTGAGTGGATAAAAAGAGCTATGACCACCTCCTGTAAATGTTGCCTTTTTATATCACTATCCCACAGATAAATATTTATTAATTAATTTTATATGCTTAAATAAATTTTGAGATTATGACTTCGAGTTTTGTCAACAAACATGGATCAGAGGAAAACAGATATTTGAGAACCACCCTGTAAGTACATTAGGCACATCCTGGATGTTAAACATACAGTGAAAAAATACTCTTGTGTATTATTTTGGGATCTGGATTCCCCATTGCCTCCTGAGTTGAAATGTAGTTTCTTATTTACAAAAGACCACAAGAGTCTTTATTCTCAAAGCAATTTACATTTACTGTGATGCTTTATTACAAGCCAAGGGACATTCCTGAAATAACTGAAATTATTGGTACATTTGGTACTATCCAAATGGAATAAAACCTTGCTTTACTTTTAGGATAATTTTTAACATTTCTGTCACTTTTGTTGTGAAGACTGACTCCCCTGGGAAAATTTACAAAATTAATTATGCATCCTATGTAGACATGTCAGCAAAAACCATTCAGTGCTAAGATGATGACACATGACAAATCCAAAGACATGCCTTTCAGATCAAACAAAGCTGATGCTAGAAAAATATAGTTACATAATTGTTACTTACTTAAGTTTGAGGTGTGCATGTGTGGTTCCAAACACTGAATGCATGGTTGGATGTACTCTGTCAGTACTGACCTACACAGTTTTGGTTTTATTTCAAAGAAACATTTACTAAGGGCAAACTGAAGTTGAAACTCTGGCAGAATCAAGGCTATGGTGTCCCTAGAGTACCTTTTAATGATTTATCAATGAAGGTGTCATAAAATAAGTTTGTCACACAAAGAATGTCCATTTCAGCAATTTTTACCTCAATTTGTCTGTTTTATAGGGCAAAACAAGTTTAAAGTCAGATTTTAACTCACAGATTGTCAAAACAGTGTGGGCTTTTTTTCTTTGTTTGGTTGGTTTTTTTGAGGAGGTTGATTATGTGTTGTTGAGCTTTTGTTTTGTTTTTTGATTAAATTTCTTGAAGTATAAACTGCTTTTTCTTAAATGAAGCTGGCTGGTTCTTCCTGGGCAGAGTGCTTTCTCTGGATTTTATCTCTCAGGCACTATGAACAGTGTTCTGGCAGCTCAGTCCAAACCAGATTATTGAATTTACCAAATCCAAAGTGAATTTTCTTGATTTTTACTGATGCAAGAAAGAAAACAGTTAGCAAAATGCGAGTTTTGCTACACATAGCATCAGATTCTGGTGTGTAGACCATGGGGGATAAAACCTTCCTCATCTTTTTTGAGTTTCTGCAAAACTTTTTTGGATACTCAGTTGTGTTGCTTGAAACCAGATGTTTTGACTCAAGTCAGAAGAAGACCTAGGAAAGAGCAAAGGGTTCTTGGCTAGTAAATAGAAGACCACTAAAAGAGAGAAAAACATAGTTTTCACTCTTCCATGTTTATGTTTAAGATTCTGGGTTATACTCTGACATTGTGGCCTCTGTGCACAAAGGCAGAATACAATGTAATTGAAGGTAATCTCTTGTAAATGTTAATGAAAGTGCTGGTCCAGAATCAAACTGGTTTAGTTTACAATAAGCAGATGCACAACTAATGAGAATCTGGCACTCTGATAGATCTGGTCCCCTGTTTTCATATTAGGTGTATTTATTTTCCCCCTGTTAGAAAACCACTTAGTCACAGTGTGGGCTGACTTTTAAATAGATCCTAATTTATTTGAGAGCTGGAATTTTTTATTGTTTTTGGATTTAGATGCTGAAGTGGTGCAGCTTCTTCAGAATAACTGGCTCTTACTTATTGTATACTTGAAATTCTGGGCCAGCTTTTATTTTTGTCCTATTATGAGACTTCTAAAGAAACAATTTTTCTTCAAATTCACCAATGGGTATGTCTCTTTGTGTTAGGCATTAGTAGCTTATTGTATGACACTGGTCCTACTGTGCATCTGATAAAAATTCTTGTCAGTACAAAAATAGACTTTTTATTGATGCACGATTTCTTTTTCTTTATTCATAAAAGAGAAAATAAGAATTTAAAGAAAAGCTGCCAAAACACCCCTACCCTCTCCTTGTATTTTCTAGGTGTGAATATATACATCATAGCATGGAAAAATCTAACCTCACTTAGTTGTCTTTCTCTAAAACTATGGATCTGTGTTTGGGGTCACAACATACTAGCATGATTTAATTGCCCTGTAATGTACCTGTGCTTTAACAAAGTTGATTTAGGCTTGGTTGATTTAGTTGATTTCAGTATCAAACCTGGTTGGGTTTCCTACATTGTTACAGTACACTTCTCATTTATATAATTTGATGCAGAATATCTTTGATTCTATTTGCTAAATGTATTTTTCTGACAAATAGGTAACTGAATAGGGTTGTGTCATAAATACAAACCACGTTTGATATGGAAATCAACTAAATCAGCTAAGCCTAAATCAACTTTTTCACAAACAGTCACCCATTTAAATCTAAGTGAAACACAAGACTTACCTGACAGAGCAGTCTCATTTTTCATTCATTTCTCTCAAAGCAAATTGAAGTCAGCATGCTAATTGTGCTTTTTTTTGTCTGTTACTGTTTTGCAAGTGCCATTTAAACCCTGCTGGAGTAACATGAGGTCCATGACAGTACCCTGCCCTGGCACTGGGTCATAACAGGATGTTTCTTTTTCTGATACATCAGATCGCCCACACATTACAGAGCAAGAACCTTGTGCAAAGGGACATTAAACCATCTGTCCCACTGGTCACCACAGCAAGGCTTGCTGTTCTTTTGAGCTTCATTTTCCCTGTTTGTGAGCTATTTTACAGATACAGAACCTGCAAACTACTTCCTCTCTCTTCTTCTCTCTCTCTCTCTCTCAGGCTGTGCTGAGCTTCCCCTCCCATGTCCTCGATCCGTCGTTGAAATTCTGCTCTTCTACAAAACGATTTTGTGAAAGTAATAAACCCAAGAATGTAAGATGTAGAGGCTTCTGTGAGATTGTCAGGTTTATCTAGTTACATACCTAGTTCTTTATTGTGAGAGCTCCTTAAAAATAGAAATTTATATATACTGACAGCACCACTAGCTGGTGGGAAATCCAAGTCTGCCTGGGTGTGAACTGGAAACAAAGAAATGAATCCAGTTAAACTTTAGCCAGCATTTACAGCCATGAATCAGGGCCCTCGATGTCCCTTTTATTTCCTTTTTATCCCTCTCTGTAGAAAACAATACTTTTAAGGGCCTGTATATTGAGGGTTTTAAACCTATCCAAAGAATATTCGCAGCATAAAGAAGTTTCATAATATCTCTGTGAACAATGAATGATAACTGCAAGATTACCGTTTCGTGAAAAATTTTGGTTGCTGTCTTGGAGGCAGGTACATCTTCAAATTAAATCTAAGAAACCTCTTCAACCAGTTCTCCTACATTACTCATTTATTTTGTTTGTTTTGTAAAGTTAGATATTATCTATATTTATAAACTTGATATATAAAACTTCTGCAGGGAAGTATTTGTAGTATTTGTACGCATTACAGTTGACAAAGTCATTCAGGTTGAATATTTATTCTCTATGGATTAGTTTTCTTTCTGTTTTTTTTTCTGGTTTTTTCAAGCAAAAATAATGGATGACTAAAATCAGTATGAGTTTCATAGAGGACAAGAACATAATGCTTTGGCTACAGAAGTCCAAACCTATTTACACCACAATTGATGAAAAGACATGGAATAATTTCTGCAGTGGTGGATGAAGAATCTTTTCAGTAACTTTCTTTCAAAATCTCAAAGTTTTAAAATTGGTTTCCTAGGTGACCTCTTTACATGCCTTTGTATAACTAACAGTACATTAACCAAGTGTGCTAAACTTGAGTACCTGATATTAGAGAGAGTTTCTCTCACATGTAGCCTTTCCTTAAATTTAAGTGTGTGTGCAGAGGTAAAAGATCTTCTGGATTGTCTAACTGCTGACTTTATCATGTCTTTATTTCAGGTCACTCTTGTCATGTGAGTCTCTGGCCTCTACAACATTAAGCTTGTCAGATCACTCCCCTTTGAGTGCTGAGCAGGAGTGGTCACACAGGTACAGGACACTTCCTTCTGTTCCTCCTGACCATGGTTTACAAAACGGCAGCGAGCTGGGGGACTTAATAAATTTTTCGCCTGAAGCATCTATGTCCAGTAACTCATTACCATCCTACTTATATGGCATGGAAAATAAGAATACCCCTTACTCCAGTCCTTGCCAGTCCTCAGCCTGGTCTCAATCAGCCCGCTCCAAAAAGAGAGCACTCTCTCTGTCTCCCCTGTCTGACGGCATCGGGATCGAGTTCAACACCATCATTCGTACATCCCCAACTTCTCTGGTGGCCTACATCAACAGCTCCAGGGCGTCTCCAGCAAACGTCTCCCCACAGCCCGAGGTCTATGGACATTTTTTGGGAGTGAGAGGAAGCTGTATTCCCCAACACTGCTCTGTTCCAGCTGCCCAGAAAGGCTCCCACATGGCGAATGGCAACGCCGCTTTTCCGGGGTACGTTGAGAACGGGACAGGTGAGTACCAGCGGATGCAGCAGCTGGAGCAAGCCAGCTTGCAGATGCTGGCCACAAACAACATGGTGATCCAGCAGGGTGTGGACAGCCAAGCGATGGACATCCTGAAAAATGAGCAGCTGGACGACTTCTCAGGCCCTGTTGTTGATGTAACTCTTTCACCCCTGGTGCTGCCACCTCCTCCTCCTCCTCCTCCTCCTCCTCCTCCTCCACAGGGGCCGCCCCCACCGTACCACGCTCACCAGCACCAGCATCCCCACAGCCTCCCCAGCCACAGCCACCCACTGCAGCTGCTGCCTCCTGCCCCAGGCGCCCTGCTGGAGGAGAATGGTGAGCTGGATGATTTCAATGGCAAGCATGGCTGCTGCTGGATGGACTGTGGGAAGGTGTACGACCATCAGGAGGAGCTTGTGAGGCACATAGAGAAGATCCACATAGACCAGAGGAAGGGGGAGGACTTCACCTGCTTCTGGGCAGGGTGCCCTCGAAGGTTCAAGCCGTTTAATGCCCGTTACAAACTGCTGATTCACATGAGAATCCACTCAGGAGAGAAGCCAAACAAATGCACAGTAAGTCTGGGTTGTCTTTCTTACCAGCTAAAGGCTCTGTGTTACTTAGGAAAATACAGTGAAGTTGTAATTCTGCCTTTGTTTCTCCCATTTAATGGTGTTCTTTTTGAACTAGTCCATGAGAATGAGAGACTGTTCCATCTCCCCACCTAAACAGAAAGGAAAGGTGTTGGAACCCTGGAAAATGAGAATTTTGGGCTTTCTGTGCTTACAGGCACTGACCCTCAAGCAAGCACCTAATTTGACCTGAGGCCATGGAACAGGCTTCCAAAGTTTAGTGATAGCACTGGGATTGTGGGTGTGTAGTTTGAATAGAAGTGTGTGATATCACAGGGTGCAAAATTTAGGATTTAAGGTTTTAAAATACAGTAATATATATGTAAAGCAATATGGAGGATTTAGGGCATAGGCTAAGTTCTTCTTTCACCTTCTTCTTCGTGGGTTTGGGTGGTAGCTTGTAATTGTGTGAATAGGTCCACATTGCAGACCACAGGTGGTCAGTTATTCAGTTAAAGTAAAAATAGTATAGGTATCATCTCATTATTGGACGATTAGTGCTTAAGAGATCTTGGAAAGAGTTAGAAACAACCAAGCTAACACCTTGTTAGCTAGAGCTCACAACTTGTGAGAGTGTACTGTAGATAAGAATTAACAAACATCTGAGTCTGAACACGAAAACTGCATCTCTTGAACATTTAATCCCAGCTCTAACAGAAGAAAAGAAGATAAAAAAAAAACAGGTGTTTTTTTAATTTGATACATCCCAACAGATAGGATTAGACAAAATGTTGTATTTTCTACATTTATAGGCTTTTACTATAGACTGCAACAAGTGACATGGTAAACCTTCATAATGCAAAACTGAGGCACAGTCACTACTTAAGTATTTGCATGAAGTATACATGTAGGAAAAGTGCTGCAGAATAAATGTCACAATTTATCCTGGAATACTCTTGCATCACACCTTTTTGACTTGAGGAATTTTCAAGACCTTGCATAATGTTACCACAAGAAGCTGGGAAGGGTTGGGCATTTTTTAAGGCGGTCATTTGTTCTACAGCTAAAAAACCCAAACTCGCACACCTGTTTCTATTAATACATTAGGAATAAATCCTATAATAATTTTTCTGTTCACAGATTCTAGCAGTGAGCATTCAACCCCCAAAGTCACGCTTTTCTTGCTGTTTTTCTTAGGGTCACTGCAAGTCAGTCTAACACATAGGTAGCCACATGAGTTTATAATCTGGCTGTAATCAGTTTATGCTTGGTCTCCAGTGCATCATCTATAATCTCTGTAATTCAGATTCTTGAATTGCCTTATATATGGTCTGTATTTTAGATGACAGTGAGCTTAACCTTACTAAGTGCTTACTTAGTCTTGTCAGACAGCAACCTTGCCAGCATAGTTTTGAGTCCCCAGCATAAATGATAATGAATATAAAATTTCTAGGACTAACCACTGATTTAAAAACATATATTTACATGCGGTGAAATTTAAATTGGTACTTGGAGTCTATATCAGTGTATGCCTTGTTGAATAATTTTTTTAGTATGATGTAGATGTTTGCTTGTACAGTTAAGAGAAAAAGTTTTTTTCTTTTCCTTTTGTTTTTTCAGAGGGCCAGTGTCCTGCAGGATAGAGTGGATATCTTTCCAGATTTCTCTCCTGAATTTAAAGAACCCAGTAGAGATTGTGTCATGATGCTAGAAAGGCTTTTTATCCTTCCCTTTTGTCACACCAGAGCCTTAATGCAGGCTCTCTGCTCTCTGAATATTTTTTTAAATTCCATAATATTATTTTTCTCCTCTCCAGGTATATTGGGTTAGGGTTTACCATTAATTTCAGCTCTTCCTTAAGGATTTCTCATCACCGTTATGAGAAGAGAGAAAATGAAGGGAAAAAAAAGATGAATATGAGTGAAGAAAGTAATGTTTCAAGGGAATATCACATGTCATTAAAGATATGGAGACAGACATCAGCAGATGAGTAAGGACAGAAAACAGGATGAAGAAAGAGGGCAGGAATGACGAAAGAGCACTGAAAAAAAGCAAATCCAAGCACCCAAGGTCTTTATAATAGAAGAATTACCGAGAAGGATCCTGTAGTACTGGGGAAAACATTGTGTTGGTAACACTCTAAACTCTCTACCCTCCCTGTTCAGAAAGGGTGCTTACAATGACCTGATTATAAAGCCTCCTTGAGGCATCCTTAGCTTTGAAGATCATTCACTGATAATAAATAATGTGTAAGTGGATAAGGTTATTTCATATGATAAAGTTTTTGAGATTACTAAGCCAAAACTAAAATGCATGTCAAGTCTTGCTGTGTCACCAAAAAATAAGAGCTGTCTGTATCAGCTTCTCAACGAGTGATTGCTTTTTAAAAATTAAAATGTGATCAGTTTTACTGAACTAAAGCAAGCATTGCTGGATAGCACCAAGATGTTTGCATGTCAGGAGCAGCACCCACATACTTTCTTTCATGTTGAGAATTGTAATGAAATATTCCTTGAAATATAGAAATTGTAATGAAATACAGAATATGAGGGTGATGTGATAACTCTCATAATGTGAGTGTAAATCTGGAACATAGGTCCACTTTCTTGGAATAACCAAGCAGAAATGGCATTCTTTAGCATGGTTTGAATGAGATAACTTGCTGCTTTATTCCCTTACCATTTCACAAATGATGTGAATTTGTAAAAATGTATTTGGCTTTCTAATGTCCAGCAGCCATAGTTTCTTGATATGTTTAGAAAATTTACTTCGGTCCAACATCATACCTTTCTCAACAAGCAGTGAAATTTGTAGTCATATCTATGCCATGTGGGAGATTTTAAGTGAGGTTTTTGGGAGAACATTTTGGGCAAGATGATAATGAAGAATGATTTCCTAATTAATAAAAAACTATGCCAGAGAAATCTGAAAATTTTCACTAAACCTCTACAAATTTATCCTTTTAAGTGCAAAACCGAAGCAATCCATTTGTAATCCTTATTTGTCCATCTAGTGTCTTTCTATAATTTATTTTATGGTTCTAGGTGTGGCATGCTTGTTTCTCTGAAATTATTAGAAACTAACAGTCTCTATGTCCACTGCAGTTTGCAGTCTAGTAAGAGGCAGTCCAGTAGACCAAGCAGGGAGGGGGAAGGAAAAAATGTAAATATACATCTATTGTGTGAATGAACCAGATTTGCTGTAAAGAATGTAGCAGAAGTAGTAAATTGTGTTGGAGGTTTTTCAAAAATGGGACGGGGTTACTGGGATACATTCCTTGAGTTTTATTGCGACATCAGTCTCATTTACAAGGTTGAGGCAGTTGAAGGGATGGCAACAGCAGCAGCTAAAGATTTCTTTGTTACAGGGCATTTTAAAAACTTTCTAGCCAATAGCATATTGCTAAAGCTTACAGACAATTGTTCTAGCCAATCACTAAAAGCACACGTACACCTGCTGCAAACAATGCTTGCTTGTATGCTTTTTATTAACAACACACAATATTCTATTATTAAGCTTAAAATCTTCTACTATCTTGCTCAGAATATTTTTCTGCAGTCTTAAGGTCTATCCTGGCTAAACCTAAAAACTGAAATTACTGTTTCATGTCCTTGCTTGCTGTACTTACTGTATCTTTTCTAGTTTCAGACTTTGCAGCTGCAGCTGACACTGAACTCTCTGCTCTTTCTGTTTCTGAGACCTGTTTTCACAGCTTTCTGAAAGTCTTCTTACCTTTAGTATTTCCCACAGCAAGTCATTGGGAGGAACTATATTAATGTGAGCTATAAAGACATCCTGTAATCAAAGGCATCACACACTAATCACAGTGTAAGCATTGCATGTTTTGATGGTTTTGAGCAGTTTTGGAAGACACAATCTTCTCACTGAGCATAAAGTTCGGTGGGTCCCAGTCAATATACTTGCTGTGTCAGTATATTTGCATGTCAGTATTGTTTATCTCTGTACTGCTGCATGTTCAAAGTGTATCATTACACACTCTGCTGTGTGTCCATAAGGATTGCTGTGATAGCTCACAGTGAGCTTTACATCAATGAGATTTAAGAAATTTCAGTAATTTTTAAGGTTACGTCTAAGGGTTACTCCTAAGTTGCATTGTTGTAACAGTACTAGGGATAATTCGTAAGCTGAACTTTGTGACATAATTATATTCTTTTCTGTTCTCTTTTGTGATGGTGAAATAATGTAACATAAGAGACTTACAGACTAACTAGGACTTCAATACTTGATGTACTTATCATTAAAACCTGATGTACTATAACTAAAATCAGAGTCAAGTGACCTCAGCATTTGTTTTGCCATGTCTGAGTTAGTATATATTTATCTGTGTAACAAAAATTTGGGGTAATAAACTAAAGCTGCAAGCAATATTCTACTCTTTAGCTCCTGCTCATTCTGGATGAGCTTTTGTCTTTGATTCTGGAAGATAAAAGTGTTGAAGGGTGAGTAGTCACCAAATATCAGCGCATAAAAACATGTGACAATCAGGATGATGAGATCCAAACTTAAATAATTTGTTTGGAATAGCAAATCTTTAAATAGTTGTTAAAATGCATTGGGCTCCCTTACTGTTCATTAAACATCCTTTGTGTTCTATTCAAACTTACATTATGTGGGAAGCATTCTTCTTTTCAGTCACCTGGTTTAGTGACTAAAAAAAAATTACTCATGACACGGTATGCTGTCTGCTCCTAAACTTCTTCATATAAAGTAGGTATAGCATGTTCTAATGTGCTGTATTTATCTATTAATCTGTGCATTAGCTTGTACTTTGTAGGAATAAGTCAAATAAGAAAAAATGAGAATAAAAATTCATACTGAAGTGCAAGTAGTAAGTACAAGAGTGGTTGGGGTATAATCTGTAACGTTTGACAGCAGTTACCTCACAATGGCATTTGAGGCTTCTGCAGACTTCATTTGGATTGGAAAAAGGTTGAATTCCCAGTAGCTGCTGAAATCTCAGACTAGCAATTGGCAAATGCCAACCTTTGTTCTCTTTGTCTCCACCTGTGAGCTTATTTTTTACTTGGGTTCCCTTCTCTTCTAGTGAACATTTTTACTTTTTAAGTTCAGCTCCAATAAGAGGTATTTAATTAGCCTTACTGTGCTGCTCTGCAAACATTAAGCTTAACACATTTATTCTGGTGTAAGCAGCAACAGTATGATGATAGAGATAAATTCCCAGCTCACACTTTACAGCTTCATTCAGGTGCACTAAGAATGGTTCTGCTTTTGAAGCTGAGTTCAGTCTTGTTGCTTTCTGTAAACTCTGAGCTATGCTTCAGCCCAATGTCTTTAGTATTGATAGTACTACATTACTGCATTTTTTAGTGCAGCTGTTTGAAATTATATAAACCAATAAAATTGCTAGTATTCCTGTCCAGTTGGAAGCAACCTCCATTTAATGTCTGCTAAATACCTGAAATTATCCCACAACACATCACTCTGCAAAGCATGTAAAACAGAAGGTATGTGAAAAAAGAACATGAAACGTAAAATACTTTTTTAATGCCTTTTTTTTTTTTTAAAGACACAAGTAAGCTTCCTTGGGTGAGCATGAATATTTGGATGGATGTGTGTGTGTGTGTGTGTGTGTATGTGTGTGCTGCTTGAAGAATATGTCCTTGGAAAATGGTGTTCAAGTGGAAATTTTGATTAAAACCAGAAGTGCATTCTGTAAAATTAATTGGGAGGTTTTTTTTCTGTCTTCAGGCTTCAGCATTGTGTCTTCATATGGTGTCTGATATATGGCATGTACAAATATTTTATTTACAATATATGCCATATTTCTTGATAAGACCATATCACATTTTATACTGCACTGAAATCTTGATAAAAACTATAAAAATTTTTGAATTTGTTTTTCCTTATATGCATGCAGAAGACTTTTTCACTATGCTAAAGTAACACATGAGCATTTTGTCTCAAACAGTGTCACAAGAATGATAATTCAATTGTTGAGTCAAGTTGCTGAAAATTAGAAGAGCTGAATTTACACTTGCCTGTTGCTGATTCTTTCACTAACTCAGTAAACAAACTGAAATAGAAATACCACAGAAAAAGCAGAGACATAGGATTAATCAGACTATATCATGGTGTATGGATACAGAAAGTTGGGCTTTAGTTGTCAGTTATATAGCCAAGCCTCCCCAGCTCTCACAAGTTTGTGCAATATTAGTAATCTTCTGGTCATGGTTATGATGTCTTAAAGCAAAAACAAATTATGAATTCTGGGTGTGCCTCCACAAACAGCTGGAGCTCTTGGGATCACATCAGATGGCATCTAGTCCAAATGAATGAATTTTGCCTCTCAGCAATGGTACTAATGGGCTTTCAGTATTATCCTTTCAGTATGAAGAATATACTGTGTTTATAGTTCAATATCTAATGATAGGTGCTTTTTCTTTGGCTGCTGAAAATGCACAACTTGCTCTTGAGTTCAGTGAGGACAAGAGGGCCTCTGGTACCCAGGGTGCTGACCCTCAATAGCAGAACATCTCTTTAAACAATCAAAAAATGCAGAGCAAGCTCCTTTCTGCATGTAGATGTAGAACTGATGATAGTAAAAAATTATAGCCTGAGAGCTGTATTGTAGGTTTCAGAATAAAAAGCTTATGAAACATCTAATTTTATTGTTTTTCTTCTAATTGATTATTTGTTCTTGATATTAAGTATTTGAATCAGCTTTTCTTTGCCTTTTGACTTAGATAATTGAAAAATTTAAAGTAGAACTTCAGTGAAATTTTGCCAACAGGCATATTTTTAGTTCCATTGTGATCCAGAATATGACTGTATCCCAAAATAAAAATGAACATTTCTAATTGCACAAATACTTATGTTTGTTTGGAAAGGTTTCTAATTTATTACCTCTCTGTATTTATGGATAGGCACAAAAAATATATTTTATTAATTTTTATTTCCCTGTAATGTAATTTTAATTACATATATTTTAGGTATTTTTCATTGCAATACCAAGCTATAAATAACTCACTTCCTAGTCAAACCACCACAGTTTTAAACGAGGAAATTACTTTAATTCAAAGCTGAGAGGGTGGGGGGCAGGGGGCTAATGTTACTGTTGATGGTTTGGAGCATGTTTTTGTGAAGATTGGGTTACTCTCCAAGTCATGAAATCTTTTTAGGTAAGTTCTGCTCTTTCCTGCTAATTTTCCTTTGGGTTTTCAGCCTCCCTTTTTGATTGGTGACTGGACCTCTACCAGGAACCGGGTCAGTAAACTTTGAAACTATCCATTTAGTGATAGAAAAGGCTGATATCTGACAGGAAAACAGAAAATGCAAGTTATGATAGAGTTACAACAGAAACAGGCAGGGACCTTTCCCAGAAAACATGATTCTGTTTTAAGTAAGAGAAGAGAGAAGTAGAGAGAACTATTTAATTGATTGTGTGCCATCCATTGTAATGTTACTCCTTCAGAAAGGAAATACAATTTTACTTTAAAGTAAACACACTGTCAGCTTTATTCAGGTGATTGGCACTGATTTCCTAAGGATTAGGGGTTTAATTAATGCTTCTGGTCTTCTATGGAAAACTTCCCAGACATCTAAATCTTATGGTATATCTGTGAACATAGGTTTTAAATACAAATGTTGACTGTTAAGCTGCACAGAAAAATCAATGGATTATTTGTACTGAGTAGTTAGGAAATGGAAAAATGCCAAATCGCTTTGTTAACTACATATGTTTAAGTGTGTTGAAAGCCAAATGCAAATGTAAGCTAAAGCATTTGTACATCCTGAGGTATCTTTGACATTTTTTCATTTTTCATGTTTAGTATAAGATACTGTTACCAGCTTAATGCTTAAAAGACTCAAGGGAAGGGACTGGTTCTATTTAAATAGTAAGTTGCAAAGCAATAGTCTTGTAGACTTTAGTGAGGTTTGTCCAGGCAGAATCATGCACAGTTCAGTGATTCCATGGATTTCTGTGACATGTCTGAAATCACAGAGCCATTTGGGGAGGAAAAGGCCTTTGATACCACAGAGTCCAACTGTCTACCCAGCACCTGGGAGAGGAAAACAAGCCCCCTTCATTACAGCTTCCATTTGGAAGTTGTAGAGAGCAATAAGGTCTCTCCTGAGCCTCAAGCACAGTAATCCAAACACTAAGAAGACAGGATTCATCCTGATCCACTCTGATCCCTGGAGCAATTCTGTCTTATTGCCACTGTGGTCCCAATTATTTGGGGTGACATTTAGCAGATGCTAAAAGCTTGATTGCTTTCACAGATATCTACTTGTAGGATGGGTTTCCAGAGAACTTGGACTGGATAAGGATTTAAGCACTGCTCAGAACATGATTGTAGTAGACTCTCCCTGTAAGTGGTTGAAATAGGCACCTTAAACAGGAGTGTTACCAAATACAGCCAGTGCATTTGATGCTCTGTCACAGAAACACAGCTGCTGTTCATCGTGGGTTAACAGGGCTTGAATAACGGCTGAACAAACCTTTCTGAACAGGGTGCATGGCAACAGGGTGGTCTTTTTAGAGCTAGTCACTGTTCTAGTCAGGGTTCAGTCTGTGTCTGTGTAGAGTGCTGGACTAATTAAGAAAAGCAGATTCAGAAAGGAGCTAGTGAGGATGCTGTGACTATTGTGTCTGGAACTGCAGTGGTCTGTTAAATGCATCAAGGTTTGCTAAATGTTGTTATAGCCACCTGGTGATGGTTTTCTGATACTGCTTTTATCCACTCAGGATATTTATTTTTCCTGTCAATTAGAGGCTGTTTCAATTTGGGTTTGATATTTTCTTACCATTGTTTTTATGGATATACAGCAATTTTTTTCCGTGAGTACTCTGCTCTTGAGAATTAACATTCATAATTACAAAGTTCAAGATCACAAGTGAATCATTTTAGAGAAATGTCACTGTGGTAAGAAATTTTTTTATGAGTTGTTTCTTCATGAAATATTGAAATGTAATGTTACTCAGCTGTCCATGAAACAGTGTGCTTGATACAAAGAGTGATTATAAATAATTTCCCACTCTCCTTTTCTCTTTTTGAATGCTTTCTGTTGGTCATCAACTGGCACAAGCTCAAGGAAAAATCACAGCATGCCTTTATGGGTATTCTTGGTACAATTCTATAAATACATTAAAACAAAATTAAATTTCTTTTGCTCTTTACTATATTTTTTGCTGTTTAACATTTTCATAATTGCCTCCAAAGTTAGTCAGATGTTAACATCAAGAAATGCCACTTTTCTTCAAGATCTGCTGTACTGTCAGTGGATGTCTTTCTCGTAATAACATTCAGATTTCTCTTTTAAGAAGTTGCAGCTATGCAAACAAGCTTATCTGGGCCAACAATAAAAAAATCATTGATTTTAATTAGGAGTTGTCACATAGCAGAAAAAGACAAGGCTGCTTTTGTTCTATGAAAAGCCTGCTTTGCCTGCTTGCAAAAATGCATGGATTTCTTTCCAATGGCTTTACATAATTGGTATGACAAAGTTTCAGTCCTGTGATCTTAAAGTTTCCAAGTGATTCAGACATACTTGTCCAACTTTGTTTTAGTTATTTGATGGTAATCTGTTACAGAAGTTGGTAGATGGCATGAACATGAGGTCTGCTTTGTTTATTTAAAGGAGTGGGATAAGCATAAACTGAATTAGAGAATGTTTATGTTGAGACTGCTGAAATTATTGAGACCGCATTTTTAGAAATGAGCCACTGTTGGGAAACAAGGTTGCTCAGCTCTGACTGTGCCACAAGGACTCTTGAGTTTTGAATGACTGAATAAATGTGGTCTGAATCCATTATGTAAATTAGAAATGTGAACTGCTAAGTTGTGCCACTGATTTCATGCCTGCAGCACTGAAGCAGGTCCAGTATCACGTAAGTTGTCAAGGAGACATACAGATTGAGTAAATACTGTAGAAATCATTATAATTAATAGCCCTGTGGGCACAGCAACTGGAAATATGCAGTATCTCCCCAGTTAAACTCAGATTGTTAAAGTTAGTTAAATGAATCTCTGTGAAGCATGGGCTGGGGGACATGGCATTTCAGTGAAACAGCCAAGAGTTTGGTTCCAAATTAAAAGCAAGCCATCTGAAAGATTGTTGACCTGCTTTAATTGTGGGAAGGTTCTCCAACATGTATCATGCAAATTGGTGAGAGATGACATTTTCTCTGAAGGCAGACCTTTGCTAGTTCTAGTTCTGATTATTACTGTAGCTGAAGGGCCACTGAATGCAACACTAATCTTGAATACTGAACCTGAATCGTCCCGGATCTTGAAAAATGGTGATTGGCCACTTTGGACACTCATCTCCCTTCATCCTTCAACAATCTACAGTGAAAAACCTTCAGATAGTCTTTGTAAGGCTTAGAAGACAGCAGAAATAAACTTACCATAGTAGGTTCTGTTTACTAACATCACTTCTTCTGTCATCATAATAGTACCTGGGTCCTTTATTTTTTCCATTAGGAAAGGAGAGATGGACCACTGAATCCATCAGCGTGGCTTTTCCAGCTGAACTGAGGCCAAAACGTTAACATTGTGCTATTTCATGTTATGTTTTGCTGGTGTGACAGACCCTCTGTTACCATCAGGCAAAAATGGTATCTGGTCAGCAAGGAGGTGGTGCACCTGGACACCCTTTGAACCTGAGGGAGATAGAGAAGGCTGAATAAGGAGAATTCCTTATGAGAGTGACCTGGATAAGGAGAATTCTAGGTTGCTTATATGGGGGAGGACAGTGATCATCCAAGCCTTGAAGACTTACATGGATGTGAAGTTCTGATACAATTTTGTGTCAAAGATGTTAGGAGTATTTAAAGAGGAACAAAAGATAGCAATGAACTGCTTTGGTAAGGATAAATAACTATGAGAACTTGTTGCAGTAAAACCACAATCTTTATAAAGGAAGGAGAGCAAGACAAAATGGTGCTCTATTTCTGCTCCCAGCAGATGAAAAAAACTAGTAGGTCATCCATCTCTCAGGCCTTAGCCTGAGATAGCATTTTTCTCCATTTTTAACCTTTATAGACGTGACTCAGTCACTTTTTTACTAGTTGCAAAGATTCTTTAGTCCTTGTGCAATTCTGTGCAGAGGAAGCAGGCCACTAACACTGATCCTGGATATGTGGTATTTGGATCTATTCTGGCATGTATCCAGCAAGCTCAGAGTTTAGGCAGAGTCAGCTCACTTCTGTCTCTTTATGACCTGTAGGTAAAATGTCAGTGATCCTGGCAGCCTCCCTCAGTGTACTGATGAGCCATACAAACAACAACATCATCTCTAAAATGGTGGAGGAAATCAAAACACAAAGTTATTTTGTTTTACCTCTAGAGTGACTGTTGATGTTTTAGTATCCTACTCATTGCTGTCAGTTTGGTAGATAACATCTTAGAATGCTGTGTATTCCAGCAGTTTCCATTTTTATTGAATGGGTTTTTAAGCAAACAAACTATCCCAAACCCTACTTTTATAAATCCCTTTGTGTGGAAAGAGGAGGCTGAATTTAATGGCTTGAACTCTTTAATTTTTGAATGGCACTTGGGGTTCTTTGTGTTAACTTATACAATATTTTGGTTTGCTTGGCCAGTAGGCTTCCCAGAAACTAAAGTGTGCAGGTGAGGTAACTTTACTTCTGAAGTTAAACATGTATGCAAAATTCAATTTCTCTAAATGAAATGGGGGCCTAGTTTACTAGCAGGTAGCCTTTTCTTTTACAGTTGATTAAAATATTTACAAAGAAAAATGTTTTGCCTTGAGACCCAGAAAAATAATTATCCATTCTATACATTCAGAGAAATTTAGAATTTTCAAGGTCTTGATCTCATAAAACATTGTGTTGTTGCTGTCATGTCCTCCTCTCCAGTCACCACTTCAAAAACAAATGCAGAGGAAGAAAATAATTTCAATGTGTTATTTAAAGTTGCACAGGAAGTTGTGAAGTATTCAGCCAGGGTAGAAAAGGCACATATATTTTGGGAACACATATAAATGGACACGTCTGTCCCTGTTAAGGAACAGGCACATTTATTTGTTAATTATTTATCTTCTTTTAGTATCTTCATCTATATCTGCCAGCAGGGTAAGATAAAATTTTCTGTTCTGAGGTTCTGTCTTCTGCTTGTGGTCATGCCAGGTCTGCTAGCAACTTTGGTCATTCAAGCCTGTTGATATGAAAATCTGAAGAACTTCTTAAGTTAGGAAAAGTATTACAGTTTTCTTAATTTACTGATAGAATTATGTGTAAGATTTTGTAGTGTGAGAAGATGAGCTAATCTACAGTTATGGGCATTCAGTTTCAAATGACTGTATTACCTGAGCTTTGCATGTTGCTGGCCTGCTCCAAAACCATGGTAAATCATAGTTTCTGAACACTTAGTCTGCCACAGCTTCTGAGTTCACACATGCATTTTATTTCCCTTTTGGAGTAGATAATAGTACACAATAATTAGTAAGTAGTAAATTGTGAAGTGTTAGTGTCTTGTTTGCTTTCAGGTGTACCTATTAACTGTGTAAGAGAAGGAACTGTCAGAATTGTAAAACATCCTGTGTGGGTTTCAGTGAACCTGATTTCTAAAATACTTGCAGTTCACAGAATCACAGAACTGGTCGGGTCAGAAGGAACCTCAGTGGGTTGTCTGGTCCAACCTTCCTGCCCAAGCAGGGTCATCCCAGAGCACATGGCACAGGATTGTGTCCAGACACTCTTGAATATCCCCAATATTGCCTCTCTGGGCAATTTGTTCAGTGCTCAGTCACCTGCACAGTAAAGAAGTTCTTCCTCCTGTTCAGGTGGAACTTCCTGTACATCAGTTTCTGCCTGTTGCTCCCTTCTCTTGACACTCGCCCTTCAAATAGATAAACACATTAATGAGATCTCCTATCATCCATGTCTTCTCAAGGCTAAACAGGGCCAGCTGCCCCAGTCTTTACTTGTAAGAGATGCTTGAGTCCCTTAATTATCCTCATTCCCCTTCTCTGGACCTGCTTCAGGAGCTCCCCTGTACTGAGGAGCCCAGAACTGGACACAGCACTGCAGGCACAGCCTTATCAGGGCTGAGTAGAGGGAAAGGATCACTGTTGGAACCTTGGAGGCTGAAAATTTTGTGCTTTCTGTTCTAAATGGCACTGAACCTCAAGTAGACACTACATTTGACCTGGGGCCATGGGACAGGCTTCCAAAGCTGAGTGGTAGCCCTGGGGTTGTGGGTGTGTAGTTTGAATAGTGTTGTGTGATCTTACAGGGTGAAAAACTTAGATTTGGCATTTTAGTATGTAGTAATGTATGGGGTGAGATGGAGAACTTTGGGCATTGTCTAAGTCCTTCTTCTTCACCTTCCTCTTCCTTCATCTTCATGGGTTTGGGTGCTTTTCTGTAATTGGGTGAAAAAGGTCTGCATTGCAGGCCTTGGGTGGTCATTATTGGGTCAGAAATAAAATACAGGTGTCACCTCGTTATTGGGGGTTTAGCACTTAAATAACCTTGGAAAGAGTCAGAGGGTCTCCATTTTTCCTCATTTCTCTAACTTGCTAGTTAGAGCCCAAGACTCGTGGGACTGTAAATAGATAAGAAATAATAAACACTGAGTCCGAACACAAAACTTTGACTCTGTGTTAATCCCTGCTCTAACACAAAGAAGAAAAGAAGATAACCTCACAGATCACCTCCCTCAGCCTGCTAGGATTGCTCTTCCTAATGCCCCCCACTGGTCTTCTTAGCCACAAGGAGACTGCTGGCTCAGGGACAGCTTGTTGTCCACCAGGACACTCAAATCCTTCTCCACAGAGCTGCTGTTCAGCAGGTCAGTCCCCAGCCTCTGCTGGTGTCCAGGGTTATTCTTCCCCACGTGCAGGACCCTGCAGTTGCTTTTGCTGAATTTCAGGAGGTTCTTCTCTGCCCATCTCTCCAACCTGTTGAGGTCCCTCAGAAGGATTGCACAGCCCCGTGGGGTGTTGGCACTGCTCCCAGCTTTGTGTCCTGAGTGAACTCAGTGAGGACACATCTGTCCCTTTATTGGAGTTATTGGTGGAACTGGACAAGTTTTGAACCTTTGGGGACACCACTGGAGACAGGCCTCCAAACAGACACTGCAACACTCACCATAAATCTCTGTGGTCTGCTGTTCAGCCAGTTCTCAATCCACTTCACTGCCCACTCACCCAGTCCACACCTCATGAGTTTGTCTTTGAGGATATTGTGAGAGACAGTGATGAAATACTTGCTGCAGTTGAGGTAGGCAAAATCCACTTTAATCTTCCCTTATCCATCCATATCCTTGTTTCATTGTAGGGGCAATCAGGTTGGTCACCTTTGCTGTGAAGACTGGAGTGATGTTTGCTTTCTTCCAGTCCTCAGGCACTTCTGATTTTTACCACCTTTCAAAGATTATCATGAGCAGCCCCACAATGGTGTCTGCCAGTTCTCTCAGCATTCATGGATGCATTCCATTAGGGCCCATGGACTTGTGGATATCCACTTTACCTAGGTGATCTCTAACCCAGTCGCCCTTGGCCAGGAGGTTTTCCTTGCAAAATTCCTTACCCTGGTTTCCTGGGTCAGGGATTCCTGAGAGCTGGTCTTGTCAGTGAACATGGAGGCAAAGAAGGTGTGCATAATGTTTGACACAGGTATGTGATTAGCTGCATATTTTGGTGATAAAAATTTTGAAACATATTATAACTGATATTTTAAAAAGTTGAAAATTGGGAACATTTTTTCCTAGTTAATTGTGGCCTGGAATCACTCAAATTTATACATTGGTCCTTATGGTGCAAAAACTTAAAATAAATCAAGTGTTTGATCATGTGTAAGAGCTTTTCGACTCGTGTGTGAAATTAGAGGGAAGGGTAGGGAAGCAGCAAAGAGCTTGATCACTTTCCTTACATCAAAGATACCCAGGGTGTTTTTAATGTATTTTCTATGAGGCATTGAGTGCTTCACAGAGAAATACCCCTCCTACTGTCCTTGAAGCTGGCCTCTTAGGAAAAATGTCATTATCACCTGGAACAGCTTACTGGCTATATTCAGGAGGTCAGGTGGATTTTATCATACCATTGTTTCGTTATTTTAGGGAAGTTAATGAGGTGCATCCTGATAAGCATGCAGGTGTATGGTACATGGCCTATATACCTCTCTCTCAGGGTATCCATCCAATTTTTTCCTCACTGGCTTTCCCTGAGCTAGTTGCAAATTGCATTTTTATGTAAAGAAGCTGTTTGAAACATGTTTTGATTAGTTTTGCTTCATATAGTGTATATAAACAGGTATTTTGATTTTTGAGAACTGCATTTTTCTGAAAGCCCAGTTTTTGTTTGTTACAAATACCTATTCATAAAACATCTCTTGTGTAAAATGTGCTGGCTTCCTTTGCTGCCTGTTAGAACAGCAAATGAAGTATCTCAGTCTTGGCTACTTGACAAGTGTGTGATCTTCATGGTTTGTGGTGATAAAAATATGATAGCCTTACTGTGGATGCCCTTTGGTTTAAGTAGTGAGGTATTAGAATACCCACATGTTAGGGAGGATCACAAGTTTCTTTCTCATCTGTTGTGAGGAATTGTACCATCTGACATGTGCATGGCAGAACATGAATTAGATTGCTTGAGGTATATTGTAAAGTAACACGAGTTTGGGCCATTAAAAATAGCTAAATTGCAAGACTAATCCTTTCATAGATAACAGATTTCTTTGGAGAAATTTGGGTGATTCAGAAATATTTGAACAGGAATCCATCAGAAGTATCACCATACCCTGTAAGAATAGCTAAAGCTGATTCTGCTATAGCTGTAAACAAGAGTCTCATCTGGATAAACTTGAATTGACATTCCAGCTGTTAGTGGGAGTTGTATTATTTTAAATGAAGCCAGAGTAACAAAGCTGCATATTCTGTCCTGTCATTTGACTTTTTCTAAGAAAAATGGCTGTTACTGCTTAACATAATTAGGTTCTTGTACTAATTCTGGAGTATCTTCTTAACAGCTCTTCATTTTATTAAGATATTAGGTGTATCTTTTCCCTTAATTGAACACTTGTTCAATATCCTTGAGTGATGGATAATGGAAACAGTATAATGGAAACGCCTTTTTAAGTTAGTTGTAAGTAGAAGAAAATGCCTCTGTGTTTCAAGGGCTGATAACCTCTCAAAGAGAGACTAAAACTGATTTCTCATTTCAGTCAGGAGACCATTAATGGGAATGACAGCAAAATGCATAAACGAGTTTTCCTCACCTGCAGTGTGGAACAGTAACTACAAAACTTGGCTGACTCTGGAGTAGCATTGATTGCTGACTTTTATAAAAGGCGTGCCTGCATTGTGTTTAGTCTGTTGAAAGAAGCACCGTTAAAGGCCTCAGTTTGCAGTCAATTAATCTCCTGGAGTAATTTGTTTGCCTGATTCTGTTGCCAGATGCGCTGTCCAGGTACAAGCCACTTTTTGTGGTGGCTAAAGAGACTTAGCTGATAAAGCAGTTTATTATGTTTCTCTGCTGTAAAGTACATTGATCTTGCTCGTGGAAAATGTTAGTACTTTCTCCTTTGTTTGAACTGTACCTCTATTTTTTTCAGTAATTGTTGTCTGTGACTTAGATCTCATTAGGATTATGCCAAGGTCACTGAATGGCATGTCAGCTTAATTACAGTGGCTTTCAAGCTGAACAGTTCTGACTCACAAATAGGAATTCACAGTTAGGTAAATGAACAATCTGAAATCTCCAAGCTGCATGCCATGCAATACGTAGCTCCTTGCAGTAAGATGCTGAGTGTGAAGACTGTATTCCTTGGCTCCAGTGAACAGCAGCTAAATTTAAAAAGCCTCTGACTTGAAATGAGCCTGAACAGCCCAAGGTTGGGCTGTAAATTGCAGATTTTAACTGTCTTATTTTAAACAGGTTAAAAATGAACAGTTTGTTTTCCTTATGTTACCCCAGTTGTAAAGTTTTTTAGCAACAGTGGTGTGAGATGTCTGGTATCCTAAAGGAAAGGCATCTGTTAGCAACAGAGTGACTTCTCCATTGCAAACAGTGAACTATTAAATAGATCTAAGCACTTCACAGGGAAAAAAAAAGTAAGGCCCACGCATCAGGTTAAAAGTCCAGTTCTTAAGAAAAGGCATAAGCAGCCTGCACCCTTTTGCCCCAGAAGTTTCTACATGTTGGAAACCACCTTCTTATAATTATGTCAGGGTATGTGTCATTGAATGTGTTTTTTGCACCAAATTCTTACATCTTTCTGCAGCTGAATAATGCATAAGAATTCTGTTTGCAATGAGATGCAGCTCCCATTTTTAGTAATCTCTCTTTCTTTTTTATGCTTTGTTTTACCAAACTGACATCCACATATCTTATAAATCAGACTGCCATATGCTTCTAAAATTTAATTGGCTTTATTTTGTACTTCAAAGGTCATTGCAGTGGTATCTATCTACACAGACATCAGATGCATCTAATAAAAAATGTCAGAAAATCAGAGGAAAGCAGAATACAGAAGGAAGCAGAATCTTCTTTCATGCATTCCCGAGCAGATACATCAAGAACATTTATCATTGTGTTTATAGTCAGTGTTTATTCAGATTAGACTGGATTAAATGAGGTGGTTTTGAGTACAGGTGTGACAAGACAAAAGTGCATTTTCCAGTTAAAAAAATGAAATAGTAGTGTACCTTTCATGTTGTCCCTAAAGTTAAAATAACTGAAATGTCTGAGAAATTTCTGTAGACAATAGGTATGGTCAGTTCTAATGGTCAGACCTGGGCAACAATCAGGGGTAGAGCTGGGTGCCACTATCAGGTAAATCATGGTCCAGATCAAAGAGGCCAAGAGATGGACTCTTTCACAAACATTATCAGGAGGATCTGGCATTCATTGGCTCAAAGAAGCAGTCAGAGGAGTCTGGGCTAAAAATTTGGATTTGGGCTAGACTGGAAACCTAAGCAGTCCATGAGTAAATGGTTAAAAATCAGTAACTAGAACAGAGCACTGAAGACTACTGATTTTTATCTGATACAGAATACTGGTGCAGGATTTAGGAGTGAACAGTCAGTGAGGATCTCTGCTGTATCCTAGGAGGAGTAACCTGGTTGTTCCAGGCTACTCTGTCAACTTCACAGTCTTGCCTTTCATGGCCTGGAGTACTGATTTATGGAAGCACAGAAGTGTCCAGGTGTATCTTGGTTATTTTATTTAGGCTGAACTGTTTCTAAATCAACCGTTCCTGATCAAAGGAGAACAATTGACGTGTGTCATTGTCCCTGTCAGGACAGGGAAAAGAACTTCCTGAGAGGCTCTTAAGTTTTGTGGCAAAGTGTAGCTTCCACTTTGGCCTCAGTTATTCAGGATGTCTGAGGATCATGCTCTGCTGCAGTGGTTTGCAGTCTCTTAAGTGACTAGTTAGGAGAGAGTGAAGGAGCCCCACGGGTCATGTGCCTTACTCATTTTCAGGATGTTGTGCACATGTTTGTGTATTCTGTGAGATGTATGGAGTATGTATACTGTAATTACAATTACTGAACATAATAAAAATACTAGACCATTTTAATGGAGGGAGAAGGATAAGATGGGTAGGCTAATGGGGTTTTTAACGTTTATTTTTTTTAATTCATTCTCAGTAATTAAACTCCTAGGCTGACTATGGAATGGAATAGAAGGATCACAAAATAGAAGTAATGTGTCTTTTCATTTAAAATGTGCATGGCTGTTGACTCAGATATTTAAAATATAGAGTTTTTCTAGTCAGTTTGAGATGTGAGTTTTGAGCTTCTCTTATGAAACCAGCAACAAAGCAAACCACTACCACTCGAATCATTACAGTCTCTTTTATCAAGATACTAGGGCTTGATTTAATTTTCTATGGAGTTACATTGATGGATGAAAAGCCTCACAATTACTTCAATACAAATTAAGTAGCTAAACTCCTAGTTAGCACATCAGATATGAATGGTTATTACAGAGTATATTTTGCTATGGTTGACTGGGCAATTGACAGCAGCAATGCTTGCATGTAGGATGATGATGGTTGACCCTAATCAGCTTGTGTAGTTCACAGTGACCTGATGCTTCCTGGGACAGTGATCAAAGTTCTGTGAATCTTTCTAATGCAAAGAGTTACTCATTATACTCCCCAGCAAATTCTTTGAAGATTTGGGATTTCTGTAATAAACCTGAAGCATGTAGAACAAGCACCCAGTCAGAGGTGGCAAGCTGTTATTCCTTCATGATGGTTTTTAGGAGACAAGTCACTAGTGCTCCATAGAGATTTGGGACATCCTCATTACTTTTACATTATTGTAGTAGTCTAGATTTAAAACATCTGTGTTCAGAATTTGGTATCTCAGGAGTATCTTTCTGAGAACTCCACTATGCAAAGGTAGGTAAGTGGCAAGCAGAAGTAGCCAATGGTCATTACTGTTTTCCTCCTCAGTGCTTATGACTCAGTTACAACTTTGGTTATCACTCATAACTTTGGTTATGAAATATTAAGACAGGAATGAACATTGCTAAAGACAGAAATTTTGATTTCTCTGAAATATTGTCATTACACCATTCAGTTGGAGATGTCCTGCTCCATAATTTTCCCTCTGCATAAAGAGAATAATTTAGAACCATTGTGTAAGTGATTCAAAAAACCAGGATATATAATTTCTTAGAATCTTCTCCAGATTTTTAAAGTACTTAGGTTGGCTGAACACCAGGCAGCACCAGATTATGACACTTTAAGTGAAGGTTCACTGTACACCTCACATCACTGTGAAACTTGGGTAAAAATAGATGCGTTTTTAGCATACACCATTTTCTCTGTGATCCTTAGAATTTTATATTCCGAGTGAATAGGATATGGTCTCTCCTAGGAGACAGGGAAGGAAAGTATTTCGAACTAAACTTTGAAATTTTATTCATATGGGTAAAGCAATGAGGTTACAACTGCACTACATACAAGGCAGTTCAGCCCTGCTGTTGTAGCTGCTCCTTGACATCTGAGGCAGCAGTCTTCCCAGGGGAAGGAAAGATTCAGAAAAGAGATCTGTGATCTTCTGTAAGCTCAGGGAATTCTTGCAGGTGCAACTCCTATGAATGACCAATAAAACAATATAAAATTTGCACCCAGGAGTCATAGTCTGTCTCTTTGATGCTGCTAAACACTCTGGGAGGGGTTCTGTCCCCCAAACTGTAACAAGAGTCTTTAATCTGCAAAGCCTTCTTTTGTGTACCTCACAACCAAAACAAGAACAAACAAGATACACTACCTTTAAGGTAAAACTTGCTGACATTCTTGGTAGAGCTTGAAGACTATGTTAATAGTGCCATCTGGTGACATTTTATGTAGCCCTATACTATTTTTGAGTCCATTCAATATTCTAACATTGTTTTTCCTGTGTATATGGGGACATTTTCAGACATTTTAATGAAATAATCTGGACTAGATGCTTGAACAGCTCTTCCTCTTTAGTCTCATGAACTGCTTTTGAGTCAGTTTTCTCATCTTGAAGGCAGTCCTTCAGACATGATGACAGGACAATGGGTCTGCAGTGTTGTTTTGGCAGGGATTCCCCACTGTAGGAGGGATGTTGGACCGTATCAATAGGCAAGTGCTATTAAAATTAAAAAAAAAAAAAAGGCAACTAAACAAAAAAACCGTTTTCTGTAGCTGTTTGCTACAGTATTCTATTCTTCAATTCTACTGATACCTGGTTTAGTGCTTGTCCTGGTTCTAAGCCCAGCTGGAGATAAAACAACGCAGAGCTACCTGCTCAGTCTTCCCTCTCCTTCCTCCCCACCCCAGTGGAATGGGAGCAGAATCGAAGCAAAACTTGTGTGTTAAGACAAGAACAGTTTAATAATTGAAAATGTAGTAAAATACATTTAATGTAACAATGGTAAGTGATAATAATGATAATAAAAATGGAAAAAACAAATGTAGCACAATGAAATACCTCATCCCCTGCAGATCACTGCCAGACCTCTCCTCCTGAACCCACACCAGCCCCTTCCAGGTAACTCCCCCCAGTTTACATACTGGGCATGATGTTCTATGGTTTGGAATATCCTCTTGGTCAGTTCTGGTAACCTGTCCCAGCTGTGCTCCCTCACAGTTTGTTTTGCTCACCTCCTCACTGGTGGAGCACCAGAAAAGGAAAAAACAGTTCATTGGCATGGGATAAACCCAACCTAGCAAAACCCCAAACATCAGTGTGTTACCACCATTCTCATTCTGTATCCAAAACACAATAGAGGAACAGCCACAGAGAAGAAATCATCTCTAATCTAGCTGATACAGTGCTGGATCAGTTCTGTGTGGAGGAAGCCAAAGATTGGACACTTTGGTGGGTTTCAGCAGAGATGCACATGTAATCAAAGATTCCCAAGATCATAAACAGCACTGCAGAATTTGCAGTGTGTATGAAGACACAGCATGAAATTAAAACCAGATAAACTGAGAACCTGTGTGATTTTAGCTCTTTTTTTTTTTTGCTAATACCTACTTGCTTCTAAAGATCTTATTTAAATTGGCAACAGCATTAAGAATAATGTCTGCAATTGTACCACAAAATGGGGAGAAAAGAGAAATGCCTGAACTCAGTGAACAGATGACTGCTGAATAGTGTTCCTTAATGACTGTTTTTTTTCCTAAAGGGATCAGAATGAGTTACATTTCTAGAATGCTGAGTGTGTAGTATGCTCTAATGGTCCAAAAATCCCCACTTTAACATCTGACAGCCTAAGAGCTTGACAATCTGAAAGCATGGAAGGGGCAGAGAATACTCTTGATGTTTATATTTCTCCAGTATTTGAAATTACTCTCCTTAACATGCATAAGGAAGATTATTAATCCTTACCGTGCCTTGAACAGACCAGTTTCTGTTAACATTCAGTGAAACTTGAAAAAGGTTCACAATCAAACACAGGATTTTTGGTGTGATCAAGAGTTCAGCTGATGTGCTGCTGATGCTCTGAGTTCTGAGTAAGTGCTGTCTCTGATACAGGCAGGATTCACATTTGTGAAGCGATACAGCAGACTCTTGAATGAGTCAACATCTTCTGAAGAGCACAGGACAAAAGAGAAATGTCTCTTCTTTTGATGAGAGGGACTTTATTTTGAGATGCTGTTAGTCTGGTAGATAATTAGCCCTTTAATGGAGACCTTTATATTTTATGCAGTTAAACTTTGAACTAGTAATTTATGAATAATTGAAATATCCCTTACAGAAAGACATTTAATCTTGAAAACCTCAGGAAGGAGGAATCAGTAGTTATGCTAGTAACTCACTTGCATGATTAATTAAAGTTCCATATTTAAAATGTGCCCTTTTACTGATTTTTATTTGTATAGTTTCAGATTTTGAGCATTAGGTTAATGCTTTTCTACTACTGAATCAATCAGATAAAGTAGTAAACCTCATGTTCTTTAAACAGCAAGTAAATACTTACAAAAATTTAAGAGCAAGGAGTAAGCATTACGTTGTATTATTAGTCCTGTATGATGTAGCTACAGAAAAACACTTCTTATGCTTGCTGAAATGGAGACATAAAATAAATTTCCCCGAAGAAAATAAAATGTCAAGCAGTTAGAAAGCTTCAATTAACCAAAATGTGTGGGCTACAGTCTGTAATTAAGAAGAGTGTTTCAGTTATTCAGGAGGGATAACTGTTTTCCATAATCTGTCACTGCAGATATTAAATTGGATTCTCTTTACTTACAGTGGCCTTCTGCTGAAAATATTGTAACATCTGTCTAAATACCTTTTTAAGCATGGTTTAGCAATGTTTTGTTCTTAGTTATTACGTGAAGTTGAAATCTGATAGTTTTAAAATGCTTTAACCTCTGAAACAATAAAATAGTTTTTAAATGTTTATTACAGATTTTAAATATTCAAGAAAAAGCTAAATGATCCTCACGTGTACTTGTAAAATGTCAAAGATACCACATTGGTTTTTCTATATGCTGGGAAGAATTTTATCATAAGAGAGTTATACAGGATATGTAGCTTAGTGAGATTTGTCACAGGAATGAATAATTGCAAAATCCTGACCTGGAACCAGACTAAAAATGTTGATTCTCAGGGTCAAAACTCTCATGTGTTGTTCACTGTTCTTGTAGAGGGTTGATCTGTACCATGACAGGAGATGGGATTTACTGAAGGTCAGGGCCCTTATCAGCTTTTCCTCAGCATCCTCTAAGTGCTGGTTTATTTTCTGTACAGGCTGTGCTCACAGCCTGCCCGTGAGTTGGCTGGATCAGCACCGGCCCTAATTAGCACTGTGGTTTCTTGGTGATGTTCCCTGTATCAGGCCCCTTCTGTTCCTAAAGATGTTTGCCATATCCATTGAGCATGTATTGCAGTTCTCTGCTTGTGTTCTCCTCCACTGCCATTTCACTTTCCAGCTGATTTATCTGTGCCTGCCGTGATACTTACATCCATGAGCACCACAGATGAATTTGGCCCAGCAATATGACTGATGCTTACACATTTCAAACTCTTTCTGTGCAGCTTGTGTCATGAAAGCAGAATGTAGGTACACCCCTCTGTTCCTTTTTCTGCCCTCTCAGACTGTGAAAAGAGAGCTCAGAGCCACCTTCTCTGTGTACCATCAGCAAGGCAGGGGCATTTTTCAGTGCTAACCTGCAACAGTGGCAGAAGTAGCATCAGCAAATCCTGCTGTGGGAAAAGGAGCTCTGACACTTCCACATCTTTGCTCTGGCACATTTCCACCGTTGTAAGTCAATATTAGGTAGCAAATAAAGAATAAAAAGTGTGGCGTGAGGAATTCTACCTGATTAAAAGTAGAATTTATGTTTTTGCTTCTAAAATTAACTTGGAAATCAGAAGGGGAAATATTTATAGGATTGTTTAGATTCATTTCCCCTTTGCTTTCTAACATCAACACTGACATTGGATGTCTTTTTAAAGCATACTTTCTATTTCTATTCATACTACATAAAATTTACTTAAAAAGTGAGCATGAATAATTTCCTATACTCAAGATTACTGATTATGTTGGGTTTTTTCAAGACGCCAGTCTAGATGCAGGTGGTGGGCCCATTATACTTTAAAAACAGGACTGGCTCAGCTGGTGTTCAGGGGATGCTGTGAACTTTTTAAACATTAGTCTTCGCTTATTCTATTTGTACACACATAAAAGAAGCTGGCAGCATCAGAAAATGAACACTCGGGGTACTAATATTTGAAATTTTGTTCCCCTTTGTATTATTAAAACATCTTTATAACATATATAAACCTCAGCCATATTTTGCATACTCTAAAATGCCCACCTTGAACACTGAAGTGTTCTATAATTGCAGATCTTTGGTTTGTTTCCTCATATATGTTGGAAAATCTTGGCAGCACAGAGAGATTTAACACTTCTGCATATTAAAGTATTCAGTAAGAGTAAATAGGAAGACCACTGCCAGACAACATACCAATAAAATGAGAGGAAAAATTACAAATGAATGCAGTCAGTTTTACAGACCACCTTAAGCTCTCAAATCAGGTATTTAGCTATTGACTCCACAGAGCTGAGGTTTCACATATTTCTAATGTGGGTGATGATGAACAGTAAACCCATGCACGCTCAGCCAGTTTTGTCACTTTTATTCAGAAAAAAAGATCAACCTTTTTTTTTAACCTTCTCCCATTTACCTGTGTAAAATTGTGCAGTACTGATAAGTAGCTATTTCTGTTTGATGCACAGAGTGGTAGAATTTTTAAAATTTCTAAATAAATGACATTTGCAGGTACAATTGGCTGTTAGTGACCACTCAAAAAAGGCTATGGGAGCCAGCTAGTTTTCTTTCCCCCACATCTTTTTCTGTGCTCCATTATTTCAGATGTGGGTGTATTTTTGTGCACATGTTTACGTGCATGCTGCTGCCCCTCCACCCCACTTCTTAATTTTCAGATTGGCTCCTGCTGTCCCCCAAGAAGCTGAGGACACATTATTGCTGTTCAGGTGTACTTCTCCTGGATGTACAGCCAGGTCTGTGTATTGGATATGTTACTTTTTCCATATCAGACATAAAATTTTCCCTTTGATAAATTTGTCCTTCAAATTTGATGTCATTACTGCTGATGCTACAGGTAAACTGAGAGATGTGTTAGCTTTTTTCCCCATGTAGAGAATTTTTCAGACTCTCCTCCTTGACCAAAATTACTATTTTGTTTGTATAGAAGTACTTTGCTTCTATCAGTGTTAATCTCATTTTATTGGAAAGTAATGTTAATACAACTAATCTATTTATGTCATAGACATGCAGATATTGCACACAGCTGAGCAAATACTAAAAAAGAAAAAAAAATTATACTGTAATTCCAGAAAAGGCTAACAAGTTTCCCAAACAGCTTGTCCCTGACGCCCTGTATGGTATTTAGTTTTGTATAGGGAGAGCCTAAGCACCCTGCTGTTTAGTACAAACCCTCTTTAAAAGGCCAACGCAGTCATAATCCCAGTATGACCATGGCCTGGTGAGTGCAGAAAGAACATTTAAAAGTTTGGAGCATCAGTTGTATTCTGTTTCTGCCTAAAAATGTGGTGAGAGAACAGGATGCATTGAGAGATGGTTCTCTGTTCAAAGTTTTTCAGGCCACATCAGCACTCCTTAACCAGAACTGATTTCAGCATGCATAATGCTTCCCCAGCTTCTTCTGATTGATACAGGTGAGCTAATTCAGGTATTGCAGAAGAACAGAATTCAAATGGGAATCAAGTGGGTGAGAATTTTAGGTTTGGGGACATTTTTACTTCATTTATACAGTTTCTGAACTATATATGGGTATTTGAGAACCTATCTTGTAATTATTCTCTCTGAATATCTGTCCCTGCTAACGTGTGGAAGTCATTGTGGGTCATGCTTAAAATTTGTTTTTCATTTGGAGAAGTCTTACAGTAGCTTACCAGTATTGCATATAGAAATGGTTTGCTACATTTCATACAAATCACATCTTTAATTATGCACAATCATAAAAAAGCCCCTATTTCTGAGCTGAGTAATTTCCAGACTTCCTTGAAAAACATAAGGCAAATTTGTAGATCTCTGCTAGGACTTTTTTGAGTGCATTTACCCAAACTTACTTTTGTTAAAGATGGTGCTGCATAAAAATAGGAACTTTCATCTTAACCTTTCTCATTTTGAATAGAAGGAATTAAATCAAAATTTTAAGGTGAAGTAATTCTTAGATGAGTGTACATCCCTCTCTCTTGTTAATGAGAAAGTAATTGGATATTTAAGACCCACTTGCTTTGTGCAATCTGTTAGAAACCAATGTAAAGGCAACTAAATTCCTTCTGTAAACATTTAAACATCTTAGTATATGTTTGAGCAAAACTATGCTTGGTGCTTGAAAATCGTAGAGAGACATTAAAACTATGAGAAGACAGACATAAAATTTATGTCTGTCTAAATTTTATTAAACCAAGGAACTTCAAATAAGAAAGGGCAAGGAAACTTGTGTAGTTAGCCTCTTTAATATTCAGTACTGCAAGCAAAGGTACTTGCTGTTAGGTACAGCTACTTCATCTTCAAAAAACAAAAACCAAAAAACCCAACCAAACAAACCAACCAAAAAAGCACCAAACAAAAACAAACAACTCCCCAACCAACCAACCAACCAACCAAAATCCAAACCCACCCAGAAAGATACGGAGGAATGGGTAATATACAAGGGAGAAAATAATAATGGTCAGAGTGGATCCAGACCCTGAAAGAAGGTTACTTTCTTTTTCCAAAAGATCTTCCTTACCTGGAAGGATTGTCTTTCTCATGCCTGGAAGTGTTCAGTGCCAGTTTGGATGGGGCTTTTCAGCAACTTGATGCAGTGGTACCTGTCTGTGCTCATGGGTGTGGGGTGGACTAGATGGTCTTTAAAGGTCCCTTCCAACTCAAACCATTCTGTGATTTTATGAAAGACAGGATCATTTCCAGTGATGCATCTTATTAGCTGAAGCATTGGAAAGTTTTTATCAAAAAACCTTATTGTTCTTTTAACAGTCTGATGGTGTCCTTATTACTCTTTTTCAACTTTCTACGTAACTAAACATACCAACAGGGATGTGCATCCTAAATATTCTCCTCTATTCAGTTACTATATCTACCTCCTATATTTTGGTTTTTGTATCTTAGAGGGTGTCTCCTTTTTTACCAGTTCCAGGGAGACAAAATATAACCTTTGCATAAGAGGAAGAGCAGTAAAAGGCTGAAGGAATTTCTGTAGCACTGTTGGCTTTTTGTGGGCCCCCTACAATGAATCAAAAGGATAGAAGCAGAAATAATTATGTGCCTGTTCATGTGCAAATGGATAAGTGTTTTTCTATGGCTCAGGTTCAGAGAAGCAGCACTACTCAGGATGTTGAGGCATGTGAGTAAAGCATATACTTAAGTGTTTGTTGCATCCATGGATAATCCTCTAAATAAATAGGAATCGAATAGTAGAAAATAACTATTTCTTTGAAGAGTAACTATTTCTACTGTAAATTTTAGAGATAATCACAAAGCAAATTCTCAAAATTCAGAAAATATTGATGATCCTGAAAATCGTTTCAGTGGCATGAATACAATAACCTCTTGAGTAACAATATTTCTGCCTTAAAACATTTGAGGATAAATTAATCACCATGCAGCAGCATGAGGATTTATAGTTTGTCATGCAAGTGCCACTCATACTGTAGAAGCTGTTGTCCCATCTGCATCAGCTAGTCCTGCCCAGCCCTGCAGCACTTTGGTTTCCTGTGATTTCAGTCTAGGATGCATCTGGGGTGCATTCTCATTTCTCAGGTAGGAACCAAAGTTTCTCTCCTGGGTGAGAGATCAGGATGATGAAGAGTGCTGACCTACCTTTGACAAAGCTTTTCTTGTGTTTTACTCTCCTGTTGGCATTGCAGGAAGGACAAGCAATGCCTGTGGGTTGATCTGCCCTGGGTTTTCAGCATATAACTAAAGCATCTTTTAAGGATTTTTTTTTTTAATCATAGGATCATTCTCTTGCTAATCTATCTAATTTGAGATTACTGAAGATGGATGACAGAAATCAACAGTGACTCTGGGTAATATTGCATGGTATTCTGCATGGAAATGCCTTTTTTCTGGTAGTACTAGGGGCAGTCACTGTGTTAATGTGGCATGTAGCACACTGTGTAGCCATCTAAACTTGGGTTTTGCATGGCCCTGGCTTACAGTGAAGCAAATCTGAACTGTTAGTTTGGTTTTCCTACTTCCCACCTCATTCTTTGCTAGCTCAGAATGGGTGTGACATTCTGTGTGGCACATTGCTCCTGCTCCCCAGCAGCCAAAAAAAAAGCCAGCAGCAGGTCAGACTGCTTTCTCTTGCACATTTGTAGATAATATATAGCAGCAACATTCAGCCCTTAAATATGTTTTGGACTTTTAATTGAGAATTTTATAACTCTCTACTGTATCTAGACAGTCATTTTTCGTGTTAAAAAGAGAAAAATAGAAACAGGAGGAGTGAAAAAGTAGGGATGAATATTAATAAATAAAAATACAAGTTTTTCTGAAGCTAAATGAACTTCCCCAATTTAAAGCCCTCAAGGAAACCAGTGTAGTCGTTGAATTGATCAGATGAAGCAGTTTTACAGTCATGTCTGATGGAAATGAATAATGAATAGGCCAGAGAAGGAATGACCCTTGTTCTTTCTAATGAAAGCTAGTTCAAGCATAGGGAGACAGTAAAATAAATATGGTAAAATTCATCAGTGGTTGGAATATATCTAGTATTGTGAAAAATAGTCTTTTAGAATCTCTGATATTTCATAATGGAATTTCTGTTTTCTGTAAGGATATTAAAAAAAAAAAAAAGAAAGTTATTCTGTTCCCTGAAGGAGGAAAAAGATCCTGGTATTTCAAAATATAACACCAAATAGTTGTCAGGAAATATTTCTTGAGTTATTTCTGCCATTAAAGTAAATCTTTGTTGTTGAAGCTAAATGCCATATCTGGTTCTCAAGGTCCAAAGTAATGATACTAAAAAACCACTGTTGTCTCATGGAATCATAGAGTGACTTGGGTTGGAAGGGGCCTTAAAGACCTTCTAGTTTCCAACCCACTAACATGGGCTGGAAACTTCTGATTAGACCACACTGCTCAGAGCCCCATCCTGCCTGATCTTGAACACTCCCAGGGATGGGGAATCCACAGCCTCTCTGGGCAACCTGTTCCAGTGCCTCACCAACTTTGTACTAAAGAATTTCTTCTAATATCCACCCTGAAACTACTCTCTTTCAATCTGAAGTCATTGCCCTTTGTCCTGTCACTATGTGCCTTGTAAAAAGTCCCCCTCCAGCTTTCCTGTAGGCTCCTTTTGGGTACTGGAAGGTGCTAAAAGGTCTCCTTGAAGCCTTCTTCTGTGCAGGCTAGACAATGCTGGCTGCCTCAGCCTGTCCTTACAGGATAGGTGCTGCATTGCTCTGTCAGCTCAGTTGCCTCTTACAAGATGTTGACTCCAGAAGGTCAGCATGTTTTTGTGCTGAGGGCTCCAGAACTGGACACAGTACTCCAGGGTGGGTCTCACAAGAGCAGTAAAAGCATAACAGTAAAATCAACAGATTACAGAGCAGAATATATTTGTGTGTGCAAAAGGGTGCTCTTTTTTCAGAATATGCCTTTTGTAAAGACTCAAGGGATACCTTTTTCAAAAAAGATTTTTAACAAGTCTGTTCAATACAATGTTATTACCTTAGTGAAAGTACCCAAAACCCAATTCTGTTAGGATCTGATTACTTTTCACATTCCATCATTGTTTCCTTTGTAAATAGAGGCTTCATGTAAGACATGAGTAAATGGCTGAGCATCACACTTTTCATGAGACATTCTCTCTTCCATAACAACTTTTTCCAGTTTTCCTAACTGTTTATTTAGTTGTAACCTCCATTGACTCATGTAATTAGAAGTTTCCTTCAGTGTTGACAGAAGTAATCTTTATTGCTTGGTAACAAGCTGTGTAACTCTCTTTTGAACTTCAAGAGAAAAAAATCACTGAAGTAATAATTATGGAATGTCAAAAATGGAAGATACCATAGTAATCACTTCCACAGAAAATACTCTTGTGTATAATTAGATTATGAAATATCTCTTTATCTACATGATTTATTAGAATCTCACTTTGTGTCTCACTTTCAGATTTGGACAGCCAAGAATTTTCTAAAGGCTTTTCTCTAGTCCCACGGTCCTGTAGGTGCAGTGATGCTCCAGCTGCTGTTGTTTTTAGCCAGGGATCTGAGCACCAGCAATTACAGGCTTCCACTTCCTGAGATTCCATAAAACATGGAAAGTGTATTCCTGGAAAGCAGGCTGGATTTAGCAAGAAGCCAGTTAGCTGTTGGTCTTAATTGTGTGGTAACCACTCAGAGTGAGTGCTGTGCCTGCCCAGGCTCCTGGTAAGTTAACATTGTGTATTTCCATTTAAAGTGAGGCAGAACTTGTTCTGTTTTCATGTATGCACAGCAATGTACAGCCTGTCAGCAGTAATGGAAAGTATAATAATGTTTGCAAAATCAACTCTGTGGCTGGGGATGTAAAAGCACCAAAGCCTGATTTCTCTTTCATTTCCTCAGAAGTGTGGGATATCTGCACGGAAATCTGTGTCTAAGCAGGACCACTCAGATGTTACGAAAGTAACATTTTTTATCTGTCTTTGTTCTTGCCTGAAGCATATTTGAAGCAATGAATCACAAAGAAAACAGAGTCACCTTTTCTAATGTTTGCTGAATTCTGTATTACCAGAAGTGGTACCAGAACTGTTACCAGAAGGTTGTAGGCATTAGGGGACTTTATATTTTTTTTCTCTGTGTAATTTGAAAGTAATCCACAGGTCCTCCTACCATGTTAGATTTTTTTTTATTAGTTTACTTAAGTTTCAAACTTAACACTGTCTCAAATTTGAATATATTTGTAGTGTATCAGGCAAATTTCAAATAAACTTAAAATACATCTGTTAAAATATATTCTGAATAGCAACATCATGTGTAGAAACAATAGTGACAGTCTTCCTGAGCTACAGAAATGTGTACACTCCAGGCTTTCTCCAAAGCAAGTTAAAAAAATACAGTGAGTGATCTTGGAAGGTCCTTCTGTATCAGTTTAGTAAGTAAACCTTTCCTAAAAACAGCCTGAGTAGGAGAATGCTTTCAAGCCTGTTGATATTTTTTATTCACTTGTGCAACTTTTCCTGTGCAGTTGTTATCAACCAGAGCTCTTTTATTACACAGATATGGAAGAAAACTGCCTTGACGATGTGGGCTCTGCCATTTAGCTCTTGGTAGTTGTTCCTGCCCTGATTTCTGCACTCCATTGGTGGGATTTGACACTCAGGAAGTTGTCCAGGCTCTCCAAATTCCGTGGAGGGAGGCACACGATCAGACACAAACATTTTCAAAGGGGCGATTCATCTGATCCTAAAACAGTCAGTCACTGGGTAGGATATCTCAACTTCTCTACAGTGTCTGTGCTAAATTTTTCCAGAAACAGGTGGGTACAGGAGATGCTGGCTGCCATAAATCATTAGCTTTTTGAGGTCACTTGTTGCTGTAGTTTTCTGTGAGCCTGATAAAAAAGCAACTATTCATTGGACACTGCTCTTAACACTGCCCACACACTACTCAGACTCTTGTGACTTCTTATCTGGCTCCTGATGTTCAGTCTTTTAGCAAAGGAAAAGCTAACAGGATAAGAGTCCTTAACATGTGCTTTTTCTGTTCTGGACCCTTGCTCTTCTAACAGAGCTCCCATCCAAGCTGGGATGAAAATAGTCAGGCACGGATTTCTCTCTCCTGTCTTTTCTTGATCCTTGTTAGCTGATGGTGTGATCATTAATTTGTGGCTGCTGCCAGCTTTTAGAACTTGCTCCTTACTAATTAGAATATCAGATTTAGAGTGCTGGAAGTCTCAGAGCAGCATTTACACTTTCCTGACGGCTGCCATCTAATCTGGGGAACGCTGAGGTATAATGTGAGTCAGCAGCTCATCACAAAGCTCATTCTTGGATCCTGACTCAGTCTGCAGAGGGGGTTACAAAGGGAACATTCAACCCTCACTGGCCAGTTGGTTTGATACTTCTCAGTGGTAACTGAATGGGGGCTTGCCTCATTAAAAGGCATGAGCTCCTGCAGAGCTGGGTAAATACCCAGCTCCTCAGAGTAAGGGCTTGATGGTCCCATTTCCTTTCTCGTGCAGAACAGGGATCAATAGCTGAAATGAGTCACAAGAGATTTATTTTGGCTTGTTTTACGAGAACATTTCTGACTTAAAAATGTATTTCCTGTCTTAGAAATGTGGAAGAAGAAAAGATAAAGTAAAATGTGAAATAGGAAGTGAGATGAGATGAAATATTCATTTGAAAGGAAAATTAGCCTACAGTAATGAAGATAAAAGTTAGAAGGTTGAGATAAAAATCTTCAAACAAGATTTTTTTACCTGACAGATATTCTATAATTAAATAAATGCAGAAACCAAATAGGTTTTTTAGAGCATTAACTAATTTAGGAAAAAAAATATATAAATAATTTCCCTATATTTATTAATAAATAATAAATAATAAATAATAATAAATTCCCTATATTTATTTATATTTAAATATAATTATTGAAAAATTTTTGATAGTTTGGTTGTAAATTGCCATTTTTTGTTTAAAATTTCATTCTTTGATGTATATATACCTTTTGCAAGTGTGTGTCTGTGGGGGGGATAGTTATAGCCTCCCAGAGGTTTAATTTAGGATTTTTTCAGGGTCCCCTTCTATAAGTTGACTGAACAGAGTTTTTAATTACTGTACTTTGTTCAGATGTAAAAGGTTTTCTCCCTGCATGTAAACATAAAACCCCCTGTTAAAAGCTCTGTGCAGGCTATTTTCTGCAAGTGCTGCATTCCTTCTAAATTGAGGGAGATGTTTATTAATTTGAAGTCTTGTCTCTTCACGTACTTTTTCTGTCCACCAGGCTTTTTAGCTTAGGCAAAAGGACATATAGGCATGGAAGAACACATCTGGAAGAGAATTTTTTATAGAAATAGGAATTTTTACTTTAGGTAGAAATAGCTGGGTAGTTGCTTGTAATTCAGGAAACAGTGCAGTTATGATATTCTTGTATTATTTTGTCTGAGTATATTTTAGTTTTCTGCTGTTTGTCTATGTAAACTAGTGGGCATCTGCAAGTTTTGGGTTTTTGTATGCCTCTTGCCTTTTCTTTGCCTGTAAAATGTGTGCAGTTTAATTTATACATAACTTCTTCGATTTTAATGTACCAGTAGTCAATACCTCATTCACAGGACTGGATTTATCTCCTGTCTGTCACTCTGTAATTCAGTAACCAGAGAGTTAACTCCTAAGCCCGACTCCTGAAATGTCAAATTTAAGTACTTTAATGGAGGAAAAGGTAGGGTGGAAGCTGCTTCTCTTTTATGGATTGGAAATTCTGTGTCATCTTTCAGTGCAGCTATGAGGCATTTTAGGGCACAGACCTTTGTTAGAGGGCGGGCCTTTATTTGTTACAGAGGCAGACCCAGAAGAGGAAACCCCATGTCCCTGCTGGCACCAGAGAGTCCTGAAATTCCGTATTTGACTATTGGCTTTGGACAGGTCCATAAGCACGAAATTTTTTGACCTTGAAGTCCCATGGGCACCTGCAGTTCTGGGTGACCATGTGAGCAAATATTTGGTGTCGACAGAGCTGAGTGACTCAGCACAGTTTTCATTCTTGACTCCCAGTCAGGTCATAAAATAGTTGTCTCTCTGTCTGTTCCTTGAGGGCTCAACCAAGCTGGCGTTTTTGGGAAATACCAATCATATTTGTGTATGAGTCTGATGGAAAGTATGATGGCAGTGGCTTCCTTTGGCTCACTTTTTTTCCCTGTGCCCTGCATGCAACACAAAAAGTGAAAAACTTAGCATTGTAATTGTTAAGGTGTTTATGTCCCTGGTTGAAATTATTAGTAAGTCACTTTCTCACTGTCCATTAATATTTTATTTTCAAGGCTAGGGTTGACAAGATTCTGACTTTTGACCTGTGCTTTCAACATCCAATTATGCTGTCTCTGACAAACTGTTCAGATTCACTTAATGACAATTTCTGTGAAGGAAAAACATGCTACAGGAGATTTGAGATCTTATTATTTTTAATTGATTAAATGCACTACTCTGTCTGATTTACAGTCTTTATGGCAGATGGTCATATTATTGCAAGTAAAGTGTGTGACAAATAGTAATCATTCAAAGATAATATGGTGAGTTTTTATTGCCTAGGTTAATATATCTCTCTCAGGCACAAAAAGTTTTACTAAGAGAGTATGTGACTTTGAAACACCCAGAAAAACACTTCTGAATGGCACAGTACTTTCTGAAGAGTGAGAAAAAGCTCTTGTCTGTATCCCCCTCAGCACTCAAGACTAGATAACATGACTGTAAGAACAAGCTCATGACTGCCCTTTCTTCAACAATAGAAATGTTGCTTGTCGAGAACTGTAGCTGCAGATGATACACCAGAAAAATTCCTGAGCTTCATTGTTCACCACAGAGACTTAATCAATCCTTCCAGTGTAAGTGTTTCTGTGTGGTGGTTGTGTGCTGTGACCATCTGCCATCTGGTGATGGGATTGTAATGGCTTTGAACAATGTTGTAGTCATCCAGACCCTCAAAGAAGATGACAAATACTGAGTGGCAGTATTATCCTTCAGTCTTTCACTTTAGTAAGAAAAGAGTGGTTTAGTACTCCTTGTGTGGGAGTTTTAAAGTATGCACAGAACGACATAATTCTCAGGAAGGATGGTCTGTGCTTAAGTTGGGGGCAGTGTAAGGGATGCTGTGAGTGCACATTATCATCTTCTGCCTGCATTTTGCTGTCTGAAGGATACATAAGCAGAGATTTATGTAGGAAGGCTTTATTTGGTCATCCATCTTCCCTGTGTTTAATCCCTTAAACGTGGAAAAACCAAGCTGCAGCAAAACCTCTTTATTTCATATATTTTGTATCAAGGGGTAAAATGACAGGCTAATTAGAAAGGGTTTTCCCTGAGTTTCAGGGTGAACAGTTACTCACAGATTTGCTAACAGGGTGTCTGAAAGCAAGACCTAGATGGCACGTAACTCTTGAGCTGAGGCCTGTATTCAGCTGTTGATGTAGTAAGGCTTTATTTTTGTATTCTGGTTTGCTTACAAACTTTTTATTTTACTTGATTTAGTATCTTATAAATGTTGAACTCTAGGTTTTCACAAAAAGTACAAATCCGTAATTTACTGCATACACTTATGGAATTGATCAGTACATGTTTGATGAGATGTTCATTAAAATTAAGATAAATGCATGAAGACTAGTTACAAAGTGTGACTTATAGGATGATGTTGCAATTGAAATGTAACCCCAAACTTGGCTTCTCCTGCATGTGTAGTGCATTAATTTTACCTTCTCTAGGATTCTAGAAAATCACTCTGAGCTTTGTATTAGATCTATAGGTTCTAGAGGCTGAGTATTTCTTTATGTCTATCAAAAGTGCAAATATTTTTGATATTTGCTAACAAGCCTTCATGTATCATGAGCTCTGTCCCACAAGTAAACAGAGAAATTATATTTGCAGGTTCAGACTTAAGTGCCAGAATTGAAGAGCAGTGTGATGAATGAGTGATGTGCAGCACTGCATTCCTTTTTTGTATGGAATTTGTTTTCCCATCAGGACAGCACCTTTATAAGGTTTTTCTATGAGATTTTTTGTGGTGTTCTTTTCATATAGGATAAACTAGCATCATACAAAGTTAGTGAACACTTATTTTTTCAGTGATTGATTGTGATTTCTGTAGCACCTAATATTTTACCTGTTTTGCAATCCTTAAGTCATCACAATATTGCCAAGCTCAAGGATCCTAATATTTGCTTTTCCTTAGCAGTGTTTGCACACATGGAAAAAAAATGCTGGGAGTCTGGGCACAGCAGAGCCACAGCTTCAGAGCACCCTTGCTGGAAACTAGATTTGGGCAGGAAGATCTGGCTCAGGGTATGCTTCTTACATCCCCATCTTTGCCAGATACAGTCAGTGGTTAAATTGGTGTTTCAGTCCCCACTTCTGTCAGGGTAGGGACCTGTCCTTAAGTCAGGAATGGAGCTCTCTGTCTGCTCTTTGATCCCTCCTGTTGACTTTCCACACCAGAACTTTCTTAGTCATGTTCTCTGCCAGACATAAACTGGACCAGCACAGTGGCTATGATTAGCCAGCTCACAATTTGTGGCTGAGGTGACAGAGCTTATGCAGTTTAGCCAGTATGATTAGGTATGACGTGGAAATGTAACCTAGAACCAGGAGTTCATGTTCCTTACACAAACAATGCAGTACAAAACCTGTTATGATCTATATCAGACCATTGCAGATTACGTGGTTTTTTGCTGAACAGCTGCACCTAAAGCTTAGATGAAACGTTTGAAATTCAGTAAATTGAAATGTTTTTGAAGTTTTAAATATTTTAGAATTCTTATTTAGATGTATAATAATTTTATAGATGATAGTTTTATAAAAAAATACTGCATGAGGATATGGAAACAGTGCATATACAACTGGAAAACCAGGAGTTTCAATGTGCATATTTAGTCAGACCTGCTCATTCTTGTGAAAAATTTGTTTGGGTTAGCTGACTTGCCTGATTGTTTTTTCTGCAGTTTTCCTGACCAGCCTGGTTGAAACAAGAGAAACAGCAGCAGTGCTCAAAACATGTTCAGCATACAGGACTGAAACATGAAAAAGAGAACATCCTTTCTGAACTAACCTTTTCTGTCCTCCTATCAGTGGTTGTTTTAAAACAAAATGTACCTGACTATAGTTAGCCTGTATTTTAGAGTTTGCTGTGTGGAGAGGTCATTCATTTACCCGCCCACATGGCAGAAATTTTACCCAGCCTGTACTTGAAGGCTATATTCAGGTTCCTATTGGGAAGCATGGTTGAGAAGGGAGGCTGAGAGAGGCAGGGTCATGCAGCCTCCCCACCACAGCTGGGGCAAACTGTGCTCTTCCAGAGTGCCCCAGGGCTTCTCATCGTTTTAGAGGACACAGGTCTCAGTTGAGATAAGATTTTTTTAAAAAAAGACAAAACTATCCAAACAGCGGAAAATAGAGATCGGGTGTTTTGAACGTGTGATTCACCTCAGGGAGGCCAGTGCTCCTTGCTGGCAAGGCTGCTGAAGAGGGACATCAAGCCTGTAATCACAGGCTGAGGCAGTGCACAGGCTGTGTCCCCTCCCATGGCCCTGTCACTTTATCCCCATGCCTGGGTGGTAGCTCTGGGGACTGCTGAGGTTTCCTTGGGGTGCAACCAGGCTTCCCAGATGCTGCACTGGCTCAGTTACTGGGGGATATGGCATATGGCACTTGCAGGAAAACCTCCACCTTGCCATATACCTTTGTTGCTTTTGTTTATTGTGTTAAAACCTGTGCATGCTAAGGGACAAATTTTGCAGGGTTGACTATGAGGCAACAGGCACTTTTATTTGTGACTGTCCAACCTTACACCTTATATAGTAGTGTAAGGAACAGGGGGGGCTCTGTGTGTGTGTGTGTGTGTGTGTGTGTGTACATGAAGTTTCTCAAAATTATCACCAAAAATGCATAGGTGAGGGTAAGTTACCGTCCAGGTTTCAGCCAAATTCCTAGAAAGAGGCAAATTGTTTTTTCTAAGCTTTGTGAAGAACTCACAGAGTGTGGAAAACTGGAAAACACTGAAGATTGGAAAAGCACAGTTAAGCAACCTGCATATGTACAGTGCTGTTTGTGGTATGTCAGTACTTTCCTTGAACTGCTCTTTCCATGGTTAGAGTTTATAGAAGTCATTATAGCAAGTAGTGTGTGTGATATGCTGGATCTGATGCCTTTGCTAGGCATTACTGCCCATTCAAGATTTTTGAATTATAGCTCAGTGACTGCTTCGGTCGTGCTTTAACTTTTTCTTTCTTTTGTTTTTTTAAATAAAATTATTCCCAGCTCTATGAGTTTTCAAAACTAACTTCATTAGCATTTGTTATAAGCCCTTTTCTATCTATGCCCTTAAGTCTGGACTAATCTGTTAAGATCATCTTGAAGATCTGCAGCTCTCTGCAGTTGCTATTCTTTAATCTGTGGTCTGCTATGACTTTGATTTCCACTGGCATTTTTCTGTAACCTTTAGAAAATCCTGTATCTGAGCTTGAGCTCTCTTCTGAATTAACACTGGAGTAAGTAATTCATTAATTCTCTAGAAATTTACATCCCAACTGCTTGATCTTCAAATTAGTGTTGTAATATATTTGAAGTTCTAATGTTTAATATATGGGCCTTTTGATCTTTGAATACGTAAAAATTAAAGATTATTTGAATTTCACAGGTAAAGTTCTTATAGAGGAGATGAATTGTCTCATGACTGTGCCCATGGTTTTTAAAGATCATGTTTAAGGGTGCTGATTAGAGACCCTTACTTCACTGAATCAGGGTGTACTGATTCCAGCTGTCAGCTGTTTGCTGTAAAGGATGGGTGCTCCTCAGCAGCAGGCAGCTGCAGGTTCAATATCTCTTTCCTTCCCATGGTGTCATTGGCAATGTATTACTGTAACACGTGAAAAGTACCTGGATCGAGCCCCCAATAGCACAATTTTAGCCACACTCATAAGGAAGTCAGGAATAAAATATTACTTTATGAGGGGTGCAGTGTAGAAAACGGGACTTTAAACCTTGCAGCCAGTTCTGAACACTGTCAGTGCTGGACTACAACTGCAGTCAGTTTTCATTTTGTCAGGTCTTGCAGGTGGCAGCTGTGTTTGACCAGGGAGAACAAGGCTAAGAAAGATGAAAAAATGGGGTTTTTTATACTTTCAGATTATATGGTTAGGTAAAATTTAAAAAAAACCCAAAACAAAAAAAAAACCAAAAAACCCCAAACCCAACAAAATAAAACAAAACCAAAAACCCAAAACCAAACCAAAAAACTAACCAAAAATCCAAAAAAATCTGAAACAACCCAAAACCAACCCACAAACACAAGCCAAACAAAACCCCCACTATTATTATATGACTGAAGGTTGAAAACTGTGCATCATCATGTTCCCTTATGCTGAAACACAAGGGACATCCACTCCAGTCTCAAGCATCATTGTAAAGTCAGGTCAGAGGGAATGGACATGGACATATTTACCACAGAAATCATAGTCTGCCAATTGAATGCCATTTTGTTGTCTACAGAAGGTTTTCTTTGTCTAAGGGAACTACTGATCTGTCAGCCTTCCCTCTGTGCCTGGGAAGATCATGGAACAGATCCTCCCAGAAGCTGGGCTAAGGCACACATGGGACAGGGAGGTGGTTTGGGACAGCCAACACAGCTGCACCAAGGGCAGGTCCAGCCAGACCAGCCCAGTGACCTTCCAGGATGGGGTGACTGCATCACTGGGCAGGGGAAGGGCTACAGACGTCACTTACTTGGACTTCTGTAAAGGCTTTTGACATGGTCCCCCACAACATCCTTCTCCCTTGAAACACAGAGAGAGGGATTTAATTAATGGACTGTTAGGTGGATAAGAAAGTGGTTGGTCAGTGGCATCCAGGGGGGTTGTGATCAATGGCTCAGAGTCCCAATGGACATCAGGGACAGGGGGTGTCCCTCAGGGGTCTGTACTCGGACCAGAGTTGTTTAATGTCTTCAGTAATGACACAGACAGAGGGATTGAGTGTACCCTCAGCAGATTTGCAGATGACACAAAGCTGAGTGGTGCAATTGACACACCTGAAGGATGGGATGCCATCCAGAGTGCCCTGGACAAGCTCAGGAAGTGAATCTGTGGGAGTTCCCTGTGTTTTAACAAGGCCATGTGCAAGGTGGTTGGGACACCTGGGTTGGAGCAGCTCCTGGTGTCAGCCCAGGCTGGGGATGAACAGATCAGAGCAGCCCTGCTGAGAAGGGCTTGGGGGTGCTGGGGATGAGAGGCTGGACATGACCCAGCCATGGGCACTCCCAGCCCAGAGAACCAAAGGTGTCCTGGGCTGCACCCAGAGCAGTGTGGGCAGCAGGGCCAGGGAGGGGATTCTGCCCCTCTGCTCTGCTCTGCTGAGAGCCCAGAATGCTGCAGTGCTGCATCAGCCCTGGGGTCCCAGCACAGGAAGGACATGGAACTGTTGGAGCTGTCCAGAGGAGGGACACCCAGAATATTGGAGGGATTGGAGCACCTCTCCTGTGAGGAAAGGCTGAGAGAAGTTCAGACTGTTCAGCCTGGAGAAAGAGAAGGCTTTGGGGTAACCTCATTGTAGCCTTCTGGTATCTGAAGGGAGCCCAAAGGAAACCTGGAGAGAGACTTTGTACAGCAGCATGTAGTGACAGGACAAGGGGGAATAGGTTCAAATTTACAGTAAGTTTAATAAGATATTAGGAAGAAATTATTTACTGTGAGGGTGGTGAGGCACTGCAGCTGGGTGCCCAGCGAATCTGTGGATACCCCATCCCTGGAAAGGTTCAAGGCCTGGTTGGATGGGGCTCTGAGCAAACTGATCCGGTGGAACAGGAGGGATTGGAACTAGATGATCTTTAATGTGTGATCTTTGATGGCCCTCACAAAGCATCTGAGTTTTTAATTTCAAAAACTTTCTTAGAGACAAAAGTTAAATTCACTGAAAATTTATGGAGTCCTAAGACAGGCTAGTAATTGACACTGTATGGGTATGCTTTGACACTTAAATGAAAATAGAGAACTTGACTCATGTACTTGGTTACTCTAGACTTAGTCAGACATTAGATGTTGAAGTAGGAAAAATACTAATGACATGAATAATGTGCTAGCAGACTAGACAGACAAGGAGGTAGTAGAGGTTATCACCAGAAATATGTAAATACAGTTGAGCTGAGACTTCAGGAAAATACAGTGAGTAGCTCTATGGATGATGCCCAGTCAGGCTGCATGATTCAAGTGATTCCTCCCTCCCCAAATTCCTTCATCGGTGAGTCAGTCTGTGTAAATAAGGACTACAGCCAGACAACTGAAGAAATAATTTGGATTCTTTCAACTGAGCAAAGGCATGTTCATGACATCATCCTTGTTCTCAAATATCTGCTCTATTATTAAAGGCTCAGCTTCATTCTAAAGTGGAATTGCTCATGCTGGTTTTAATTTATATCTGACCCCAGTACTCCTTAGGAGATGACACTTACAAATGCATAGATGTCTATTCTTTGTGAAAGCTTTTGGTGATTGCATAGGATACGTATTTATTATAAGCACTGTAACAATGCAGTTAGAACTTGAGTTCAAGATCAGAATACAAAACTTTTTTAATGTTTGCGGATTGGTTTTGGTTTGGTTTGGTTGGTATCAGTAAGAACAAAAATAAGGGATTATACTTAGGCAGTAACAATGAACCATGTAGGAGCCTAGTAACATTGGCTGAGTAACAGATTTTTCAGGGGAAAAGAAGGATTGCAATAATGGTCTTCAAGCTGAATGTTATTAAATAATTTTGTTGTGCTGCAGATGAGGCTTTTAGGACACAGGGATTTGTAGGTGGTAGTACTGTCTGTATAACATGGGTTACTATCCTTGACTTATTCTTGGTCCAGTGATAACCTCTCCAGTTAAACACTGCAGTTCAAGCAGACATGAACCAGTTGAAAAGCCTCACTCCTAGAGTCAGGAAGACCATTGTGAATGATCAACAAAACCTGGGCAATATGCACGGGCTGTGTTAGCTTTAGCTAAAGAATAGGTTATTGAAGAACAGTTCTTCAGTCCCTCACAAATACAGAGCAGCTTTTCCAGGCCAACCCTGGCAGAAAAAAATTTAATATGTCACTCATTATAATGATCTAGAACTTGAGCACAGCCTGAAAGAAAATGCTTGTGAAATACATGTTTCTGAAAACATTCCTGGTGGTGGAGAGAATGAGGCAGAGAATATGACTTTTTCACAGGGAGAAAAGAGATTGAAAGACCACAGCTGGAAAGAACATTAATATGTTGCAAGATCACATCCTGCAGTTATATATAAAAATGGATATTTGGAATAACTCGGCAAGGAAAATCTAGCTGACAAAGTAAAGAAGTCATTTGGGTTAGCTGAACTTACGGAAGCTAACCCTAAATGAGTCATTAATGTGGCTGTGAGGATAAAGGTGTGATGAAATACTCTACCAATGACCATTATATCTTCCAAGAAATACAGAGTTTTTCAACCACAGTTGGGAATCCAATACAAATAAAAAGTGAAATTTCTGATACATATAGGAAATAAACTTACATGAATCCAAGAGCAGAACTGAACTCTTGATCCTTTCTCTCAACCTTTTTTTTTCTTTTTTTTTTTTTCTTTTTGCTCTCTCCTCTTTGTAGAGGAAAAGCTTCAGTACTGCAGTTTCTGTCCATAAAGAGAAACAGAGAAGACAGAGTCTGTCCTGAGGTGCATCTGAAATTCCTGCAGCTTTTTTGAAAATTGGTAACTGGATCCAGTAGGAGCCTAAATGATTACTTCTGTTAAAGGAAATGCAGTTACAATGCAATCATTCAGATTGGTGGAAACACTCTGTCCAGTCAGTGCCCTTTATTCCAACCTTGCTGTGTCATGGGTTGCTGTTTGCCCCACCAGTGCCAAGGGGGCAGGTCCCAGGGGAGAGATGGAATTGCAGGAAGAGCTGAAGAGGTGAGGCAGGTAAATAGGAGGGGGAGCTGAAGTGATTGCAGGCACAGGAAGTATTACTGAAGTACTGAGAGAAGATGAGGGCAAAGAAAATCAAACCTGTATGGAATATCTTGGAAAATGAGAACACTTACTTGCAAAAACACTCTACTGGTCTGCCTGTATGGGCAGTAAATCTTTTCTGCTGTGCTGTTTACTCCACAACCCTGTCCTGCTCAAACTGGACACTTGTCTTTTGCACAATAGCTATTCTAATGTCTGCTGCTTAAATTGTTACAAGGCCATGAAGAATTACTCCTTTTTCCCATGAAGTAATTTTTCTCAATTTTATGAGCTAAATTCAATCTATGGATTCATGATTAAAATTGTATAAAATTATAATTCTAGCCCGAGATATGATCTAAGGTATTTTTACACTAAGCTTAACTATGGAAATTTATTTCGTTATTCACTTGAGCTTACAAATTATGCTTCTAATGGAAATACTTTTTACTTTTAAGCACAGAGTTACACATTTATAATTCTGAAAGTGGCAAACCAATTATACACCTAAACCAAAGACATTAGAACTCTAAATGTCATTCCATAAATATAATCTTTAGTTTTTCTCTTTCTTTATGATGAATAAAGTATTGATTTGTGTGTTTGTTGAATGAATAAAATTAATCTGAAGAATGCAGTTGCTATTTTTAAATTTTATACACATTAAAGATATGAAATACAAGGGCACCCTCAGCTTAGGAGTTGGAAGGAAAAGCTACACATTTCAGCTGTTGGCACTGAAGGTGGTTAGTGTTTGGATTAAAGTATTCTTAGCTTTAGAGAGCTACTGGAGAGATTCTTGGTATGCTAATGGTAATGTGAATCCAAACCTGATGCTTAAAACATTCACACTTACATATACAGTGTATCACCAACAAAGTCTTTCCTGAAAAGAAATTCCTCATTTTCTTGGAGGTTTTTGTAGAGCTTTTTTCTTTAATTATTATTATTTCCTGAATGGGTTTTGTACCATGAGCGGAAGGAGAGGCCCTCAGAGCAAATGGACAGATTGTCTTTATTCTGTATAATTGGACACTGAAAAAGAAGAAGATGATTAACCTATTAGTGTGCATGTCAACTTGCAAAGGTTGCAAGAACAAATGGAAAATTGAGATGCTTCTGGTAGTGGTCTGTAATTAATATGCTAGCCTATTTTTAAATTAATACTCCAGTAAACGTTCTTAGTTTGTTATGTATGCAGCTGTATTAAAATTCTTATTAAAATAAGAGTAGTCTTACTACATGCTGCCAGAGGCAGAACAAATTATAAGAGTGCAGTTTTCAATGTCATGTTCTTTTCTGTAAGTAAATATAATAGTTCTGCAACAAAACAAAGGAATTAAAGTGTGCTATTCTGTAAAGTAGTAATGAACTCACAGATGAAAATTCAGAGTAACTTAAAAAAAACTCCAACATAAACCAAACCAGCTATATTGTAGTTGAAATAAAGATTCACTTTTTTTTTCATGAGCCTAGTATTACTGATTCAGAAAGCAGGGTACTGGAACAAAACGGAAATGTTTAAATGCTGATCCTTCATGGATACCAAATGGAAAGCTGTTCTCACACAGGGTATTTTGAGAATGACTAAATGTGGAGTCTGTTCTTATTCCAGGACTGATTCTTCTAATCACAGTGTCCAACTGTAGGATGTTTGTACCAAAGTTAGACCTGTATCACTGACTTTTTCCATCCATGAAGACAGTACTCCATTCATGTGGACTGTTTGCACCCTAAGTTGGGTTTATATTGACCCTCTTTTTCCATGAATGCTTCATAACTATGCCAAAAAATAAAACCGTAGATGTTGCTCTTTCACTCTGTCCCAGTTATAGTCAGAATTATGTTAAAATGAAAACCCATCCATGACATATCCTATCCTACTAATCACCCAGGAAATACATTGGAAGCCTATGAAGGGGTTTTTTTCTTTTGCTGAGCATGACTGCAGAAGCTGCTTGTATTTGTCCTCTTATGGAGTCTAAGTATCATGACCAAAGAGTAAAAATGTTCTTTTTTCCAAGAACTCAGCACTGGACATGCACCACTAACATACAAAAATATCATGTATTTTTATATCAAGTTTATCCAAAACATCCTGAGAAATTACTTTGAAGAATATACAGTGAGAACATTACTGTGATTTGATAATGTCTGCCTGATACGTTACTTCTGATGTCTGTTGTGTACTTTGGACAGAATGATGTCAATAAACCTGCTGCTTTCATGTCCAGTATATGAGAAAGTAAAGCTGCAACTTAGCAAGCTGCTTTTAAAACTGTGACAATTACAACAAGAAACATGAGTGAAAGTTTTATGGCAGGCATACCACTAAAGGAACCAATTTTGTCTGTTCAGGAGCATGGGAGCTCTTTCTGAACAGTAATTTAAAGGATTATACAGAATCTGTGTAACAAGATGCTCACAAGCAGAGAATGTAAAAGAATTCATCCTGTGACTTCTCAGGTATTGACTTAGAGAAGCTGTAAGTTCTGTTTCTGTTCCAAGAAACGACTTGGAGGGACATTGTTCAGTTGTAGTGCAAAGAAAAAGAAAGAATTTTAAGGAATAAATCTCATTTGTTCAGCTCTGAAATTATTTGTATCTAGACCTTAGTCAGATCCTTTGAATCCTGGAAATGGTAATGTTTGCTTTCTTGAGAAGGTTCTAGTTTATGAATTTTAAAGGTGGGGTAAAATATGATTCTGCTAATGGCATAAAAGCTTTTATCAATTTATAAGAAACTTGAGGATAATTTATCTTTAATTGTAGTAGGTTTGTTTATTTGTATTTTTAAACTTCATAAATATGCCAAGAAATCTGACAAAGAAATTGGAAGTGAGATGTTTCTATTGCCTTGATTATTCTATCATCTTAAATTCCTGGTTTTTCTGATATTGTAAAGATTTGTGGATGTGTTCCCAAGGAGTACTGTTGTCCCACTCAAAAACTGTAGGCAGCATGTCTGGTTGGGTGTATCTGTGAACTATTCAAGGTCTTGGATGTGAATGCTTCCCAGGGCTTGGAAGATGGAAATGTGATGTCAGAGGGCTGCAGGGTATCCAGGTAAGTATTCACTAGATTTTCCACCTCCATATTGATCACTGGGAATAAACCATGGCTCAGAGAGGGTTGTCTTGACCTCAGTTTTGCAATCTAAATCCATCTCTGCAGTAGACATTTGCCATCACTTTGGGGACACAAAGTGGGGTAACAGCTTTTCTCCAAATTCCATTTAGAAAACAATTTAAACAACTCTAGCTCAGGAAGCAGTTGCTTTCAAATACTTAACCTGATAGAAGCATCTGCTGGAACCACTGAAAGAAATAACCTTTTTCATAGAGCATTTTCCCTGTGTTTTCTCTGCCCTGCCCATAAATCAAAAGTCTTGTCCATTCTTCCCTTCTTTACCTACATTGTTGCTCCTTTACATTCTTTGATTTTCTTTCTCTTTAGCTTGTCTCCTCACTGAAGCTTTTCCTTTAAATTAACTGAAAAGCATAACATTGGCATATTTGCAACAGTAATATTTTTTTGTTAGATATGCCACACCCTTTTCTTTATTGTTTATTTTCTTTATGGCTGGTACTTGCAGGGGTTGTTAGTTGCCCGTCTCTTACATCATGAAGCACAATGCCAACCCATGTTTTAACTGAACTAGTGGGCAGTATATGCAGAAACATGATGAATGTGCTTCAGCTGTACAGTGAGAACTTCTCTGATGGGTGAGCTTGGAAGCTGGCAGGAGTCCATGGGGCAATCGTGTAGTACTCATTGAAATTCACTGTCACCACTGTGGTATTTAATTAGCTGAGTTGTTGGAAACCAGCTACAGGGAAGTGAGAATAAAATTCTGAAAGAAAGAAAGCAAGAAAAAAGAGAACAAAAGAGCCAGACAGTCTGTACTGATTCAGACAGAAGATAGGGTCAGTAGTACTTTTTCTGTTTTTAATAGCCTTGATTACAGAACTTGAATTAAGAAATATTCCTAACTGACCTGCTGTACACACAATCCACCATTTTTTACAGAAACCTTCTATTTAATGATATCAAGTACAAATCCTGTTATGATTATAGGTCTAAATAATGCTGCTATTCTCTCCTGTTAAAGCAGTGACCCTCATTTTTCAGTGTTAGCTGAGGTGAGAGTTAAACTGCTGTTAAATAAGATGTTCTCATGAATTTCCCTTAGCTTACATGCATAATATATGCTAGAAGTCAAAAATGTATTGTGCTGGAAGCGTCTTCTTACGAGATTTAAACATTTAGCTTGCAAGATGATGTTCTTTTATATAACTGATCCCTTGAAGAAAATTTGTGTTGTGATGTTGAATATTCTAGACTGATTTCAGTTTAGCTCCATCCCAAATTCTTTGTATCTATGAAGCTCCTACAAGATCCTGAATACCCCACAAGACCCGCCTAATGGATGAGGGAAAGGCTGTGCATGTTGTCTACCTGGACACCAGCAAAGCCTTTGACACCATCTCCCACGGCATTCTCCAGGAAAGCCTGGCAGCCCACGGCTTGGAAGTGTGGAAGTGTGAGGTTAAAAACTGTGGATGGCTGGGCCAGGAGGATGGTGGTGAATGGTGCTGCATCCATCTGGGGACAGTCACCAGCAGGGCTCCCCAGGGCGTAGTGTTGAGGCCTGTTCTATTTAATGTGTTTCTTGATGATCTGGGTGAGGGGATTGAGTGTGTCCTCAGTATGCTCGCAGACAACACTAAGCTGAACAGGGTTTTTTATCTGCAGGAGGGCTCTACAGAGGAATCTGGACAGGCTGGATCATGGGCTGAGGCCGATGGGCTGAGGTTCAACAAGGCCCAGAGCTGGGCCCTGCCCTTGGCTCACAACAAGCCCAGGCAGGGCCACAGGCTGGGGCAGAGGGGCTGCAAAGCTGCCCACAGGAAAAGGCCCTGGGGGTGCTGGTGACAGGGACTGAGCAGGAGGCAGCAGTGCCCAGGTGGCCAAGAAGGCCAATGGCTACTGCCTGTAGCAGCAATGGTGTGGCCAGCAGGAGCAGGGCAGGGATTGTCCCCTGTGCTGGGCACTGGTGAGGCTGCACCTCAAATCCTGTGTTCTGTTCTAGGCCCCTCACGGTAAGAAAGAATCTGAATTGCTGGAGCATACCAGAGAAGGGCAGTGAAACTGTGAGGGGTCTAGGGAGTTGCTCCTCAGAGAAATCTGTGATATCTTATGTATTCTCTAAATATTTATTTTTCACTTGAATAGGACAGAGTGCCTCTCAGCACCTTTCTATGTTCTACAGATTTCTTGGATGTTTAATTATATGAGCTCATGTTTAATAAATTTTGCTTTTGTATCTGTTTCAGATTACTTTGCTGGTTGTGACCGCAGCTCTGAATTTTTTAGCTTTCAGTCCATGTTTTGTGAATTAACATTGTGTATAATTTTGAGCTTTCAATTATTCACATTTTGTTTACTTTTGACTAATGATAATTACCTAAGGATGTGCATCTTCAACTCTGTGATTTTGTGTGTGTAGTTAGTGCCCAAGAAACAGGAGAACTTCATTGTGAGAGTAATTTTGATAATTTCAATGA